>JANIJH010000009.1:30641484-30659721 GCA_024520975.1 Erythroxylum areolatum | reverse complement strand
ATCATTTTACTTTCTTGATTTGTAAAAACGTTAATGGCTCATAACTCTATTATAAACATGTAACCTACCTTGATTTCCTTGCTTAAGGATTTGCACAAAATGTCTCTTCTCTTGTTCCTCTTGCCTTTTTGATCCCTTTTATACAATAACAAACAAAAAAATTCCACTTAATAGGGTTTTCAATTGAAAATCCCACAAAGTATAATCACTAAAATTAGTACTAGAATACTTAAACCCTTGAATTTTCTGAACTCCATGAACTAAAATCCTTCCAAAAATTCCAAAAAATTTAGGTGATCTTACTTTGGTTCTTCACCAAATGAAGAGATCTTTGGCTTAAATGAAAACTCTTCTCTTCCTTTACCTTTTTCTCTTCTTGAAGCACTTCAAAAACTCTCTCAAAAAGCTAAAAAATGAAGAAACCTTAGCTCAACTCTTTTTTTTTCTCTCATCCACCGAAATCTCTCTTCTTTCTCTCTTTGATTTGTTATTTCTCTTCCTCTCTCTCAATTCACGTTTTTTTCTTCTTCTTAAATGTAAGACCACATTTTTCTCTTCCAATCCTACCCTTAATGAGTGTGCAATGTCCATTTTACCCATCCTTAGATAACTTATGTTCTTTATCCTTAAGTGTCTTGACAAAAACACCCTTAAACATTCTTATAACCTTAACACTTTAGTTTCACTTACTCATTCAATAAATCCTACTAACTTTGACCTAATAATTAACTCGAAAAAATTTAATCTATCAAAATCTCAAAAATCATTTAAATCATGTTTATTCATTAAGAAAAAAATTCAGGGGCCAACAAGTATAGACACGGTCAGTTGAGGAGGAGGGGAGGATGGAGGGTTAAGAGGGATTGTTGAAATTTTCTTTAACTAGATGGAGTTTTTAGGTGAGGTGACCAGATTTGGCAGTAAAAGGCGAGAAGTTTTCTGCCTGGGACTTAGTTCTAGAAGAAGTTAGTTGGAAAAGTGTTCAAATAGTCAAGAAGTGTAAAGAAAAAAGGGGAAGGGCGCAGAAGGGTTCATAAAGGGACGAAAATGAAGATTAGCAAAAAGCATAATTAAGTACTACATGGACAAGATTCTCAGGGAACTTAAAGAAAAGCAAGAGCTTCTCTAACTATTCCATCATCTTCTTTCTAATACACCGATTATATGAAGTATGAAAACCAAATATATATATATATATATATATAAAGACATAAACGTCCTCTGTAGTTTAAGAAATCTTAGAAATTTAATCTTTAAATTTCTCAAAAAAATTCCTTTTATTTTTTAGTTCTCTAGAAAATCTCCTTCTAGTTTTTAAAAAATAATAACAAAATATACGTGCCATAAACATTACACTTGTAATAACTAAATGTTATTTATATGAGGATTCAACCTAGCTCTTTAGTTTAAATCGAACTAGTTAAATTTGAATCAAATTAATAACTTATTATAATTATCTTAAATTATTATTTTAAGCCAAATTTAATTGGTTCATATTTAGTTTAACTATATGGGAGATTTATGTCTTTTACTGTATATATAAATAGTTCTCATTTATTAAAACATATAAGTAATTTGAGAATAATCTTTATCATATAGATTTTAGTTTAAATATAAAATAATATCCTAATTGATAATTAAGAATAGTAATATAGCTTTAACTTGACCTGATCTGACTTGAAGTTAACAAATTCAACTTAAGTCTACTGAGTTTCAGGTTGGATTTAGATTTTTTATTTAAAAGAATTTGGAATTCAGATGAGGTTAATGATAAGGCTTTATGATTTGATTATGCTTGCAATTTGAACTCCAAACATCTCATATTACGTAAAACGATGTTATTTTGTATATCAGTAAATGGAAAATAAAAAAATAAACTTGATCTTCGTCATTTTGTTACTCATCATTCATCACTAACCCCAAGTCTCTCTCCATATCCTATCTTCTTTGTATGTATGTCACTTTCCCTTGGTCATCGTACTTTCCTGGTCTCCCTCACACACACACACACACACAGATTCTTTCTTTTCTGCTATTGGCTTGATCATCCTAGAAAAGGCAAATCCAACAATGAAGGTTTGATTCTCTTAATCAAAAATTACTTTTTAATTCCTTATTGGGTCTTTATTCCCATCACATTTTTTCTGGGTTGTTCTTTTTCTATTTTCCGGTATTCTAAACTGAATCCAAACTCATTCTTGTCAATATTCCTAGTAATTTTCTTTTTTCTAATTTTAACATGTCTCTTTCTAGGATTAGATTGTAAGGTGAATAATAAAAGTTTGTTCTTTTTAGTTTAAGGTTTCTTTTAGCTTAAACCTAGTAAAGTAGAAAGAAGTGATATGCTCTGTGAGATAATATTTGTTGGTTCTTCAATATAATTTTCCTTTTTATATACACAATTTTTTAAAATCTTATTATTCTAGTAGCTTATGTTATGTAATGAGTTGCATTGCTCTATTATATATTCATGCAACAAGACCTCTTGTCATAATGATTCGGTTTTTTTTTTTTGTATTTTATGGATATTGTGTTGTCTAACTTCTTCTTCAACTCATTTTCTCTTAACTATTATTTGCATGGTTTATAGTGATAGATCATACTTTTCAAGCCGACCATACATAATTAGGCTTTTAAATACCAAAATTTGATTAGGCTCAATTTGAGTGGTTTGGGCTTAATTGGACTTTGAACAACCTGAACTTGATTAGTAATTTAATTTAATCAAGCCTTAGACTAAACTCGAACCAAAATAAAATGTTCAGGCCAACATGTCTATCATTAACTTGGTATTTAACAAATTGATTTATTTCAAATTTTTTATTTATGAATTTAAATATTGACTTATGTTATACAATTTTTTGTTTACATTATAAATTTGTATCCATTAAATAAAACATTATTACAATTAATACAAATTTGAAATCTTGAGTGAGAAGATCGTGTCGAAAATTAGGTAAGAATTTTTTTTAATGTTTTATGTCTAATTGATGTATAAACTAAGATATTTAAATTTATTAATATGATAAATTTTATGCTAAAAATAATTCAATTTGAATAAATTTGTGAGCATAATCAAACAATAATGGATAAAACAAGTCGTTGTATTTTATTCTTCGTCTTAAAGCAATAATTCTATTAAATTAGGTTTAATACATAAATCTTAAAGGTTTTTATTTAAAAGGCGATGTTTTCTTATAAAAAGAAGTTTATCCCATAAAGTGATGGAAAAAAGGTTGATTCGATTAGGAATTAAAAAAATAAATTTGATTTGATTGAGTTTGAATTCATATTAAATTTTAGGCATAAGGATATTTAATTCAAAACTCAGGCTGACCTCAGTTTGAAATATCTTCATATATATAATTTCATATTGATTTCAAACTAAATAAAGTCTAAAGCTCAATTTAAATGATATGATTAAATTTAAGTTCACTAAATTATTTTCAAGTTCAGGCATTTGAGGTTCGATTAGATAAGTTGTCATCCCCAATCTCACAACTCCTTTCTTATCATACATATTTTAAATCCTTTCATAATTTTTCTTTAAATTTTGAATCATCAATTTTTTTAGGTGATTTATATATAACAAATGATATATTATTACACATCGATCTTAAATATGGTCATAATTGAAAATTTTTCAAAGTAAAAAATAAATAAATGCATGTTTAACCCTTAATTCACCTAATTATTATAAGACATGAAAGGTTATTATATAATCTTTCTCCTTAATACATTTAAAGTCTAATACTTTTTGTTTATTTTTTTATTAGGATTCAGACCTCAACCACATCCACATGGAATAGGATTTCTATTAATTGAGTAGCCTAATAGATATAAGAATGGTAATGGCAACTCAGGTCTGAGCATAGGTTATATCCTTAAAAATTTTAAGTTTAGGCCCAATCTAAGTTTGATCAAGCTTTGTGCAATTTAGCTAAACTTTGAACCTAATCGAACCTTAAGTCTACCTCAGTCTATCAGACCTAAGAAGCCCTTAAAGGTTTAAATATCCCTTATTTAATATTTAATGTTGTAAAACCAAAAACCTTTCCATACTTCAATAATAATGCATTATAAAGAAGTATTTAAATTTAAAAATTCATGATTTCAAAGATTATATAATAATCATTATATTTTTATGTTAAGTTATAAACGAAACAACTAAAAGCATGTTTATAGCTTTAGTGTGGCAATTATGCTTGAGTGATTCAAATAAGACTATGACAATTTACAAACTAGAAAATTAAATGATACAATATCAAAGTTATGCATAATTTGAATTTTGAGTTTACAAAATTAAATTATATCTTTGCTTTTAATGCATAACATGTATGAAAAAACTATTAACATATGTCTCCATCTAAAAATGTCTAGACAAGTTAAATAATAATCACCTTTAATGTCACTAATATGAAAATTTCACCACCTAAAAAAATAATTTAGCAATTACACTTAAAGCAAAAGGCATAGATTCCTATTTTCTCATTTCTCCAATATTTTATCTGTATAGTAGATTTTTTTGTTCACTATACAACTGTGAGTTTGTATTACTTAATAGCAATCATAATATTGGTCTTTAGATGGCACACAAGAGGAGGTTAATTTATGTTCACTTTTTTTTGCCTATTCATAAACTAATAAATTAATTGTCTATTCGAATAAATGATCATGGCAATTTCAAATTTATTAATCACAAAATAACCCTAATAATAAAATTTTGATTTATAGTGGTTTGAACAAATAAAGCTTGGCCTACATCCACTCTCCAAATTCCACTTTTGAATTCACTAATTTTTTCCTTTAATGTATAAAGAATAATCCTCCATACAATATATTCTTTGTCACGAGTGAAGAGGAACTATTACAATCATCTTAAATTGTCATAAGTGAAAAATAACCCTCTAGAAACCTTGTTTAAGGTAAAAAGTGACCCTTACAGATTTATCTTAATCAGTTTCCCTTATTATAATAAATATACAACTCTAGAACTCTACACCAATAAATAATGACTAAATATGTATTATGTAATGCACATATGCACTCTTTATCTCTTAAGAGTCTTAGCAACTCTCTATTATATACAAAAACTTCTCAGAAATCATATGAGATATTTATACTCAAAACAACCTTAAAATTTGTTAGAAATAAAAATTAACTGTTACAACAACTAGTAATAGTGATATTGGTCTACCAATGCACCATATTGATTGATCAATGTATCGATCAATATGACATACAAACTCACGGTACATAAATTTTCACTTCTTCTAATACATTGGTATGTCACACCTAAGTATTTGATCAACCAATGTCTCTAAAAATAACATATTGGTTGATTCATATGTCTAAAATAGTATATTGGTTGACTATACCTACATAAGGGTCGAACAATATGCCTGAAGAGGTATTTTAAAAAATTCTCAAGTTCTTTTAAACATCAATGTAAATTTATTTAACTAAAACTTGATTCAAAGTTATTTCAAATATTCTTTAAAAGAGTATTTTAAAGATCAAGAGTTTCTTTGATATTAAAATAAATTATATCTTAACTATGAAAGAAGTTATGCATTATCATATATGCAAATAATCATTCAATGATTAAGCCCCTAATTCATTGAAATAACCAATATAAGGTTAAAAGAAGAATTATAGTAACTTAATTTAGTCTTGATATGCTTGATTCCTCCTTGTTCTTAATTTATCTACTTGAATTGCATATGGCTCCACTTTGCTCATTTTCTCCATCAATTGATTGATCGGTTTATTTAGTTGATTCCTTTGCTTGCTTTACCTTTTTTATTAAACTTCGTCATTCATTTGTTGCTTGATTTCACTATAATAAAGTTACTAATAACACTAAAAGTAGATCATATCAATATATTTTATTATCATTAAAGCCATAAGGTTAAAACTTCACTTGGTCATCAAAAAATTTACACCAATATATTTTGGCACAAAATTTTCCTTAGGTTGGCAACTTACACCCAAGAATCAAAACTACACCTAAAAATGTCAAATTCATAAAGCATATCCTAAGAGTATGCAATCAACAAGCCAATTAGCACATTATTATCATCCTTAAAGTGAATTCTATACATAAATGTTGTAATTGCTCAACAAACATACTATCATACTAATTATTAGCCAACTTGAAGAAATCATCGTATATTATAGAAAAGATAGTATTAGGCTTCCCTCTTTCATATGGGCCTAAAATTTACCAAATTGAATGATCAATTTTAACTGAAAACTTTTATAAAAAGAATGAAATAGAGGAAATAATATTTATTAGTAATAGTAACAATCCAAATAAGATAGCTTATAATATATAAATGGTTTTATGATTCCAATATTAGAAGAAAATGGGCTAATTATTGTAGTCGAAATTTCCAAGAATTCACATCACTTGCTCTACATTAATAAAAAGCATTATCTAAACTATATGCAAGTATGCAATAATTTAATTAAATACATACATGATAACTAATAAATAGATACACTTTCATCATCGAATATTTCTTTGAGAAAACTTTCAATTAGATAAATGATCTCTACTATAGTTCTTTTTCTATACCTATCATAATATAAAAAATTATAATAAAATATGATATATAATTATTAAAATTATGAAAGTAAAAAAATTAACATATTATAAAGTATAAAATTCACCTTGCACATTTTCAGTACGTAATCAATTTCTGGCTTACATGACAACTTTCACAGTTTTCTAGTAAAGTTGATAATGATGAATATTCACTTTTTGACTAACAATACTACAAGCAGACTCAAAAGCAAAATAAATATTATGATAGCTATCAAATCTTGACCAATTACTTGTATAATTGGATATTAAGCTCCATTCAACTTCCACCATGATAAGATATCAAAATGCTCCTTAAATATGGTCATAATATCAACTTCTAAATAATATTTTCACTCCATTCTACAATAAGAAATTATAGTCCCTTTTTCTTTAAGAATTTCTTAGATAAAGACCTCCAAATTTCTTAATGTATAAGGATGTATCAACAAAAGATTAAATTGATATTGAAGTATTGTGTGTGCGTGTCTATATATATATTCTTGATTAATAATCATTAAACAACTTATACCATAAATGTTTAATGATATCAATTTATACTTCAACTCCATCATTATGCAACAATTGATTAAAAAAAAAGAGTTACCTCCGTATTACACCTCAATTCCAATACAGAAATAAACATCACAAATTATCTATCCCATTCCAATAACTGTCAAATATCCTCATCACATTATTTGTCTTTTTTTTATAATCACGTTATCTAAAGAAAAATCCCACTTCACTAATTATAACTTTATCTCACATATGTTAGCAATTTTTTTTTAAACTTAGATACTTAGAGTTAAGGAACAAATCATTAACAAAATCAAACACCTCTAACGTCTTGTAAATTATTTTTGCTATCTCTTTTTGTTCTTATATGGGAAAAAGTATACTTAGAATATGACTATATCAACTCAATAAATACCTTAAATACTTAATTTCTAACTTTAGTATCTTGAATGTGGAGTTCCACCTTGTTGCAAAATCCATAACAACTTCTTAGTACAAAAACTGTAGTGCAGTTGTCATGTAGTCTTTTCAAACTTCTCAACTAATTTAAGTGTTACACTTTAGCAGACTACATTATCTTGGATTGATTAAATCCTTTCTTTGACAATTTTCAAGCCATCCTTCATTATGAAATTCACTGTATATACTAAAAAACATGTATGAAAGAATGTTGTATTTATCAGTCAGCACTCGATCAATAAATTAGTTTTAATTTTATCGATTGTAACATCATTCATGTTACAATTATCTAAATTTATGGTTAACAACTTTATGTTAATGTTCCAATCAATATTGTGTGTTTTGTATCGTATCATTCAGTACCAATCGGAAGGTACTATACCAGTTAAAAAACAGTACAAAATATGGTTTAATTGTATTGATCGTCAATACCTACCAGTAATATAAATTTAAAAAAATTCAATGACTTATTTGCAAAAAAAAACTTTTACTTTTACTTTAACCATTTCTGTCTTTACGATCCTCGTCCAATCTGCTGCGTTGTGCACTTTGCAAACAAGTCCTATACTCCACAAATACGCAACCTATATGCAAAATGCACACTAATGTATACCCAATAAGCCAAAACCTCAAGGGCACGTTGGGCCCCTCTTCTTTGCTCGAGACCAACATGACCAGAGTCACCCCCACAAAAGTCAAGTTCCATATGATGTCCAGAATCACCACCAGCTTCTAATACGCCCAATTGCTCTGACACTCCTTAAGCTGCTCAGTTGTCATCTCCTGTACCAGCATCGACGACTTTTAAATAAGCCATTGGTTTTTGGCTCGCTGGAGAAACCTCGTTTCGTCGCAAAGGTGCTGCTACCTAGCAAATCTCCGGGATTGGTTGTTCGAATCATTGTAGGAGGCTGGAATCAATTATATCGTCGAAGGATCAGTTAGGATTAAGCGAATTTGACATTTTTGGGGATTAATCAAACACTTGAGCATGAAATGTGGAAATACTAAGAAAAAACAATACAAAAGTGGAGATGAGAAAATTGGAATAGTGGCATGATGTTTAGAAACAGGTGAAGTTTGATTATATTGCAAGAACTAAGAACAATTTTGGATCAAATTAAGGATTAGTGTGGATGTTGACATTATGTTTGTTATGGGGATGATGTTAGAAGTCGATCATAATCGAAGATAATAGGGCGTAAATGGTAATTTATCATATGACTAAAGTTGTATTAAGTTAAATAACAATAATAATTTAGAATCCAGATTCTACGAGTTCTCTAAAATATATTTATATGTGAAATATGTAAAAATAATGTTAATAAAAATAAATATATTGTTATTATTTTAAATTTCTATTATTATGATTTTTAAGATAAATTGATATAAAATTATAAAGTATATAGTATAATTCGTTGAAGGACTATTTGTAATTATATAAAAATTCATAGACTGTGTCATAAATTTAAAAAATTATCTAAAATAGTACATGGTATTAACAAGTATCGGTATGATATCGTACTATAATCAAATCTAATATTCGTATTAGTTCAATATTCATAATATTGGTTCCGATCTATAAGACAATCGACTGATATATTTGTTAACCTCTCGCTTATAAGAAAAGCTACAATATAAATCTGCCTATCATTTAGAAACACGGTTAAATATCTATTATAACATAATTAAAGAACAAATAATAATAACATTAAATAATATTGATTACCTCAATATACACTTACCTAAAGTCTAATCATTATTAATATAATGCGATGTAACTGCCATATAACCCCTTTTTTATTGTCAATTATCCACTTATTTGATGTAATTGTAACTCGCTTGTGATTAACTAACATCTTCGATGTCAAAGTAATTTGTGCTACATAAATCTTAAAGTTGTCTTTTTTAATGATATTCCAAGTTGGCATCTTAAAGACCGACTAAAGTAAGGTTATAAACATCCTAAAATCTTAATTTTTTGTAACTTAAAGTGGATATTCATTTATTATGATGACTTTTATTTGGATCTTTTAAGAACTTACGTTATGACAGTCATTATATTTTTTCTATTAGAATAGACATGAAAAAAGTTGGACCTCTTAATTCCATTTTTCTTTTAATACAAGAATTCATGTCTTCTTAACTAAGATGTTCCATTTTTAGAACCTCCAACTAATATTTTGTGACAATATTTACACTCCTCTTTACCAACTGCGTTACTTGATTTAATCTTTATGAAGTGATTCCAAACATCATTTCTTATCTTTGAAAAGTTGATTCCTTTTGTTTGAATTATTTCTTCACTTAGTATATGACCATGTATTAAATTAGAACTTTACATTATATATATTAACATATTTAATTAAAAGATTAACTTCATCCGTCTAAAACAATTCAAGCATATAAGTTGCTCCATCCATTGCCATTAAATAAAAGTTTTTTAAAAGAAGTTGGAGAATGTTTACATAAATATCCTTTTAAATTCTTTAGCAACTGCATTGAAATAACAAATGTTTAGGCAACATACGTGTTCAATTGAAGAAAAAGATCAAGACATAAAGTGATGCAAGATACAAACTAGAACCCATGGACGTCTCACTGAACTTTACTTAGCATTATTGTACCCTCATCTGCTGTTAGTATTGCTGCAGAAATCTCAAAATTATATATATATATATATATAGCCATGCCAACGTCGAAGAAGGACGCAAAAATGGAATGGGAGGCAATAACAGTAGGTTACTAGGTGAAATTACGAGCATGAAGTGGGAAATGTTTAAGGCCAACAGTGGCTCGCCGCATTAGGAAACTCTGTTACACATGATGCTTCTTATCCCAGCCACTCAAGAAGGTGCTTTGGGAGGTGGATGTGGTGGTGATATTGGAATTTGAGTCTAGTTTTGCCTGATTCTGGTGAAGCAGGATGTTACTCTTTGAATCCATAAGATTGATTGTTTTTAATAAGAGAATATCTACAAAACAGTACAAGGCACGCCGGAGGTTGATAGCCAGCAGGCCCCTCCGACGCTCAAGTTAATCTTTTGGTGAGGATTTTGGTGGCTATAAACAAATAATGTCAGGATTCTAATGTCGTACCTGTATTATGGTAAAGTAGTACCTTATATATGAAATAGATGTTAGGTTTAAGTTTTTACGTATGTATGAGAGATTTTTCCCTGCGAATGGGCCATAGACTAGTGAACATGAACCTGGGCTTAGCTCAACCAACCTAACCAGAGACCATACCACATTATGTATAAACCACAAGAAGCATTTCCTCGTGGTGCCACTGATCTCCCAGAACTACCATCCCTTACTTGTGGACAACCAAAAAACATCATGTGAACATACCCAACGTAGGTACTACACCAGTTACTCTGTAGCTGTAACTGCAGTTACTGATTTGTTTTGATTTCTCAACCTCTCGTCTTCTCTGCCTCTTTCTCTTAGTTTCTCATCTGTTAGATGCGTGGTTCCTATTCTTTGTTAGAGTTCCAACACGATAAATATTATCAGATACAATTAACAAAATAATTTATTTTTTATTAATTGATATGTAAAATAATATCACTTTAACAAAATAACCTCAATTTATATGATATAAGAAATTCGATCAAAGTTTGCTGTAAAATCTTAATTTAAACACGTTCAAAATTTGATTAATTCAAAAATAATTTGAATTAAACTCAACCGAATTATTTGTCAATATTGATTATTTAACCTTTTTTTTTAATTTCAAACTCATCTCATTCTTGAAATCTAAATATGAATCCAACGCTAAAAGTAATATTTTAAAAATCGAACTGAAAGTTAAACCGATAAGAAAAGTATTTTAAGGTTTAAAAAGTTTAATTGACATTAGACTGTCGTAAAATTGAATACAATGAAAGAATTTAAAATATGATAGAAGGAGATTGTCCTTCAAAATTTTGAAATTTAATTAAAAAAGAAATTGTTAAAAAATTAATTGATTTATTTTAGTATATAAAACTTATTAATTTATCAAAATAAATCAATTAATTAATAAATTGATTAATTTTTACTGATAAAAGTTATAAAATTTAATTCTAAAATGTTAAAAATTGAACTAAAATATTAAAAGTATTTTTAAATAATTTAATGAAACTTCTATTTTAATCTTTTAAGTTTTAATTTTATTTTGTTCTTCGAATAATGTGTGGTTGCATGTGAAACCACAGAAGAATAACAGTGATCACGTAAGGCTCACGTGTTCTAGTATTAAAATGACTCGTACCTCCCACGCTTGTTTAAATAATTGAATTAACAGATCACGGATCATTAAATTTCCATGTCTTTGCAATATATTAACAACCATCGTGCCTCCCCAATGCTTTAAACTAATATAAATATAGAGGTTGATATATTTTGAGTAATTAAATTTGGGGATTGTTGCAATTTCTATGCAATTTTTTTACGAAATTATTAAATTTCAAAGTCACGATTTAATCTATCACTTTCACTCTCCTTTAGTATGGTTTAAATATTCTTTTCTAGTCATTCAAGAAAAGCGGATTATGTGATAAGCAATTTTGCTAATACAATACCAAATTTAGCATCAAATTGTATTTTAATATAATACTGTATCAGTATTAGTTAATATCAGATATTATTTTAGGCAATTTTTAAAAAATTAAAAAATTAAAAAAATTAATTATCATATTATATAGTTGTACTATGTATTTTTAACCATGTCTCTAAAAATTATGATAATAAATAATAATCACAACTTTAATTTAATTTATAAAATTAATTTAATAAATATTAATAAATATAATTAATTTTAAAATATATAAATTTTGATTTAGTAATTAAAGATATATAAAATAAATATTAGTTTATAAATAATAATTTTTAAATTATTTATTTTAAAATTAAAATATTTTTTAATACTTTATTAATAAATATTATATAAAATATTACAATAAATTTAAATAAAAATAATTTATTTTTAAGTTTTATTTAATTTATAACTATTATTGGTAATAAAAATATTTATTTTATTTTAAAAACAAAATTAAAAATTCATAATAATTCTAAAAGTTGAAAAAAATAACTAATTAAAAAACTTTAAAAAAGAAGAGAGAAGGAGAGAGAGTTTAATTTTTTTAAAAAAAGTTCTTGAGTACCTATCAAGAATCCTACATCGGACAACTATGAGAGCATTCAATAATTTATAATAGTGTGCAAATCTCTCCCTAAAAGTTAGGGATGAGTTAGATCTTCTAATATGATATCAGAGTTAGTTTGTCTCGATAATTTAAAGCAGTGTCAGGTTATGTTCTTTTATTTAATATGTCCATAAGATGTCCAGTCCTGCTCTGAATTAAAGAAGTGTGTCAAGAATCTCATATCGAACAACTATAAAAATATTTAATAATTTATAATAATATACAAATCTCTCCCTCGTGAGCTAATTTTTAGGAGTAAATTAGACCTTTATAACAATATCAACCAATACCGTCTTAAATCAATCGGTATTTACTGGCATTTAAATTTGGTGTAATCGATTCTCTATTTTCTACTAATTTTGATTCGATATAATACGTACTTAACGGTACAGATCGATATCTTGAATGATAACTCCAAGATTTTCGCAATGATATAATACGTACTTAACGGTACAGATCGATATCTTGAATGATAACTCCAAGATTTTCGCAATGTTGTTTCGCTCTTTTAGACAACTCCTAGGTCTTTGTCCATATATTGAATCCAAAGGGAAAAAGGCCACATCCTGATATAAAATTGGAGTCTCCTTTAATCAATCCAAGCGTCAAAACATCAAGTGATCACAAACAAGTTAAGTGTGAGGTGTCATTCTAAGAATAATTAGAGAGAAATTAGTAAGACAGGACATGCAGGGATGGAGCTACCTGTTTCTGTTAGGTTTTTAAATTTGTCTCATTTTTTCCTTTTAATTCTATGATAAAAAAACAGATCCCGACGTACGACGATGATAATAAATCATGGCCGGCGTCGTTTTCATTAATTATCACACAACCTTGATAATGATTCCACAGATCTCACCTGCACCTAGCGAACGCTGTTGTTACAATACCAATTGCAATTATTGCAATAGAAACCATCAACTCCAAACATCAGCAAAAAAACGTTTGCTCGTGTTTGATGACAATGGGTAATGTTGATTTCTTTATATGAGAAATTTATCAAACGCATCGTCTTTAATTTAAGGTACACGTTAGGTTGGCCGAAAGAAGAGCGTCCAAATCACTCCAAGTCCAACACTCTTACGCCAAATTGCCTTTGAGTGTGAAATTGGAACTATGTTTGACTTTTTCGAGGGGCGGTTCGTTAGCCCTTGCAGTGCTATGTTCTAAAATTTAAACCGGTCATTAAATTGATGATTTTATTGGTTATTGGTTCGATCGGTTTGACCGGTTCAATCATCGATCGAATCGATGTGACGTAATAATTATACAATAATTATATTTAATTATATATAATATTAAAAAATTTAAAAAATAAAAAAATAAAAAAAATAATTTTCATACTGATCGGATCTGTTAATTGACCGGTTTTGACCGATTCAGACTGAGTCAATTTATAGCAATTTTGAAGGATCAATCGGACGAACCACCGACTGATTACCAGTTAAATCGATCAAACCGGCTGATTCGGTCTGAATTTTAAAACATAATTGCAGCATATTTGGTAACTGGTGCCTTGAAAACATACACTCCGCCTTTAACTTCCCCATAAAGCCACGTTAAGAAGAAGTGAATGAACATTTCCCTTCCTCCACAATGTTTATGGTGTAAAGACATGCTAAAACGTGAATTGATAAAAGGAAGTCCGCTTGAAGAATCAGATAAAATGATAGGTTGACCAACTAGAATTATGGAAACATAGAAGAGAAGATAGGCTGATGCCTGGTGCGTCGAATTCATCCAAAGTGAGACCTTGACCATATTTAGTCATTTAAACAAGTTTAGTTAGAGAAGCTGACATTTATGAACACTATAGGAACGTTTGATTTACTTTTGCTGTATAGCAACTTCTCTTCTAAGAGTAAAACTGTATAGTAGTATTAGATTTTCTTAATAATAATTTATGATTTACTTTTGCTGAAAACATTAATTTTAAATCTACAATTATATTTTTAATTAGAGAGGTAACAAATTATTTATTGATTCTCCTTTCGCGACGAGCGTTTACTTTTGTAACACGTGTATAAGAACCCAGCGAGGGTAGTGGCATTTCTGTAGTTTAACTTAAAACAAGACCCATTTGGACCCTTACCCTGCATAAATTCTAAAGCCGAAAATTCGCTCCTCAACCGATTGGCACTTCCTCAAGGCCGCAGCACATGTACGCTTAAAATCTCCGATTACCGTAAAAACATAGAAGTAACGGAGGCTTTATAATTCTGTTATAGATCTGAGGATCAGAGTTTGTTTGAATTCTGGGTTTTGAGTATGGGGTCGGAGCTGATATTCAGAGGCCACGACGATGCCCAACCCACAGCCGACGCCTACTCACCGAAACCACCAAAGCCATGGATCTCCGTCTCTCGACTGATTCGCTACATCCTCCGAGAACAGCGCCTTATCTTTGTTCTCGTCGGCTTTTTTATTGCCACCATTTTTTTCACCGTCCTCCCATCTTCATCTGTACGCAGCACCCCGATCTCCGATAACTCTCTCTCCTACTTCTCCCGAGACTCTTTCCGATACTACGAGCCACATAGGCCCTCCTTCGGATCTGTCGGGAAGATACCGTTGGAGTTGAAACGAAAAGGGTTGAGAATTGTGGTGACGGGAGGGGCAGGGTTCGTTGGGTCGCACCTCGTGGACCGTCTGATCGCTAGAGGGGACAGCGTGATCGTGGTGGATAACTTTTTCACCGGGAGAAAAGAGAACGTGATGCATCATTTTAACAATCCGAGGTTTGAGCTCATCAGGCACGATGTCGTTGAACCTCTTTTGCTTGAGGTGGACCAGATTTACCACCTCGCCTGCCCTGCCTCTCCTGTGCATTACAAGCACAACCCCATCAAGACCATAAAAACTAATGTTGTTGGAACATTGAACATGCTCGGTTTGGCTAAGAGAGTTGGTGCCAGGTTTTTGCTCACCAGTACTAGCGAGGTCTATGGAGATCCTCTTCAACACCCTCAGGTCGAGACTTACTGGGGCAACGTTAATCCCATCGGTGCGTATTTTTCATCTTGTTATTTTTACTTATGAAGTGATTGTATTTCTGGTGATCGGAATCGCAAACGATCCGTTTGGATGTTAACGATGAAGCGCACGTTAGCGGGATATAAGGCACGCGTCTACCATGCGCTTGACGTGTTGCTTTATTGTAAAAACCCATGTGCGGCTCTGCTTATTAAAATGGTGGGGAGGTGGCTGGTTCTGGTGGGACTTGGAATTTGGAGTGAAGCCTTCGGCTTGGATCCGATTTTGGAGAACCCCCGTTTGGCGGGTCAAGTAAATATTGTTGATCCAAGTTTAAATTCTTTATTTAGAGGGGGGGAAAAAAGGGCTTTATAAGTGCGATAATGGATTGTTGGTCCATTGCTTGGAAATGTGACAGGTGTCCGAAGTTGCTACGACGAAGGAAAGCGAACAGCGGAAACATTGGCGATGGACTACCACAGAGGAGCAGGTGTTGAGGTCAGCTTTCAGTAGTTTTAAAAAATCTTCCACTGTCAGCTTTCAGTAGTTTAAAAAAATCTTGCACTGCTTGTTACTATTTGTTTCATGGATTCTATTTCGAATGCTTGTCTGCTTTTTCAGGTTAGAATTGCCAGAATTTTTAATACCTACGGGCCCCGCATGTGCATTGATGATGGTCGTGTCGTTAGTAACTTTGTTGCTCAGGTAAAGCCATCTCTGATTCGTCCTTTAAGCAAATTTCTTCCACTAATTGCAATAGCAATGATAGGTTGTAATAATAGTGATGTTGTCAACTTTAATGATAATGGTGGCGTAGTGCAGGCACTGAGGAAGGAACCTTTGACTGTCTATGGTGATGGGAAACAGACAAGGAGTTTCCAGTATGTTTCTGATTTGGTATGTTCTTCAGATGCTTTTCTACAATACCTTTTTTTAAATTATCCTTTCTTTTGTTGGTTTCCTTTTGATATTTATTTAGTCCATACGTTACTTTCGAATCAATATCAAAGTTGTGAAATTTGTTTATATTGCTGCCATTGGTTAAAGATTTTGTACTGCAAGAGATAGTAAATTTGTGAATTGAAAATGGTTTCTGCGAGTTGAGGAGTGGGGGACCTTATTTTTGGATTGAAGGGTGGCGTTGGTTTTGCGAGTGGAGTGTTGTCGCTTAAACCCAAAAGTCTGCTCTACTTATTATTACTATTCTTATTATTAATTTTATTTTATTTATTAATTATATCATCATCATCATCTTCTTCTTCTTCTTAATTTTCTACTTATCATTATTATTATTATGATTCTTATTAATTTTGTTACTTATTATAATTAATTTTTTACTTACTATTCTTCTTATTATTATTAATTTTATTATTTTAATTAATCATATTTATTATTACTATTTTATTGTTATTATTATATTTATTTTTATTATTTATTAATAAATTCTTTATTATTATTAATTTTCTTCTTTTTCTTCTTAATATTAATATTATTAATATTATTATTTTTACTATTCTTCTTCTTCTTATTATTATTATTAATTTTATTAATATTAATATTAATAATTTTTTACTTATTATTATTCTTCTTATTATTAATTTTATTTATTATATTTTATTGTTATTATTAGTAAATTCTTTATTATTATTAATTTTCTTCTTCTTTCAATAATAATAATATTTTGAAAATAAAAAAGAAACGCAAAATATAGTGAAGGATAAAAAAGTCACGAACAAATGACTTTATTCTTGGAATAGCTAAAAATTATTCTCGGAATAGCTAAAAACAGGTTGAGATGGTCATTAGCTATTGGAATAATTAAGTTTTAAGAATACATTAGAATACCCATTGAACCAAACATGTCATTGAGCTTTTATAAGGCTTATCTAGTGTCGGTGGGAAGACATTTTTGTCATTACACCTTTAGGAAATTGTTAAGAGTTAGCGCCATTGAGGTTTTATAAGGCTTATCTGGTGTCGTTGGGAAGACATTTTTGTCAGTAAGAATGTTTTGTTGTTACACCTTTAGGAAATTGTTAAGAGTTAGTGGGGCAAGGAAATCGTGCTTCTGCTTCTGTGCTTATTTTTATTTACTTCTATTTTTGCTTCATGTCAGGTTGAGGGTCTAATGCGGCTTATGGAAGGGGAACATGTGGGGCCATTCAATCTTGGGAATCCTGGAGAATTCACCATGCTCGAGCTTGCTCAGGTATATTTACACTGATACTACATGATGTATAGCTATTTGAGATTCACGATTCTGACGATCTTGTTCATCTTTGGCTTTTAATCTTTCATGGACATCAATTGCATCATGTCCTTGGTTTCTCACAATAAAAAATGTGGGAGAATTTATATCTCGATTCTAGAGGTTTGAGTGGGGGACACTGTGATATCTCATTTGCGAGATACCAGTCTTTTGAACACTGACCTTTGCAATTGAACGGCCCCTCTTTTCTCGGAGCAAATCCCGTGACATAATTATCTACAAGAAACTATTTGTATTTGAGA
>JANIJH010000009.1:30583438-30594308 GCA_024520975.1 Erythroxylum areolatum | reverse complement strand
AAAAGGGTGTGCAGTAGCCCCGGAGACGTAGGCATAATTTGGCCGAACTCCGTTATCAAATTTTTGTGTTGTTTTACAGGCGTTTTTCGTTGCGTGGAAATAGTTTAATTTCCTAACAGGGATATTGGTAAGGTCAAACATTGATAGGTTATGTTCCTCTTTCAACATGATGGCATGTATTAGTGCTGCGTTCTGGTGGCAATTCAGTGGGTGCTTGAAACACATCTAAAAAATCTGAAAATACCCCCTGAATCCTTGAACCAATCACCTCTACTTCGTTGAACTCATCTTACCGAATGATGCAATTTTAGAAATAAACCCTCCTCTTGATGGAAGGTTTTTACCAAGGATTTAAAAGACACCAAGGCCTTAAGCTAGGATCTTCCTTCAATACAATCTTCTTCCCATTTATGTTAATGTCATTGTAGGTTTCTTCCGATCTGTCTTCCATCACCCCTAAAGTTGTTAACCATTTTGTTTTGGGTACAGAAGATGCGAAAATCAACAACTAGGTATGAAGAAAGCCAATGGCCTGAGCATCAACAAATAGAGCAAGCCAGGTGGAGGAGTAGGCCACACACACTCACCAGGTACTATACCCGAGCCCAATCGAGCTAAAAAATTAGCACATTGGACAACAGTAAAGGTCGGTAGGGCAGCGAGTTGAGATCGAATGTCAGATATCAAGCAGGCAAGGGGATAGAATGTCAGGACATCCGGGGGGAGGCTAAGCAGCGTAACGCGTCCACAGAATCAGATTCCACCACAAGGCCATCACACTGATAGTCGCGTGCAAAGGTGAGACCAAATCGAAGGGCCATGAGTTCGGCTGTTAAGATAGTGGTGATCCCGACATAGCAAGAGAAACCCGCGACCCAGTTACCAAGACAATTCCTAAGCAACCCACCAATACCCGCTTGTCCAGAACTACTGATGACACTGCTATCGACGTTAAGCTTCAACCATTGAGCAGGGGGAGGGGCTCAAGAAACCAGAGTCGGGCCCTGGGATTGGAGCCACCCACGGTGCTGATCAGCAAAAGCAGCCTCTGAATCTCTAACTAGCAAATGGATCTGGCGAAGTTACGCCAGACATGAGGTTTGTACACCCTCAATGACGAACTTATTTCTGGATCGCCAAATGACCCAGCACGTATTAATGAACCACCATGAGCTGTGCACATCCCTATCATGTGGGGCACAATGAAGGAGAAGTCACCTATGCGTTTGTTGCTCTCGGTAAAAGGCATCGGGCGAGAAGACACGAGCGTTGTCCCATACACACCTGGCATAAGTGCAGTCCCGGAGTAAGTAAAGCACAGTTTCCCGATGGGCTCCACACCGTCCACATAATGGGGATGGACATAAACCTCGGGTGAAGCGTACTTCGTTTGTGAGCAGGCGGCTAGCCACAAGAAGACTTTATGTTTCTGAGCGGCTTGGAGAGACCAGACCCATTTCCAGCCTATGGGACCATTCACAGATGGAACTGATGTGATGAAGTCATACCCGCCCCTAGCTGTGTACACACCTTGACTGCTACCATACCAGATAAGGCGGTCCGGGCCGTGATTTGAGAGCGGGCAGGGTATTACCAAGATGCGGTGGCAATATTCGAGGGGAACAATGCCTTCGAGAGGAGACAAATTCCACCCAGAAAATGGGGACCATAGATCAGCCACTCGGAGGTCCGAGAGATGTGCCGGGACGTGACTAATGATAGAAGCAAGGGGGCCATAAAAAAGCCAACTATCATGCCAGACATTTATGCTAGCCCCATCACCGATCCTCCACCCAAAGCCGCCTTTAAGGATGGTCATAGCCTTCATAAGGCCCTTCCAAGCCGTGGAAGCGGGCGGTGGAGGATGATAGTCCAGGACGTCTCAACCAATCAGATAACGAGACCGGAGGACCTGCACCCAAAGACTGTTGCGTGTCATACAGATATCCCAACACATCTTGCCAAGGAGAGCAGTATTGGAATCTCGAGCTTGTCTCACACATAAGCCACCGCAATTCTTCGGGGTGGTAACTGTATGCCAGGGCAGGAGATGTACCCCTTTGAGGGTACCGAGTCGACCCCAGAGAAAGCCTCGCGCTGCTTTATTAATGTCATCACAGATGGCCCGAGGAAGCCAAGTGGACTGCATAGCATAAATAGGAATCGAAGTGATGGTGTCCTGGATCAGAGTAGCGCGGCTCGCTTTGTTCAAGAGCTTGCTCTGCCAACCGGCCATGCCAGAAGAAATCTTGTCAAGAATGCCAACGTAGGCTGCCTTTGTCAATCATCGAGTACATAAAGGTACACTAAGATATGTTTCCAGTTGGTGAGATGGAGGGAGATCCAAAATAGAAGTGATCCTGGCCCGCAACCTCTGGTGAACCTGGGAGGGGATAAAAGCCTTAGACTTGTTAGGATTAATTTGCATCCCTGAACCTTGGCAAAATTCATCCATAGTAAGACACATCACTCTAGCTTGTCTCCGGGAGGCATGGGCAAAGAGAAGGACGTCATCAGCGAAGAGTAGATGAGAAATGGAAGGTCCATGGGCAGAGGTACCTATAGGTTTCCAGTGACCATCATCAACTTTCTTGACAATCCTCCCAGAAAGGTGCTCCATACATAAAACAAATAGATATGGCGATAAAGGATCGCCTTGCCGAAGTCCACGCCTAGGCTTGAAGGCTTCTAATCGCTAACCATTCCAAACAATAGAAAGCATCGAGCTAGTGACACAGCCCATAATCAACTTGATAAAAGGACTTGGGAAACCAAAATCCAGTAACACCTGATGAAGAAACTCCCAATCAACTCGATCATAAGCTTTGGCCAAGTCGATTTTAACAGCCTGGCCCCCCTTTCGTAGCGGTTTAATCACATGAACTACTTCTTGAGCTATCAGGATGTTGTCTGCAGCCTTACGCCCAGGGATAAACGCAGCTTGGATAGGATTAATCAATGCAGCAAGAAAGGGACGTATCCGATTAACAATCACCTTTGTGAGGATTTTGTAAATAACGTTGCACAGGCTGATTGGGCGGTACTGGGTAATGGAGATCGGGTTGTCCTCTTTGGGGATAAGGACAATAAGAGCATCGGAAATGTTGGGAGGCACCTCGCCACTAGTAAAGGCGTACTGGACCATGCGGACAACAAACTCCCCCACAACTGGCCAGAAAGTTTGAAAGAAGAGAGGCTGGAGACCATCGGGGCCAGGGCTTTTATAAGGTTTCATTGCTTTGACGGCCTGTAATACCTCCACCGGATCAACTGGTCGAAGTAACCTTGCACTAGCCTCAGCTGATAAAGCACCATGAGCACCCAGAAATGGAGTTTGAGTTTGGCCTATAGTGGTACAAAAAAGCTCCTTGAAGAACGAGAGAACCTCGTGCTCAATAGCATCCCTGTCAAAAGTCCATACGCCTGATCGAAGGCGCAGGCGTTCAATGCGATTTCTCTTGCGACGAATGAGGATAGTAGCATGGAAAAATTTCGTGGCTTTATCCCCCGCTTGGATCCATTGCACTCAGGACTTTTAAAACAAAAGAAGTTCCTCTTGACGAAGCACATGATTATACTCCACTGAGAGTTGTTCCTCAAGGTCCACCAAGAAATCAGAGTGATGGGTAAACAAATAATGTTGGATTCCCTGCAATCTAGCCAAGAGGTGTCGCTTTCTCCAGAAAATGTTACCAAAAATCGTGATATTAAATTCAGTGGCAGCAACAGTAACCGCTTATATGGCTGCGGGGACACAATGACGATGGGGGCTCCATTCCTCGCGCACAATCCAAAGGAAATCGTTATGCAAGAGCCATGCAGCCTGGAAATACTCTTCTACAAAATCCTCCACAATAATGAGCTCTCACAACTTCAATACTACTCTTCTACAAAATCTTTCACCTTTCAGCCGACTCCCATTCCCAATTACAACTCCATATTTAGTCGTGGAGGACATTCGAATGCTCAATTTCTTAATAAGGGCATGCGAAATGAAGTTGTGTGTGGCTCCGGGATCGATCCTTTCAACTCCAAAGTTTGTAGTGCGCCAACCCCACGACTAAATTCAATGACAACTTAATTCCTACTAGGACTGTCATCTCTTCCTTCAAAGCGTCTACGTGGTCAAGTTCTCAATCATCTTCGTCCTCTTCCCCCACAATAAATAGACGCAATCCTCGATTTTTGCATTGATGTCCCCATGCCACTTCTCATGACATTGATAACATAATTGCTTACCTTTTCGTGCTTAAGCTTCAACTACAGATAATTTCTTATAATGGAAAAACGCAAAAGAGTAGGATGTGGAGGTTTTGAGTTTTGGTTCAAGTCTGTTGGCAAAGGATGAACAGAAAGGGGACGGTTGATATTTGGTAGATAGTTTAGTATTTGAAGTGCTAGGTTTAATGTACTGTAGTTGGGTGGCTTGAGTTATTTGGGTTGCTTATTTTAGAGGGGGTCCAACATATTGTTTCCAGGTTTGGTTTATAAGAGATTGAAGAGAGCTCTGAATATTTTTTTGGGTTGAACTGGGCAGATTTCTCAATTGGAGCCAACACCTGCAATATTTCCTTCAAGCTCACTAGGTTCAACATAAACAATTCATCTTTAATCGCCTCCTCCAACCCATTCACAAATACCATTGTCATTGTTCTTTCTTCGACTTTACTCATGGTACTCAATGACAGTTCCAATTTTTTAAATGGCGAAAAACCTGTAGAGAATCGACCCATCTTGTGGCCCAAAAACTGAGAAAGGCTTTGTTTCTTCGGATCACAGGTATGCATGTGCTTAAAAACACACACTTGCTGCCTCAACTTTTCAGCGTCTGTCAACTTATTGACGGAAAAATAACACTCGGCTTGAAATATACACGAGTCTAGATTCTCTCCTTCCCTATCATTTTTTCTAACAATCTGATAACTCAAAAAAAAAAAAATCTATAAACACAAGTATCCAGTCCAAGCTAGCTACTTCAACTAGTTAACTTAAAAACCAAACTCTAATCACAAATCAATAAATGAGAGTGAATAGTATTAAACAAGAAAATTTCAAAAAGATAGTTGGGGCAGATTTGAGTCACTAGTTTATGTGGCAGCATCAGGCTGAGAATCCCCTTGCTTCTCCACGCTTGTTTCTTACATGCCGGGGCATTAAAGTGTTTTTGAATAATCGGCAGCAGCACTAAATACGGAAACCAGACCAGCAGTGGAAATTACATGCGTCCAATTTCGTGTCCCCGCAGCAAGTGCTCCCCCTGCTACAGCACCAGCAATCAAAGCATTCACCTGTATTAGAAATGTAAATAAATGAAAGCTTCAGCAAATTATGTAAATTTCAATAGGTCAGAATTTGATAAACAAACTTTTATTCTTACTACAGAAGCAAAATACAAGAATGTCTTTCGTAATGCAAACTGCAATTTATGGAGTCAAAGTGGGATCACATGGAAAAAATCATGCTACTGAACTAAACTAAGTAAAGGTGATGATTATCTAACTGCATAAAGATGCTGAATGTAAAGAGTCCTAGACACCCACGTCTGTCCTAATTTTACAATAGTGCATGTCCCAAATTAAGGTTAGAAACTTAAAAGGAAAGGTTCATAAAATTCATCAGATTTCGAAGTCTTAGGTTACAGATGCATCACAAACATAGAGCTAACTTAGATTGACCAATAAGGAAGAGCACATTAAATTGATTATCAGTTGCAAAATAAACTGTTGGCAGAAAATGACATAAACATAGGTTCTGTAATAAGGGGGAAGTCATTAATTAGAATGCAAACCATGGGTGTACAATTTTCTGCCAATGCTTCTGATTCTCAATGGGTGCTTCCGCCTCTAAAGACGGAGGGGCTACCACTATGTTTTATGTATTTAAAATCAATATGGTAGAACCATGGGCTTTAAAATAAACAAAGTGAAATGCCTGAATTTCAGTTCATCAATATGTAACACCGCATATGTACACATGCTTACCCAATCATTTTGATTCCTATATCGATGAATCAAACAACGGGTAGAAGTGAAAATCCCAGCAACAAGACCTGGAAGACAAGATAATTAGAACCAGTTGACAAGTATACCATGCGGTCACAAAAAGTTTGGCACTTGAAAGCAAATGATAGAAACAACTAGAAGTAACTGAAGTCTGAATGTGTATTGAAATAGTGGAAGAAATAATTTCAAAAAGAAAACAGTAACTCTCTGGGAAAATGCTCTGACAGTACAAACCCAAAAAACCATTCGACCGAGAATAAGTGATTGGAGATACTTTAAGGTAAAAAATCAGCAGTTTGAGCCAAACCAATCCCCCTTGGCGTTTCTACCAGTTAAAGTTGGTTACCAAAATCATCTATTTCAAGCAGCAAAACGCACAGAAATTTTACAAGGCAATAAATAAGGAAAGTAATCACTGAGAAACAAAAAACAAAACATACTCTCTTAGGAAAAGTTGAATGCATTGTGCCAACTACCAAGTATATTGTTGAAGATACGAGAAGGGTGTACCATATTAATAAGAAAAATTTATCTGGAATTACCACATTGAAAGCCAAACTTGGCGGTTGTCTTTCCCTGGATGACAGATTATATAAGAATGCGAAAAAGAACCAATTACATAGCTGAAACCACAATGTCAAAGGAACAAAACACGAAACGAGAGTAAACGCAAGTATCACACCACAAAGGACGCATAAGCGATGCCCTTCAGGCCTGCATCGCAAAAGAGCGAAATCAGGGTAGAGAATCGTTCAGTTCTAACCATTGACGGAAAAAGAACAGATATTTATGTTATTAAAGAAACAATTACCGAATCTACGGGCATCGTAAGGGCCTACACAGGTCCCCCATATTGCACCTGCCTGAAAAAAGGACCAAATTTAGGTATTTAGAGTGACTGATGTTTTACAGATAGATAAGAAGTAGATTTTAATTACCGCTCCAACGCGGAGGATGGAATCAACAGTGAGGGACGAGCACGGAATGACTTCGCTTAAGTCTTCTTCCATCTAACCAAACAGAGCAGATATTTGGTGCGGTTGTTGACAAGAAACTACACAGCGTAGACAGGTTCGACGAAAATAACGTCGTAGGGGGCTGCAAATCGAGTCGTGAGACAGAGAGTCAAGAAGGCGTTGGGTTGGATTGGAAGTGTGAAGACGCTGGAACATCGGTCCAAGGTTTCTTTCTTATGTTCAAAACGACACTACGTGACCACCTAGGGATGGTCTAAACGGCAGCTTAGGTCTGTTTGGATGAGAGGCAGAAATGAGATGGAACGTAACATACTTTTATCGTTTGGTTAAGAATTTCATAATGAAATAGAATGAAAACGAAGGATTTTATGTTATTTTCCATTCCATTCTAAACAGTGAAAATCACAAATCTCTTATTTAAGGATTTAGGATAGAAGGCAAACTAATAAATACATATTATCTAATATATCCACGATAATTCTTTTTAATAAAAACTGTGACCAATTCATAATATTAATATATTAAATAGAATATAATAATATTTAATATATTAAATTTTATTAAATAATTAATAATAATATTTTTATAATATTAATTATAAATTATACATATTTAATAATAAAATAAAATTTTATTTAAAAAATTTTATTTAGATTTTTATTTATATAGAAATATATACAAAAAATTAAAGAATAATTTCAACAAATAGAATAAAATAAAATTTATTAAATAATTAATAATATTAATGAATTTGTATTAATAATTATACATATTTAAAAATAAATAAATTTTTATTAATGAAAAATTAAAAAATATATTGAAAAATTATTCTTTAATTGCTTATATATATTTCTATATAAATAAAATCTAAATAAATTATTTTATATATGAATCAAATAGAATAAATTAAATTAAATATTTTATATAAATATTTTATATAATTAATAATACAAATTTATATAATTAATAATAAAATAAAAATGTTAATAAAATTTTTATTAATGAAAATAAAAATATTCTTTAATTGTTTGTATATATTTTATATAAATAAATTATTTTTAAATATAAATCACAAAAAATAAAAAAATATTAAATAATTAATAATAATATTTTATGTAATTAATAATAAAATAATAAACCTCCTGCAACAACCATTTTAATATAAGAAGTATAATAGTCATTTATTATACATTACATTTCATTCCATCCATCTTCCAAACAACATTTCGCTACATTACATTATAAACCCTTCCATCCCTCCCCAATAACTTTTCATTATATTATATTTCATTCTATTATAAACCATTTCATTCCATTCTATCACATTTCGTTCCATTCCATTAATTAACATCCAACTAAACAAGCCCTAAATGTCATTTATAGCCACAGAGAACCACCTCCTAAAAACCTTAGATATCTTTCTTCAGAAAACTACCCCCATTGTTATCCTTCTTCCATTTCATTAACAACCCATCTAAATTCTTCGTGAAACTTCTCATATTCTTATATTAAAAAGAGGACTTTGCTAACCATGCAGGCAAAAGTAATTTACTTGTTATCTAGTAAAAAAGAGAAAAACACAAACAGGTAACAAATAAAACCAAGTTCATCTTCAACCTCAAGTGGATTGTCTGACTTGTTTCAAACTCTTTTTGCTCATCTATTAACTAGTGATTTATGAGTGAAGCCATACATTTGAAGAATCTGATTGCAAAGTTAAATTCTCAGTCTATTGGCTTCAAACATCTCTCAACTGAGTAATCTTCAAATTTACCACAAGGCTTGCAACCTACAAAGTGAGTGACTAATGGCCACCTATGATCACCCAAACCAAAATAATAGTTCTTAATCATCTCTTTATATATGTCCACTAAAATCCCCTAGTAACCACACAAGTAATATGCACTCTCCATATACACTTTGTCACCCTATTTATCCCTTTGTGTGGTTAGGATATAAACCATTGTTGACTGGTCATCAGCATAAAAAATGGGTCTACCCTTTAGCTTTCTAGTTAGAAATTTACTAGCCTCATCTCTGATCTTCCCTCTGGGTCTCATAGGTGCCCAAGCATCAAGAATATCCAATTCCCATTGCTCGTTCCTCAACACAAAGCTTCCAGTGTTCAATCCAATCAAGTTCTTGTCATCCTAAACCATCTCATTCCACCAGTGCATCATAAACTTTTAATCTTTATACCTTTCCCACGGCAATTCAAATGCCATGTCAGTGAACATAACATCACCATCCATCCAACACAAAAACTCCACTTTTGGATGTGACAATAGAAGCTTCCTTATCAAGGGCAATTTGGCCCAAAAACTCGCCATTTTCGCATCAAGAAGAGCCATGTTGTAGAAAATCTCAATCCCATGTAACCTATAGTAATCAATCTTGTTCTTAATCAACTTCAATAAGTAATGATCACCCACTGGATTCTGACAAAGTTTTGGCGATGATCTAGTAACCAATAAACCACGAGGCTTATTGGGTCCGATAAAATTAGGGAAATCTAGATTTTTTTTAAGCCATTTCAATCTCTACTAATCCCAATATGAAATTTTAGGGGCCAAATTGTATTACTTATTAGGATGAGGCTTCGCATCCTTTCCTTCATCGATCAAAATTTTATTGAAATCGAACTTCCTGTAATTATTTGTTGGGCCCTTTCCCGAAGCCCAAGATGTTGGACCTCGTTCCCCAAGCCCAACTATCCAGAGTCAAAAAGCGTGAGCGAGTTTCTTTGTAGGGTTATTTCTATGAACCCTCACTTCCTTTCCATCAATCTTTTTGAATCCATTCCAAAAGCTATCAATTTTTGTGAAAAGGTAGAAAAACACGTTAGGAATCCAATGCTTCAAGAATCACTTAATTTGGAAATCGGACGAAAAAGTTATGGCCAAAAGAATCCAATATGTTTATGTCCTCACCCAAATTGTACATGTCTTGGCGCGATTGTCATAACTTTCTCCACAAATGTCTAATTGATTTCATTTTTGTCCCATTTGAAAGAGGACTTCGATATCTACAACTTTCATGAGACCTTGAAGTGAGATTCGGCCTCTAAAGTAGTCAAATTCATAATTTACTGTAGCTATCCCGAAAATGTCCGTTTAACGGACATGAACGTTCGTTAAACGGACATAGACTAGCTTAAAAGTCATTTTCACCTGAGAAGGTCCGTTTAACGGACATGCACTGGGATAAGGGCTCTTTTTCACCTGAGAAGGTCGGTTTAACAGATCTAATGTCCATCTAACGAACATATGTCACCCAAAACGTCCTCCAAAGCCTCTCCAATGGTTCCTACATCCATTCTAACGTCATATACACTCATAATCTTCCCAAATTCAATCCTTTTAGTCCAATAACACTCCTCAAACATTCAATTACCAATTTGAATGTATTTAAGTCCCAAATATCAACTCAAATAACTCATAAAATACACAAACTCTCATCATCTACCATAGCTGTCATGTTCATACCTCTCATACAACATGATCAGTTGTAATGGCCATATCTCTCAACTCCGATACCCAAATTTTACAAACTTTAAACCGTTGGAAAGATAAGAGGATAAACTACAACGTTCAAGAAGACCATTTGTCTAAAATAGCCTAATTTAACCCAGTCCCCCTGAAGTCAATACACCATTTTCACCCCTATGAAAGCTTGAAATATGAATTGCACACTACAAAATAAATAAGCACATACACAAGGGAACTTTTCAATCCTCAATTCATTTCCAAATCAAAATGAAGTTCATACAAAGCTTTCATACATAGCTTTAATTACATATCGACATTTCATCAACGCCTTAACACAAGTTACAAAATACATTTGATGCTCAATGTTCAATATGCTTATAAAGCTATCCAAAAGTCTAGCTAC
>JANIJH010000009.1:30506644-30531766 GCA_024520975.1 Erythroxylum areolatum | reverse complement strand
TGATGATTTATGAAAAGACTTTGAAAGTGATTTTTGAAAAGATAACATGTTTATGAAATCATGTTTTCGAAATATCTCATGTTTATGAAAAAAAAAAAACAAGTTTCCAAGAATGTGCCATTTGGGCAAATGGTTTTCCATTCATGAATTACATGTTATGTGGGTTTGGTGTAATCCATTCAAGAATGTCACATGCATATTGATCAAGTTAAAGGCTTCTCCCGCCTGCCCGCTAGTGGCACGGAGCTCCTTCATGGACTCCCTCCAGTTTACGTCTACGCAAAACCACTATGTGGGATTGCGTTAGTACGTCAAGTTTACAACTACACAGGACCATTATGTGGAAATGTATAGTTCGTCATGTTTATGGATTTACCCAAACCATTCTGATGTGCTTATGTGCCTATAATCTGTGAACAAGTTTGATACATTCATATTTTATAGTTTGCAAATTTGACTACACTATGAGAAATTGAGAAACATGCATTTTGTGAACTCAATGAAAATTTTCTGTGACGAATAAAATGCTTTCAAAGGTTTTGCTTGGTTTTCCATTATAAACTGTTACCCACGAGCTTTCAAGCTCACCCCCTTTTCATCCCATCTTCAGGTGATAACCAAGAGATCAAGTGATCAAGAGCCTAAGGAAATTTCTCCAAATTTGCTTATTTTGTATTTTGAGTTGATTTTGGGAAAGCACAATGTTTTAGTCGCATTTCAAGAATCTTTTGTAATTTGAGATTTTAGGATGAAGAAGTATTATGGCTTGAAATGCTAGCAAAGATTTGTAAAACTATATTCTTTTGATGCTAATGAAATGTGGTTAGTGTATGGATGATGTGAATTGAAATTAGGTATACGTGAAGAAGTTATTAACTTGAGTTGATGATTTTGAACATGAATTGTTGATATATATATATATATATATATATATATATATACATAAGTGAGATGTTATGGAAAAGAAAAATAGGAATTATGGCTGATCAGATGTAGTTAAAGCTGATAAGTCAAATGAGTTGAGATTTGAGAGATTAATAAAGTCAATTTGGGTAATTGAATGGTTATGCTCAAGACATTCCAAGTTTGTACAATGCAACTTTCAAGTCTTTCATAGGGGTAAAATTCATGTTTTGACTTCAAGAGAAAAATTATATTGATATAGGCTTAATTAGATAAAGTTTTCTTCTAAAAAGTTGTAGCTTATCTTTCTAGCTTTCCAACGGTATATAGTATGACATTTTTGGACATTGGAGTCGAAAGTTATGACCATTTTTCCAATTTGTCTGTCCCTTCGTCTAAGTTCATCTGATCCTTTCGTATGGTCCCATTTTTGACCCTATATATAATCAAATTTGTTTTCTAGGTCTTCATGAAAGTTGTAGATCTTGAAATTTTCTTTTGAACCATATAAATAAAATTTTAATCTGATAACTTTAGAGAAAGTTATGATAATTGTTCCAATTCATCTGACCCCTCATCTGGTTTCATCTGACCCTATCATCTGATCCTCTCTTGAACCTTCAAATGATATAATTTGTCTTTAATGTCTTCATAAAAGTTGTATATCTTGAAGTTATCTTTCGGAATATCCAAAGAACACCTTAATCAGTCATCTCTAGGGAAAGTTATGGTAATTTTCCTAATTCGTCTGATCCTTCATTTGGTTTCATCTGATCCTATAGTCTAGTCCCATTTTTGACCCTACAGATGATAGAATTTATCTTCAAGGTCTTCACAAAAGTTGTATATCTTGAAGTCTTCTTTCGAAAAGTCTAAATAACACCTTAATTTGATATCCATAGAGAAAGCTATGCTAATTGTCCCTAACCAGGTTCAATATGATTGGGGATGGAACCTTGTTTGATTCCTTTGACTCAAATCTTTATTATCCGACCTCTAAACGAAGTGATCCTTGAGACAATAGGTTCCTCACACATTGTGCTATCTCTCCACAGAAATAAAAAATTTGGCAGCATTCTGAATTGATTGATAAAAAAGGTGGGTTTTGATTGAAGGAAAGTGAGGGAATCTGTTAGAATGGTATGAACTGGTGTTATTTTACTGAACATCCTTCGACATTTTAATATATCTAGATCTGTAGGGTTCCAACTGAGATAATTTTTAATGTGGAGTAAACTAGAAATGTAGGTTTACAAATTATATGAAGATGAACCGAGGATGACTAATGAGGGTTAATTAGAATAACCATACATGGTAACAAGCACAAGCACACATTTTATGACTCCGAATGTTAGGCTCCAAAAGCAGGTTCAACATTATCACCTTTGGATGTATTACCTTTACCTCTTAAAGAAAGAGCAAGTTTAAATGGAGCAGAGAAGGATGAGATAATGAGATAACTCCAAGAACATTTAAAACAACAGATTCAAAAGAAGAATGAGCATTATACAACCAAATCTAACAAGGGTAAAAGATGGGTCGACATTTCAAATCCTAGCTCTAATGCTTCCATTCCAGAACTAATCTTGAGTAATTTCAACTACCCAATTTTCTCTCATAAATTTGAAGGGATTTCGATTAGCCAGAAGATTAATTATGTAGACCTTTGCTACTGTATATCACATGCAAGTCTTTCTGATTATGAGAGTCACTAGTTTATATAAAAAAGTAACAAACAGGTAGATTTTTCCTTAGAAGAAAAACTAATAAAGCAATGGTTAACCATTAAAAATATGATTGAAGGAATTCTCTTATTCTTAGGCATTTTTAGTAAACCCCTTATTTTGATCAATCCCTTATTTAAGTTTACCTTAAGCTGCCTAGATTTGGAAATCACTATTTATATCTAACAAGTATTTACTGAGGCTCATAAGTATAAACAAATGATGACTTGAGGATTAAATAAATAAAGGTAATTTTTTTTAGTCTTTCAAGTGCATGATGAAGTTGGAAGCTATAAAAGAGAACCTTAAACGATTAAATTGATCTTTATTGAGCAATATCGATAAACCAATTTTTAGAACTAGAATAATTCTAAATATTGCTCAGGGTAAGCTTATAAATAGACTAGAGGATGACCAACTCAAATTATTAGAAGAGTAGGCTTTGAAAATTTATATTGGAACTCTTCATGCCCAGAATTCACTTATGAAACAAAAATTTAGAATTTTTTATCTCACGAGGACAATAGCACAAAGTTCTTCCATAATACTAAGCTTATCAGTAGAAATATTAATAAAATATACTGAATCTCCCATATTTTAGGGACTATCTTCATTTGTAAAACTTCAATCCCCAACTTGAAACTCAATTGTTTTATCACTCATCTTACCTCTTATGAGCACTTAGACTATCTAACCAACCCTTTCTTTGGATTAGACATTGAGGAAGCTCTATCAAATCTAGATGCCAATAAAACATCAGGCTTTAATGGCCTAAATGTTTATTTCTTTCAAAAAAAAGCTAACATTTTTTTGAGAAATAATCACATAAATATATTATAATTTTTCTCTAAAGGGAAAATGCTTCATGAAATCAATAAGACATTTATAATTTTGATCCCTAAAGCACTAAATATGACTATCCTCAAAGATTTCAAGCTTATATCTTATAACAATGCTATTTACAAGATCATTTCTAAAATTCAAGCTAATAAACTAGCGGTGCTAAAGATAAAAAATTAATCTCTTAAAGAGCATTCATTTAAGGTTATTGCATATGATACAATATATTGTTGGGTTAGGAAATTTTCAAAAACTACCATAGGTTAACTAACATCAAAAGTTACATCTCAAAGATCATTTTTCATAATTCTTTTCACTCAATTGATTGGGACTTTCTTATAAGTACCCTAGAAGCTTTTAGATTTCCTACCCTTTGTATCAAATGGTTGTAACAATTTGTTACTACAATGTCTTAAAGCATCTTGATTAATGGTAAGGCAATCCAAATTTTTAAAGGAGCTAAAGGGTTGTGACAAGAAGACCCACTTTACCCTTATCTTTCCGCCTGTTACATTGAAGTTCTTATATGCATGATTACCACTAACAAAGACAATAATAACATATTCAAATATGACTATAAATTTAACCAATTTAAGTTGTTCAACCTTGTATTTATGGATGGTATTTTACTCTTAAAAACAAAGATAATATCAAATATATTAAGAGTATCTTAAATGCCTTGCAAGAATTTAACAACTTACTTGGGCAAGCAATTAATCTTGACAAAATCTTTATGTATCAACAAGAAACACATTAAAGTCTATACAACTTAAACAACTTATAGGCTTTTAGCTCAAAGAGCTACTTTTAAATTAACTTGGGATTATTATCACTATTGTCAGACTATCCTTCATTAGTTGTTTACTTCTTTTTTTTTATCTAGTTCAATAAAGAATTGACAAAAAGAACAATAGAAGCATGCCCTTTAAGGGGATACAATAATTGATCTTCTTAATATCAAGCATCTTACATATCCTTTAAAGTTCCCACCTCTTTCTCTAATCAAACATAGACAAATTGATAGAATGGCTACTCAAAAACTACATATGGATAAGAGATAAAAGAGATGTTACAAAAGCCAAGAAAAAATGGAGTGAAATGTGCTTATCAAAAGAAAAAGGAGGATTATGGTTCTCTTAATAAAGAGGATGAACGAGATGTTAATAACTAATCGAATTTTGAAAATTTTCTTAGATCGTGAATCATAATAGGTGCAATGGATACACTCTCAATTCTTGCAAGGAAAAATTATTTAGATTGTCAAATGTAATGCTCAAACTTTTTGAATTCTAAAGTTAAAAGAAAAGATTAGGAGTAAATTGAAGGTTATCATTAGAAATGAAAGAGGGATATGATTTTGGTATGATAATTGACATTTATTAGGACCTCTTCATAGGAACTCAAATATCTTATTTTTCTTTAAAGGTTTACCAAGTCGTACTAAAGAGAAATGTATGACTCACTATAATGCATAAAAGTAGTCTCTTGAGCAGTCTAGAGCATTTTCCATCATCAACGATAACCTCCCTATCTATTGGACTCCTCCTGAGAAGACCTCATAATCTAACTAACGCATAAGTCCCTTAAATACAAAAAATAATTCATGTTTAAAGATTTATATAGGTAACCAATAGACAATCTATTGAAAAACTTGGTTTAATTATCTAATATTATCTTTAAAACTTGCTTTATTCTATCTTTTGTCTTCAAAAAAGTTATGGACAAGGGATAAAATTCCCTTTATTGCTTTAGCAGGAGTGGAATTTATGCTTTACACTTTAGAAGCAAAATCATAGAACTACATATTCTTTAATTATTAGTTCTTATCATTAATCTAGAACATCCTTCTTATTTATAACTCATAGTGCAATGTGGTACAATGGTAAAACGTAATGGATTGGACTAATAAGATCACGTTTATCTATAAAAAGGATGTACCCTTATTCAAAATAAACTTTAGCAGCATTACTTTTATTGTATGAAATGAAAGAAATGCAAGAGTTTGTAAGAACTAAAAGGGAATTACTACTGACCTTTGCCATCAATTGTATCATTGGAGGATTAACACCTAATTTCGGTCCAGATATGACTTTCAGCTAGAATATTTAAAAGTTAGGTTAATTACATTGGATCTTATGGCTTAACCTTTTTCTAATTTCAATTATTATATTTTTAAAAATTATTGAACTTCCTAATATGTTGTTTAGCTATCATATATGCCCTTTCATCATATTATGTTAGATTTTTTTGTCTATTTATAGTTTTAAAATAATGGTCAGAGTAGAACTTAAGAATTTTAATACTGTGTCATTTTGAGTGAAAAAAAGACAGAAAAATAGTAGAACATAATGGGGGTGGTTATATAATAGTTAAAAAATAAGATAAATCATAAAAAATCTTAATCTTAATTTAATTACGAAAAAATTCATAATTAGCTTCACAATTAATAGTGGTAATGTGGTTTGATACATGGCTGCTATATGACCTATGAATAAAATAGCAAATTAAATATTAAAATTATAAAAACTAAAAACAAAAAAGGAAATATTAAGAAAAAAAGGGAGGAGCACACATGAGAACATGAAAATGAAGGTTATTGGTGATGAGGCTTTAATATTGACACTCTACCAAAAACATTTAAATGTCTTACTCTCCCAAAAACTTCCATTTCTACCAATCTTTATTACTTAGATCAATGGTGCTAGTGCTCTCATACTTTGTAATTAGTGTCTCCAACTTTTTCTCCAGCTCCACCAATCTTCTTGCCTTTCCTAGGAGCTACCTTAATAACTTAGAGCCCTGATCAGTTCGGGTTATCAATGTACTAATACAAATAATGAAAAGCAAGAAAAAAAATAAACTCAATGCATTTCTAACGAAGTGATGATAAGAAAAAGAAGCACAAAGTTATGGGTTTTGTTGGAATCTAAATAAGGTTTAGAGGCATTCTCTAAGAAATACCTAAATGTCTTAGGGTTCTCAACACCTTCATTTGTTGGAGAAATTAATTGGTTTGGAAGTTAGATTGATTATCAGGAAAACCAATGATAAAATAAAGACTTTAGAACTCAAAAGAGAGGTAATGATTTTTTATAATTAGATAATTAAGGAATAATATAAAAAGCTAGCATTCTTCAAAGCTTTTATACTAAAGCTTATGATGATACATATTTGAGGCAAGATCATCTTTCAATTTAAAAAAAAAAAGGACAAGCTTTCACTAATCCTATTCTTAAATTATTAGTCACTATCCTTTATTTTAAGAACATAATTTTTTGCATGTTTATGGCATCATTACCAACAATAATCTTAATCCTTTTATTTTTCATGATTGTTCCCTCTTTTTTTCTCAATTTTCAATTTTATTTTTATTTTTAGTTTTTTATTTTTGATATTTAATCTGATGTTGTATTAATAGGATGTGTGGCAATCATATGTCCAACAGATTATCATGTTAGCATTGTTGACTGTAGAGTTATCAGTAAGTTATTTTTGTAAAATATTAAAAGTTTGAACATTTTATTACCATTTACTCAGTCTAATATTGCAAAACTAAGTAGTTTAACTTTTTATAATGTATGCTATACAATTTCATAAAATATAAGTGATATTTTTAAAAAAAGAAAACTAAAATAAAGAAATATCAAAGTGTAAAGGTTCTTAGTATATTTAATCAAGGTTTTAAAAATCAGACCGGACTAGCCGTTCTGGTGGAAAAAAGTGTGAACCGACCAGTGGTCCAGTTCGGTTTTACCTAATAACCTCTATGTATATAAATCGACCGGTTTATTAGCGAACTGGCTGATTTTTGTCAAACTAGTCCAATCGGTCTGTCACTGTACAAAACTACGGGTTACTCAATTTCTACCTATTCGTCCTTAAAAAGCTCCAGATCTTTCATTAGAGAACTAGAGAATGGAATCTGGGTTTCGATTTTGAGTTAAACAAACTAAGAGAGAAAGCTAAAAATGCAAGGTTTGAGTATAGTAGCTACCGCCATTGAAGCTTCTCTTGGAAACTTATGTCCTTTAGACATTGAAGCTTCTCTTAGAGAATTGTTACTGTTTACTTGTTATTCACTATCAGTGGTTTCATAGTAGCTCCTACACATCTGCAATTTCACATCCATGTGAGGACATCGACAATTACTATGGTGGTGTTGGTCTTCTCAAAGGCAAAGCTCTCAAGACAAGACTTTATTCTATCATCTCTCCACATCGAGCCCTGTCCTATAAACAAGCTTTTCCATCTTTTTTGGCCTTTTGGTTTCTCTTCTCTGCTTTTGCTTCATTTTTAAATTATTCAGGTGTAGGATGCTCTCAACATTTTTTATGCTACAAATGTTTATTGCCCTGAAATTTCAAAAGATGTGTATGTATATAATGCATTTACAACCTAGTTTGCTTCTTGGTCCATTATACTACACCTCACTATATTAGCCTTTTTCTTTTCAGAATTGAAATTCACTCCTTGAAAGTTGTTTCAAAGCACGTAGCTGGAAAACTTGAAGGGTGGAATAGTAAGTCTATGATTAATTCCTTTTGCATTTATATTTTAGCAGATATATATACTAAGCCCAAACCTACTTCAAAGAACATAAGCTTGGTTATTAGAGACTGACAGGTAGTTGTAACTTCATTGCATGTTAATTAGAGGTTTGTAAGAGGGTTGTCTGGTAAATATGAAAATATGTGGAGTTAGTGTGTAAGGATATGTTCAAATTGAGACTTTGCTCTTATGCAAATTTCTCATCTTCTTAACGTGGTGACATAGCATTCTTAATTCTTTAGCTTTGATTCTTTGAGTCGATGCTCTATCTTACTTAGCCCGTTGTAATGTTTTAGGATTTCTTTTTTATTACTGATCAAATCATATCACTTGCAATGTTTTAGTCTTTTTTACTAGAGAAGTTGTTTTGCTTATGGGTTAAAATAATTGCACTTGGAATTCATGAATGTTGGCTTTTGGTGAATTATGAATTCATTTGGCTGACAAAAGCTTGGCCTTGGAACTTATATGTAATTGTAGTACTCTATTATGTTATTTTACCATTTCAATGCGAATCATGAAGCTCTTGTTGCTTCTCATTCTTATGGAAGTTGTTAATTTATTTAATATGATTTGATCACTTATTGATTTGTATCGATAGTGGAATTTTAGTGTTTTGAAACAACTAGCTATATACATAGAGAGAGATTATATATAAATGTATGTATGTACTTATGTATAAACAGAATGATGAAAATGGTTTGAATCCTTGGTGTTATTATGGAGCAGTAAATGTCTTCTTTGGATGTGTTTGTACTGAATTTGTTGTCTTTTACATTGTATAAGCAACCAATTCTTGATCTTGAATGTTAACGGCAATCATGTTCTATTTTGGGTGCCTTCTTTTCTGTTGGAATTGGTACTGGATTAAGGTATAGTTGTGCCTTTCATCTACTAGAATTGATTTTTCAAGGAAAAAAAAGGAGGGAAAGGAATTAGTTTTCAACTTAATTGTAAAGAATGTGTCAATTTTCTGCAAGAAAATAGATTTATTGATGGAATAAAAATTTTATTTAATTAATTGGCAGTCAAACAAGTGGGTAAGCCCAAAAAAAGTTGTTGAGTCAAGATAACTCCTTTTAAAGTTGTCTTTTAAAAAAAAAGGGAAATATGAATATTCTATCATGTTTCATCAATACACTAAATGTCATGTTGTGCATAATATGGAGGGCTTTGCACGGGATGGCATTTTATTCCTCCCAATTTGCAAAGAGCAAAATTTAATAGGACTCCAGAAATGAATATTGAAGTTCTAAACTAGGACAGATCCTATCAAGGCTAATAAAATCCTTAATCTTTTAATCTTTGTAATAATAATATATGTTACCTTCGTGCACTTGGTACTTAAAAATCTAAGCTATACAAATTAGTTGTTATTTCAGCATAAAAGTACTATGTGTATAACATGATTGAATATATGAAATCTAGTTGTATTACCACATATTTGCAGAGATTCTGCTCTGTCATACCTGTTCCTTAAGTTCTTAATGCTTCAAATTTCTTCTTTGTTTCAATGTTAACGATATGTCTGTAACTCTTCCTTATACAATTAAATGAAGAGAATATCTGTAACATATTAGGAAAGTGGCAATATCTAGTCCATTATTAATAGTTGTATTTTTAAGTAGAGAAAAAAGATCTCACTCTAACCCTTATGCATGTTTTACAAATCTGTGCTTTCAAGATTGTTGACCATCATATTGAATGCTCCTTTCTGTGACTTTTTACTCTTTTTATAGCTGAAAAGTGGCTACTGGTTGGGGAAGCTTCTTCATCCCAGAGTGGGAAATTTACAATCTTTGATTACTTTGATTTGAGAACTAGAACCTTAGCATGCACAGTAAAGGAGAGTGTAAAGCTTTATGTCTATAACATGAGATCTGCTCATGTTGAGAAAGCTAGGAATCTTGCAATTGAACGTGCAATAATTGATGCATTCAGACAAGGAATCCCTGGAAAAGATGTAGCAAAACTAGCACAAAAAGAAGGGGTAAAGGCAGCAAAGCTTGCCAAAAGGTGGGCTAAACGTATAATTGGTCCCATCATTTCTTCTAGGTGGGAATTTTTTGAAGCTATTTACTATGGTGGTACCATGATTGAAGGATTCCTAAGGGGTAGTGGAACCTTAGCTGCTACCTACGCTGGTGGATTTTATGGTGAGCAAAGTCTTAGACGCCTAGGTTATCTTATAGGAAGTCAACCGGGTAGTTAGATTGGAGGTAGAATTGGATTAATGATATATGATGGAGTTGATGGAGTGGATTACTTAAGTTTGTTGGAGTAGAACATAAAGCCAATGAAACCCCAGGTAATATTTAGAACTCTATTTCATATCAATTTCTGTACTCCCATTTTGGTTTGTATTAAACAAGACAATTAAAAATATATAATGGGATTCTAGTTTTCGATTACATTTGCATTCCAAAAAGTATTATTAGAAGATCCAACTTACAATCTTGTAAACGTTCTGTAGATCTACTATGCTCAGGCATAATTTGTTTTGCTCTACTATCATGTTATTGTCTACAAGCATTGCGTTGTGAATATACATCTAAGCTTATTATATGTCATTAGCTTAACTTATTCTATGAACAAGTATAAGTTATTAGTATTAACAATACATTTAAGACTTGAAATTTATGCCTCATATCTATCGTATAGTTTAATTATTGTTTCTTGTATTTAATAGGTAATTTTTTTCTTTGTTTTAAGCCTTTTTATCGAGCATATGGATTTTTTTAGAGCGACAAAAAGAATGATCGAATTTTTAAAAGCGACATCAATTGATCATATGAGTGCTACTGATCAACCAATACTGGCATTTGTAATTTAAATAATTTTATTTGATGGAAAATAATGAATATCTAAAATTTTTATTTTTAAAAAATAAGAACTCCCAATTTTTTTCTTTACAAATTTCTATAATATTTAGAAATCTATTTCTTATCAATTTCTGGTTTTGATAGTTAGGTTATGTATACTCTTTCAACTATTCAATTTGTTGATCCAAAGCACTAAAATTGAAAACTAGCAATATTTCGATTAGGCTATTTGAAGTGAAGCAATTGCTAGAGCAAAGTTTAATAAGTGAGTAACATTTGTTGGTCTTTGTGTATCCATTCTGCTTTTGTTGGTCTTCTTAATTATAATTGATAATGAGAATTATTTAAATTGTATACTTTTTCCCTGACAATAATATACCCAATTATTTTTTAATACTTTTTAGGTTAAATCATAATGAGAATATGGAATCAACATCTACTCGTGGTAAGTCCAATCCAGTATAGAATTATTTTTCTTCTTCTCAAGCATAAGATGGGAATATCCAATATAACTGTATGTTTTGCGGTAGAATATTTAAAGGGTGAGGGATTTTTAGAATAAAAGAACATCTTGCTGGTGTTAAGGGTAAAATTGCTTCTTGCAAAAAAGTACTACTTGATGTGCGTGATATGATAGAAAAATATTTGCAGCAACAAGTAAAAAAAAAGGAAAATAAAGTGGCTCATGACATATCTTTTGGAGATGATGAAACACCACAAATATTAAATAAAGGAAAAAGAAAGGCTACTATTGACATAAATTCTTATTTTTCACAAAGAACTACTCCTGGTTCTCAACCTAGTCTAAAAAGTTTTATGGTTAGTAAGGATGTTGTTTTGTGATGTAAAAGAGCATGAGCTAGATGGTTCTATCATGCATTTATTCCTTTAAATGCTTTAAATTCACCATATTTTCTAGAAGCAATTGATGCTACAACAGTAATAGGTCCAGGATTTAAGGTACCATCTTATTATGAGTTGCACGTGCCTTTGCTTCAAGATTTAACAAAGGAATATCAGTTAATTGTGGATACATATAAATCTAGTTGAGAATCAACAGGATGCATTATTATGGTAGATGGGCGGATTGATCAAAGACGAAAAACCTTGATTAATTTCTTTGTTTATTGTAATATTGTAACAACTTTTATCAAATATGTTGATCCTTCTAACATGGTAAAAAGTACTAATGCTTTATCTGAATTATTCTCTAAAATTGTCAAGTGGGTTAGACCAAAGAATGTTGTGCATTTGGTACAGATAATGTAGCTAATTATGTATCAGCTGGGTATTTATTATAATCAAAGTATGGACATATTTATTAGTCTCCATGCACTGCTCATTGTATAAATCTTATTTTAAAAGATATCAATGGTATTAGATCATATTTCTAGTCTTGCTTCACATGTATCTAAGATCACAATTTTGTGTATAATCATATCTTTTTGTCTTGGTTAAGAAAGCAAGAAGAATGGGTTGAGATTGTGCGTCCCGCTGCTACTAGGTTTGCAACTATATTTATTGCTTTGAAAAATGTTTGTGAACATAAGCCACTACTTCAAATTTTAGTGACAAATAAACACTTTTCAAGTCATAAATTATCAAAGAGTGAAAAAAAAAAGAAATTTGTGCTATTATTCTTGATAATAAATTTTAGGATGCTTGCTTGATCATTGTGAAGATTATGGCTCCGCTTATAAGGCTGTTGAGAATTGTTGACTCAGGTGAGAAGTCATATTTAGGATATATATATATATGATGGTATGTATAAAGCTCAGAAAACAATTATAAATATTTTTAAAGGAAAAGAGAAGTTGTACAAGCCTTATATAGATATTATTGATCGACGATGGGATAAGCATCTTACTCAAAGGATCCACTTAGAAACTTGTTTTCTCAATCTTTATTGCTTATATAGTGGAGAAGAATGTACAATTAATATTATGGGTGGTTTGTTTGATGTAATTGAATGCGTATTTTCTCTATTGAAGAACAATCACAAGCGATAAATGAAATTAAATTGTATAGTGAAAGTTTAGAGAGTTTTGCTTCATTAGCAAAGAGAGAATTTATGTTAAAAAATGCAACCAGGTAAGTTTTATACTTTTAATTCATTATTTACTTATTAATAATATATATTTTATCACAACTATTAATTAAAAAAACAGATAAGTGGTGGAGATTATTCGGTCACAGTGCTTCAATATTGAGAAAACTCATTATTAGGTTACTCAGTCAAACAGCTTCTGTATCAGGTTGTGAACATAATTGGAGTGCTTTTAAACATATTCATACAAAGAATGAAATCGTTTGGAACATCAAAAACTTAATGACTTTGTTTACGTTACTTATAATCTGAGAGTGAAGAACATGTATTTTATAATTTTGTTTTCATTTCAAAAATTTTATTTTTATTATTGATTTTATAATTTCTCTATTATTTATTTAGAGCGTTTAATAAGAAGAGAATATATGATCTAGTTTGATATTTATTGTATTGAACATACTAATTTTTTTGGATCAAAGAAGAAAAACCATTGCCTGATCTTGATTATAATGAACTTGAAAAGACGATTTATGAAGAAAATGCATTTGTCATAACAAATAAATTAAGAACATCTACTGATGGTCAGTTTATATCTTATTTTGATCATATTTAAGTTAAAATTATACTGTATTACAAGTTTACAATTGAGAATAATTTCATACATTACTAATTTATAATTTATTTTAATGCAGTAGAAGAAGTTGATGCAAATACTTTGAATGAAAGTGTAATTTACGAATCGTTAAATAGCATTAGAAAATTTGGAACTTTTGACAATGATGCGACACAACCTCCTTCAGAAATACAATTTTGATTTTTATTATTATTTAAAATTTTATATTAGGCTTATATTTATTTATTATTAGATCATTATATAATAATTGGCATTGGCATATTTTTTATTTCAATAAAATATTTTATTTTTACTTATTCTTATAAGTTTTACTTTTTATTTATTATATACCGGTTTTATAGCGATTCACTACCGATTAAATCTATAAACTTTAAATCTTTCCTTCAACCGATTCGATGTCCGGTCCAATTTTTAAAACATTGTATTTAACCCTTTAAACCGTAGACCTGTTAAACCCTAGATAGAGAAACAATCTTTACTGTTTCAGGGGCTAAGTTTGCTCAAACCATGAACGAGAAATCTTACAACTAATAGGGCAACACTGATACAGCAACATAGCAGCAGACACTGAAAAATGGTTGGTATATTCAATGGCAATAGGTGGAGACAGACCGGAGATCATTGAAGAGAAGACGTTACTAGAAGACACATTGATACTCTCTTAATCAAGGTCCATATTCAATCGTTTTTATTTGGTAGGAAATGACAAACGTTTGACAGCGAATAGCTCCCTTTGAGCAGCCCTACTCCAGCATTCTAAAGGTTTACAAATTTGTAATCTCACTGATTATGAAAGAACTGACTTTTCCACAAATTTTTTGCACTGCCATGATGAGTTCTAGCTTAAGCAAAGGCAGGTGTACAAGCCGTAGCTGGAGTTTGTTCAAGCTGTTTCTTCGGTGAGCTGCATTTCCTGGTAATGAATCTGCAGAAGCCCGGTCGCACAAAGGGTGTAAATATGAAATTTTCAAGCTATATGCTCGATAAGAAAGGAAATCACTAATAAGTAAAAAGCTTAAGAGGACCTCAAGTACGTCTCTATTTTTCTTTTATGTTGTGACCCTCAAGCTAGCCAAAACACACAAATCACGGACTTATGTTACAAATGCCAAGATTTATCATGGTTTCTCAAGTTACCTGAAGAAATCCCTCCACAGCAGCTCAAACATCAACCAGTTCATTCCGGGATCTGGTGAGTTGCTACCACCACCATTGAGGTTTGACGCAGCAGAAATAGTTCTACGAATTGAATTATTCAAATGCATCGAGTACATAACTTGTAAAATGATATCATGGTATCATCAAAGAGAGAAACAAAAAGCAAAAAGAAAGAAAATTTTGAAGCATACCTGTTAGCAGTTCTCTTTAGCTCATCAAACATGAATCGTGGAGAGATGCATCCCATGGTTAGCCATGGAGAAATTTTGCAGGAAAAGTTTGCACCACAGATGCTATCATGGGTTCCATTAATCCCCTTTACAGGTTGTGCTTGGCACTCAACTGCAAACTTTTTCAGCCTCCGTAATGCTTCAGTTTCTCCACCCACCATGGAAGTATCAGCAGTTGTTTTTCTATCCTACATTTAACACATAATACGAAGGTTGCATTTAAGATAGGACATTTTTGACAGAGTTTTCCTAGTCATGTCTTAAAATCAGCTTAGAAGCTGCAACAATCAAATATGAAGAAAAATTCTTTAGCTGCAATTTGTGAAGCAACTATTTTAACAAACAGTCCATTTTGGAAAATCAAAATACACACTTCACTGGTAATTAATCTATAAAAAGTTCAGCAAATCACAACTGAATCACAATCATGGCCCTAGAAACATCTCGATATCACTAATAAATTGGTGACAACAAAAAGCATATCAGAAAGTAATTACGTTTAGGAACAGACATCAGACCTGAGTTGGGTTGAGACCCAAATCCGGCAAAGAAGGAATTTCCCCAGGTTCCACATCTCCTCTCGAAGGCAACCCCTTCAATTGATCCAATGCTTCAATTGTCTTTCTTATCTCCGTGCTCTGTACTTTTTTTCTAAAACCTCCATAATGTGAAGGCATATCTTCCAATTTAAAAGGCAAATCATCCAAATGATACAAAGTACTGCCCCAAAAGTACTTAACCTCTACACCCTCGTCTTTCATCGCAGTCTCAATCTTCAACTCCGTATTAACCTGATCTCGAGACACCTCTCTATGTGCATACACGGCATCAGCACCAACTGCCTGTGCCAATTCAACAAGAACAGTTTCAGGTTTCCCTACTCTCACAACAAGATCAGATCCTCTTGCCTGAAGATTCTTGCGAAGGTCAGAGACCGATTCAATCAAAAAAGTGGCACGATAAGACCCTGTTTTATCAAACCCAGATGATGATTTCCCGTACTCTCTCGGATCAAAGCAGTAAACGGGCAGAACAGACATTGACTCATCGTTGGCATTGTTGAGACATTCATTGTCGTGAACGCGAAGGTCATTGCGAAACCAAACGATGGAGGCTCGACGAATTCCGGCGGCATTTGACGGGTCTGAAGGGCGGAGAGGGTTGAGAGAGAGAGGGGCATGGAGAGGATTGGCGGAGATACTAGACTTGAATGAGAAATTGGGAGGAGAGAGAGAGGAGGTGGTAACGAGAGAAAGGTGGGTGAGAGAAGCTGCTTGTGTTGGGACTTTAGCCTTGTTTGGAGCAGAGGAAAACAAGAGAGAGGTATTGGGTTGCGTTGTGAAGAAGTTGATGGGGAGGCTTTTAGAGAGAGAAAGAGAGAGTGAAGCAAATGGTACAATAGCAAGCTGTTGTTGTGGGCTGCTCTCTTCAGTAGACTGTGTCTCAGAGGATTCTGGGATATGTAGATCGGTAATGGGATCCATTCTGGGGAGATTGATTGAGGTTTCAGATCAGTTGGTCACTATTCTATCTTCGGCTTAGTTTAGTTCAGGTTACATCGGCATCTCTAAAGCCAAATTCTATGCAACTATATATTTATAAGAGAAAATACTGATATGTAATTTAGAAAGAAAAGAAAAGGGAAAAGCAGAAGGAGAGCGAAGAGAAGGTGGATAAAGAAGCGGGTTGAGCCCTCGTGGACCTTCTTATCAGTAGACGATGGAGACTCTTGTTGTCCTCTAGATAATCTGTAAGCGTCAAGTCACTTTGCTGTATATTATGGAATGTTTGTCGCGGTATGTGGGGTCACCAGCTGCTTCTATACCGAGCTCGTTGTTCATGCAAGCTTCGAAGCCGAAGAAAAATGGCGGTTTCAAAGCCAAGCTCAATAGCGAAAATGACCCACTACTCCAATCCGCCATTAACGCAGCTTCACTTCGTTTCCAGGAGACCCATAGACCTGGTAAAAGCCTTTTCTTTGTTTCCCTGATTCTGGTCGATGCTTTCTACCTTTTTGTTTTGGGTCAGCCATTCCGTCGAACGGCTCACTTAGAATAGCAATCTATGGTTATTTAAGTTCTAATTTATGCAAGAAGAATCATTTTGCCTTAGACCAAGCATTAGCCAAACACTGGGTTAGAGCTTATGAGTTCATGGCTTAAAAGTCGAGTCTTTTATATGTTTCAAGTGATAAAAGATTCTGTAAAAACTTTCTTGGAATATCGTACCAAGTAATTTGTGTTGATGCTTGCATATTCAGAGCCTCTTTTCGTAGACCCATATGCCGGTTGTTTCGTTCGTCCTAATATGCAAATGGATTTGAAGAAATACTCGCACCATTATTGTCTGGCGACAAGGTTTATCGATGATAAGTTGCTTCAGACAGTGAACCATATTGACGGAATTAAGCAGGTACTTAACTGTATAACTAAGTTGAATGTTTTCTTGAATTTGAGTACTAAAGAATTCCTCATGTATCGCAGGTTGTGTTACTAACCAATGGGATGGACACTAGGCCATATAGACTCCACTGGCCGACTTCGACCATTATCTTTGATATATCCCCAGAAATGATATATAGAAAATCAGCTGAGAAGCTTCAAGGTGTATAACGTTTGATATTGAAAGTATTTTATAATTTCTACAGGTTTAATATATTCCAATTACTTGATATATGAATCTTATAGTAGCCTTGGCAATATTGGTGATTTAACAAATGAATCAAGTAATTTAACTAACACAAGGTTATGTTTGCTTAACGTCTTAAGCATCAATTGTCTATTGATTAGCATATTGAATTTGTTAAGAGTTTGAGAAGCTGATGATTTGATGCTATCTTATGTTTGCGGTTGTTGTACTTTATGCTGCCTTGTAGGTTCATCAATTCTTCATTTGTAGCTATTATCATTAGTAATGACTGTACCTTCTTGAATATATTAGGTGTTGGGGCCAAGATTCCAAGAAGCTGCTTCTTCCTTCATGTTCCATTGGAGTCTACTAACCTACAGAAAAGCTTACGTAATAAAGGCTTCAACGGGAATCGGCCAAGTATCTGGGTCATCCAGGTAATTAAGCCTTGATATGTAATGGTACTTCATGGCTCTATAGGAATCATCTTCCTATATTTTTGCAGGGTCTTCCTGTCATGACACTGGCCAGTTTCGAAGAAATTTTGCATATAGTTAGTAGTCTGGCTACCAAAGGATGCCTCTTTGTGGGCGAATTGCCTGCATGGTTGACAGAAACTGAAATTGGGATCAAGGTCAGTTTGCTCTATGATCAGGGTGATGTTTTCATCCTTTTATTATTGACTTTTTTCCGCATGCCTGAATAAGGTGCCATCTATTGTCTGGTCTCTTACGCAGTCCAGCACAAACGAATGGATGAACAAACTTTTCATGAACAATGGCTTCCGAGTTGACACCATTAGCTATGATGAAGTTGGAAGGAGCTTTGGCAAGGAATTGGCTCCTGGAGACTATTTGCATATTCTATTTGTTGCAGAACAGCTACGATTTTCAGATGATCAGGTTTCGATCGCCTTTACCACCTAAAATGCCATGGTTTGCTTGAACTTTGGCTTGATTAAATGATTGGAAGCTATTAGCATTGACATTGTTGTTCTCTTATTTCTTCTTCCTGGCTTCTGTTTTGACAGATGGACATGTGGAGGAGAGAATTTCAGAGGGTGGAGGAGGAAGGCGATGAAGAAGGATTCGAGGAACTTTGACTGTGTATAGATACTATTGAATTTCAGATTATTGCTGTTGTTGGTTTTTACTCTTTTAGTCAGCCATGATTTGTAATTATCTTATTCAACTGATGAATGAGACAATAAGCATGGTTGTTACGAGCATTGCCAACATTTTAATTTGTTTACGGGAATAACGAAATGGCATGGCAGAAACATGCGGATTCCTGCTCCTGCCACGTTCGTCATGTTAAATCTTTTGTTGTTCAGATTGACCCATTTCTTGAAATGGGATTCTACTATCAAAGAAGGGGGGAAAAAGCAAAAAGAAAAAGACAAAGGAACATCTTGATCACAACCAGAATATTTTTCTATTGGATGTCAACAAAATACACGCAAATCTGTGCCAAACCTGCGAGTGTTGACACAAAGACTCAAAGTTTGGCCGCTAAATCATCCTCCCACATAAAAACAAACGCCTCGATTCTTACATAAACAAACTTTCCAGATTCCGAAGAACTTTCTTGCTGTTACGTCTTATAATCTTACAAGCCTCAAATCCCTGTACATGCATAAAAATCACGATTCTACAAACAAATACTGATAAAAGTAGAGCTTGGACCAACTACAAAGGCACAACTTCAGTATCAACTCAAACTCATATTTAGCCACGGGTCGACAGCAGACGGGCGAAAAAGCCCTGTGCGAAGCCAACCTAACTCTAAGCCTTCAAAAGAATCACTAGTTAACTTATCAATAAGCAACAGAGGCATACGCCACATCCTCAGCTAGAAAGTTGCCTTCCAGATGGTCACCTAAAAGAAAATCATAAAACCAAGGAACTTGGAAACATCAACATGGCTACCATAAGAAGCCACCTAATGGTCAGCCAAACACGAGTCCATCTCAAAACTTACCACCAACATGAAGCGTTTATATACCCCAAGTTTCCCAAGTCCAGAATGACAGCATTGCTCTCATGACAAAACACCACGAGGGATGAGATAAGATGCTGACCCCTCAAAAAGTTTACCACTACTGTTGACTTAAAATAGGAAGTGCTGAAGATGGTCTAACAACATTAAGCACACCTCTTGCAGTTGCCTAGACAAAAAATGGGACACATTTGAAAAACAGTTGCCAAAACAGCGATGGTTTAGCAAATGACATACAAAGTCACTTTACCTCAAAGAATGAATTGAAGTTCAAGCGCAAAAGGAAACGTCTAAGAAATGGGGCTCGTTGACTGCCTGCCAACCTGCTACTGCGTAGTATTGTATATAAGGAATTGGACTTCTTGTTAAATTCCTGAGCACAGAAAACAGGAAAAGAAATAGAAAATATGAAACATTCATATAATGAGCAACTTCGAACAATTTCTTAACCCTTGTCAACATAGAAAATGATAAGCATGAAGAAAGGCATCAAGCAAGTGATTTATTTAAAAACACGCATCAAATAACTAGTGCAGCATTGTCAGTTTGTCTGAACTCCAAACGTATAAAAGACACCTGGAAGAAAGACAAAAAATGGAGCAAACCCAATTATACAGGACTTGAAAGAATAAACTGTGTTCCTGAAATGACGCATTCAATATGCTTGTTAAGCCTTGAAGTTGAACCCAATCAAGACCACACATCTATCCAAAATAGTGACATTTTAGAGCCAATACCTCCGTTATATGCTCCAGTTCAGATGTACTTGGATTATTATCTTGGTTCTCAATGCTCCAGCAGAATTTTAGGCAAAGTTTCATTATGCTGTCCAGAATCCTTGAGACAGAGCCAATATCCAAGAAAGACTGTGAAATTAAAGCAGATAAATACCTGTTCATAAATGCAATAATGGGCGAGCGTTAAACTAGGGCTGACATGTAGAGAGAATAAGACCTTGATAACAGCATGAGTAGGGACACTGAAACAGTCCGAAACAAAAAGAAAATTGTGCAGCCAACAAATAAGTCAAACAGAACATATGAATTACAAGTTCATTTGTAGTTCAGTAGCACATACTCATGATGGAAGCCCACAAGTTCAGTAAAGTCGTGAGAATTTTCAATGCGTTCTTGCAAAAGATTCCACTGAGATTCTATCACATCCACCTTGACAGAAGGGAAATAATCAGACAAGTAACTGAGGCAACTCAATGAACTCAAATAAGAATGAGAATGAAAACAAAATGATGTAAAAACAGAAAAAGTTCATATTCTTAACTTCTAAATTTCATTGAGAGCATTAAAGAATGAACCCTTATCAAAATCCTTTCCCACTCAGTCACCGGGATAGAGCACTGAAGTTCTTAAAAAATATAGACAGCCTCGCCTACCTGTATATAAAACTGTAGATTCCTGATCAAAAAAGCCATATGCTCTCTAACACGCCACATTGGTCTAAAACGCTGGCGCCGTTGCTGCAACACTGAGCAGTTTATACGGTCATGGCGACGCTTGGCAAAATCAGTGTGATCTTGATGCATCACTGAGGCCCAAGATTTCTCCAATTCCATTTGTGTTTGTTTGAGACGTAGCAAATACTGGAAAACCCTCAAGTACCTGAAGCACACTTAATGTTAGCATGTACAAAAAAGGAGGTAGAGGCAAAGCAGCAGTTCTGCTGCGAATACCATTAGTTTCAAGAAACCGTTTGTGTTTTCAATTATATCCGAAGATAAGTAAAAGCATCCCCATACATAAATATCATTAGATTCTTACTTGGACAGAACCTCTTGAGTGAAAAACAACTGTAAGGGCCAGTCCACAGAGTACTCAAGCGCTATGCCATCCCAGCCATCAAGGGACATCTCTGAAGAAGCACTTGATAATGTAGCACCTAAGTTTGCATCCACATATGCTGTGGCTTTAGGTTGATCCATTTGGGAGGACTTAACTGAGATCCCAAAAGAAGCCATCCTAGCAGACATCCCAAGGTAATTTGAAAAATCACCATCTTAAAACTGATAATAAAGCACAATATTGTCAAAACTTTTAAGTAAAGACTTCGAATCCAACCGTAACGACACTCTAGAGAAGTATTTATCTTCCTCACCGATTGTCTTTATTGCAGCCTGCATTTTGGAGTAGATCAATATTTTTTATTTCATAAATAACAATGAATTTGGATTGAGCTGAAATGGGCATGTCATGGTCAATATTATGGCCACCAGAGGCATATTAAATGCTGAACTTACTAGCTGAAATGGGACCAAGAGATCAGCTTCAGCAGTTGATTGACGAGGTGGTAAATGCATCAATTGTCGACTTTCCTCTAAAAAACACTGGCATATTAACAATAATCATGCCCCATCAATATTTAACTTTTGAGAAATAAATGAAAATTAGGCTCTATGCCATCTGAATATTCAGACTTCATTTAGAGAAACCTACGCATAAAATATGTTACATTGAAATCATCATTCGAAACCAAATAAAAGAATTCGGTTTGATATCACTTATGCAATATTCAATTATGCACTGAATTAATAGCCAGTGCTGTCATCTTTTTGTTCTAGTGACAAATAAAAAAAATCAATAATCACATCACATGGGTGAATTATCTCAAAAAGGACCCTCCCTTACTAGACTAGGTATGGACATGAGCAAAAATAATAAGCAAATACAAAGCTAACAAGGCATAATCAGTACAATATAAGAAACTGTAAGAATCTTATAAGACAGGCCAGTATTATAAATATGAAGCATGAAATCTGACTTTTATCTATCTTTACCTGAAAGAAATCTCCTTTTGCTAAAAGAAAATAGTCTTTGAGTGCCTTTAGGTGACCATTCAAATCAGCTCGCACAACTACAAGCTGTACAAGCAGAAATTTCATAAATTAAAGGTTCTAATGGATAAGTAAACAAAATCTTCATGTGCAGCACCTGCCAAAGATGACTAGCTGCAATAGCCCGAATTGAGTCGACAGCACATTCAAATGATCTTTTGTGAAATTCAGATGCTTCCTGCAGAAAATATAGCAGAAGGAAACTCTATCAAGCAAATTGCTGCACAAGATATGTTATATATGGTAAAACAGTTAGGAAATGGACCTTCAGGTCTTGAAGCATTGATTCAATCTTATCAGCCTCAGACTGTGGAAGTAGTTCTTCTCCAAGCAGATTTGCATCTGCAGAAGGCTCCTTCTGTAAAGGCAAGCGTATTGTAAACCCTTCAGTTTTTTGCGTACTTCTTCGTGCCTGTTGATTATATACAGGATCCTTGACCCAAAACGCAGGACTTGGATTCCTGAGTACTCTTATGGCCTTGCCAGCAAAAAGAATTGATTCAGCAACACGCATATGGACATACTCAGGCAGCATATCCTGCAAAACAGAACAATGAAGAATAAGGATAAGAATATTGACTGAAGCAGAACATAATCATATCAAAGCAGGGGTTAAAAGATACCAAAGAAATATGAAATCCCAAGTGCCAGTCAGTCAAAGAAGTATCTTCAGTAACCAAACGAGTCAATTTCTCCGTTATATCTGTACGAGATGAGCCGTGCTCCAAATCTTGGTCTTCTTGCCTGATGAACAATTTAACAAGCCAAATGTTAGTCTTAAAAGTATGATGCATGATTAGGACAAAAGGCATGGAAAAGAGTGCAATTTCGTTAAGAAAAGGTAGACTAAATCAGAATAAAAATAGATGGGGAACAATAATTTTGCACATTCCACTGCAGCAGACCGTTAAAAAATAACATTGATAACGTTCAGAGAGGAGGACTAGCATTACTTTCGAATAAAGAATTCACCATGCTGGTCTTGAAGAATCCCGTAAACCATCCATGAAGCAAGTTGATTATACATGACCTGATGCCCATGCCAAAGAAGCCTATCCTTTTGAAAAAGAATAATTATATTAAAACAAAACCGGCAGCAAATAAATCAAGATTTATAGTACATTACAAGCAAACACTTCCATTCCCAGTACTGCATGAAATGAGTTACATATAAGGTAAAAAGAAAGCAAATACATACCTTTGGATGGATGTCTGCAACTCTGGAACACCGCAATGACAGCGTTTATGCAAGAGATTTAGAAGTTGTCCCCCACGAATATCATCGCGCTCAATTTCTAAAACAAGCTCGTATAGCGGAGGCAGAAGAACAAAAAACTGGAAGAGAGGATATAACAAAAGATTTATTTATTTTTTTCTCGAGTAGCGATTAGAACAAAGAAAACAAAAAGAGAAATGAAGGACCAAACCTTATTGAGGCCTTGGGTTAGGGTGTTGAGTATAGGAAGAGTATCAGACAGCAATTTCTGCTCAATCTGGAGCACAGCAGACCTATACACAGACAATATCTCAATAATGCCATTAGCAATGGCCCTACGATACACACTCGAGCTTCTCTTGTTCGACAGTTCCGCAATTCTCGTCAACGGCGACGCAGCCGTCGCATTTGCTGACCTTATCCAGCTCAAGTTGCGAGACTTGGCCGCGAAGCGATCGAGCTCTCTGTAGTAAAACCCTAAGGTCACAATCCTCTCAATAAGATCCCTACACAAAGAAATTGGCTCAGGTTAGCAAGAATAAAACCCTAAATAAAAACAGAAATGGAAATGCTAGGATCTTAAAAGTAACCTGTCGCTGGGTTCGAGAAAGGAGATGTCAGGAGCGAGCTTGAATGAGCGTTCGTCGGCGATAGGAGCGTCAGGGGATAAATTGACGCCGAGGGAGCTTTGGTGTTCCCGCTCGTCGATTATGAGATCTCCCGTGTAGCCCAACAATGCTAGTAAAAGCTCTTGTAGCATTTTGTGTTCTCACGAATCTCAATGATTCATGGATCAAACCTTTTTACTTTCTTCTTTTCCCTCCACTTCAAGAGTGGAACGGCGAGAACCAATATGAATTTTGAAATTTGCCGGCTTTTCCAGTTATTAACTCTTCAAAGAGTTCGTCTTTTCCATATTAAAAGCATGTGTACAAGTTATATATAACGGGCTGTTTTGAACACAGTAAATTTAATTCATGTGCGAATTAGATTCAATTACATTAATAAAATTAAAATTGAATTCAATTTATACTATTTAGAACAAATCCAAAAATATTAGAATTGAATTCAATTGCATTGTTTGGAACAAATCCAATAAAATTAGAATTGAATTCAATTATTTTATATGACACATTTATCCCTGACTAAAAAATAATATTAACTAATAAACATTCATACTTATTATTATTATTATTATTTTTATTATTATTATTATTATTTGTTATTCTTATTATTCTTATTATTATTGTTATTAACCTTATTATTATTATTATTATTCTTATTATTATTATTGTTATTTGTTATATATATATATATAATTAGTTGTTATTATTATTATTATTTGTTGTTTATAATTTATTTATTATTATTAAACAAAATTAATTTCTTTATTATTATTATTATTATTAACCTTATTATTATTATTATTTATATTATTATTATTATTATTGCTAATATTGTTATTTGTTATTTATATATATATTTATATTTCTACTAATTGGGTGCTTTGGCTGTTAATTTGGAGTTGA
>JANIJH010000009.1:30486018-30498634 GCA_024520975.1 Erythroxylum areolatum | reverse complement strand
CAGTAAAACCTGCAAACACCCGCCGCGGTAAAACCCGCAAACACCTACGGGTGGGGGGTGGGGGGTGGGGTCCCACAATAATGATTCTTGTAATTATCATATATGGTCCTCTTATCAAATTGGTAAGAATGTCCCAAAAAGAACGTGATCTGCTTACATCAACACCATATCATATTGCATATCATCCTTTTACTTCTTAGTTAAGAAAGAAATTAATACTTACTTTATGATCCTAACCTTCTCACTCTTATTCATTAATTGTAGATTATATAGTTTATGTTGTTTTGTAGCTAGTAGTCCCACTTCTCCACTAACATCACACTAGTTACATTCGTACAACTTCTTTATTATAAGATAATATTATAAACTCAATTATTGATAGAACACCTTGAATTAAAAAGATTATCCCAATATTCATTCACATTATCCTTCCCAACATATATGCTTAAAGTCCTTTTAGTGACTGGTATCCTCCTCTCTTCAAACCTCTTAATGAACTCATTAGCACTATCGTCCTCTAGATTAGGCATTTTCTCATTTGCTTCTCTTCACTCTTAAACACATGCTCTTCATCATTTTCATCATAATTAATCTCTTATTAGGACATCATGAAGCTATATGTTCTCTCCTTAGGCATTTGAAACACTTGATATATTGATTCCTAATTATTAAAAATGAACCAATCTTAGCTTTTTCTCCACATGTTGCTTGCACTTTTAGTTTGGTTATTCATTTTAGCTTTGGAATTTTATCTTCGTCTCAACTCTAAAGTTTGCTCTATGATGAAGAACATGTACTAGAAACACCAAAACAGTTAATTGGCCTCTTCTTTAGTTGTCTTTCTAGTTTCATAGTCATGTGAATTCGAATCCTCCAACACTATGTAATATTGTAGTTCTACAACACTGGCAATTTCTTAATTTAACTCATAGATATCATTGTTGCTTTATGGTCTTCCTTCATATTCACTCTAACTCTGGTAACCTCCCATCTCCTTGTGGAACTCCTCCATACTCTTGGAATCTTAAGTTAACATTTGTCGCCGTTGATATAGATTCACATAATAGGAAATTGGCACAAAACATTTCTTTATCTCCAATTTCATCTCCTTCCACATCTTAATACGTGGCTCTCAATTCTTTCTCCTATTGAGAATTTGTTGATCCCCCCACTCTAAGGCATAATCATAAACTCTTCAGCTGCTAGCTATTTTTTTTCCTTTTAAAAAGTTATAACAATCAAAATAAGCTCTATTAATTCTCTACTACAAATAGGCATTCAAGTTTATCTTTCCTACCAAAGATGGTATCGTCATCTTAATATTGTTCATATTATTGTTAAATGATTCTTTGTACCCTCTATTATAGCCTATACTAAATCTACCATCTCTTTGTCTTCACGTTTTACCTCCTCTTCTAGCTCTCTCTCTTCTACCACTGTTTAAATTTAGCTCTCCAAAGTACTTAGTTTCACTATCAATCTCCTATGTACACCTCAAAATCATCCATCCAAGTAGATATAGGTGAATTACATTGTAGTATAGTTATGTCTGCTTCATATTTCTTTAATGTATCCTTAACTTCACTAACTTGTCAAATAAGTCACTCATATTAGTCTTATAAGATGTTCATGATGAGCTCGTGGTCTATCCCCACTCTTTTTTCCCCACTTACTTCCTTGTCTTTGGATGAATTTTTAGTCATAATAAACTTGCAATAGTAGCAAAATCATTTCCTCATGTGTTTTTTTTCAAAATCCACTTCATTTATAACTTAAAATATTGACTAAAAGTTTTTTGCAAACTAGATAATTTAAATCAAGAAAGCTAGTTTAAATCCCCCCTTTGTCAATAGTTTTGAATTAAGTGAATTTGATAGACTTAAAAAAAACATAACTAAAAGGCCAATAAAATAGAAAAATTTGCTCGTTGGAACCCAATTAAACCAAATAGAGAAGAAGAAGAATTCGACAAGAACGAATCAAAATAACTATAAAAAGCAAAATAACATGAAAATAAATTATATGATATAAACGTACCTTGTTCTCCTTAATTTTAAAGGATGGCACAATAGTTAGCCCCTTATGTATGCTTTAAATGAGACTTTTTAAGGCTTCTCTTTATAAACCCTAAGTAAGTATGATGTTTATACATGTACATGTTTTCTCTTTTCTCTTTTTTCTTTTTTCTTTTATGTTCTCTATCTTTTTTTGAATAACTTGAAAAAAATGAAAAAAAAATAGGAAGCTAGATATTTAAGAACAATTTGTTCTCAACGAATTTTTAAAATGTCAAGAACAAATAAAGAAATTAAATGTATGCAAAAAATATAGTATTGAAAATATAACAATTTGAAAAACAAACCTAAATACAGAAGATGACTTCAATACTAAATTTTGATATGACCCTTGTTAATATGACTAATGAGATTTGATATTAATATGAATAAGGCCTAAAATCATTTTATAGAAACAAGTTTGATTAAAAAATTTAAACATAAAAACATAAAGAATGATAAGAATCGTCACATTTACAAAAAGAAAAAATAAGAGTGATGAGATTCTGGAGTTTGATCACTACTAGTAAGTTAGATAATATCATAAATTTTTAGAAAACCTAAAGTAGGTGTTGTTCTAAGATATTAAAGAAATTATCTCCAAAGTTATGATTGCTTAATAATAATAATAAGCTAAATAGTTATATCAATAAGAAAACTTTTATAGGTATAAAAAGGAAAGACAATCTAAAAAATTCTAGAGATTTTCATTATAATTGAAGTCGGGTCAAAAAGCTTCAGAACATTAAATAAATTCAAACGTTTGATAAACATTTAAATAGGCCCTTAAGTTAATAAAAAATGGCTAAAATATATTTAACCACCTGTGTTTTATCTTTTGGTGTGTTATATCTCCCTTTATTTTAAAAATGAATTCATTACCTCGTTTGACCACCAATTAAAGGAGCTTAAAATTTTAAAAAAAACTTTTCTACCCCTGTATTGTGATGACATCACCACAATTGTATATGTTACATTTTTTTTTTGGGACAAAAATTCCCTTTTAGCCTTTTGTGGACTAAAATATATTAAACCCCTATATTTTTTACTTTATTTAATTATACCTTCTATTTCAAAAAATAAAAATTATTTTAAGCATGAATTACATTTTAACCGTTAACAAATAAAAAAGGAAAAATTACTAAAAATATCATTGTTTTCATAATTGCACTTCATGACCGTTAATTTATAGAAAAATTAAAAAAGAAAATTTACTTATGAAACAAAATTAAAAATACAACATGTACAGTTATGGTGATGTCATAATAATACAGAGGCAAAAGAGTCTTTTTGAATTTTAAGTTTTTTTAACTGATGATCAAAGGGAGTAATAAGTCTATTTTTAAAATAGAGGAGGCATAACATACTAAAGGATAAAACACATAAGTTAAATGTATTTTAGTCATAAAAAATTAACCCTCTATTAAAATTTTCCCATATGCAATTTTTTATTTTTTATTTTGGACCTCAGTGCCATGTAGACAATTAATCTGGCATGGCATAAGGTCTATCTGAAATTAGGGTTTTTATTAAAGCCTAAATTAACTAAACATTTAAACCTAATTTTTCCAAATTTAAAAATCCCTAATTTCATTAACGTGTTGAAACAGAAATAGCTGCTCCTCTCCAAATTACTTGGTAAGGCAGTGACTAGTTCATTCATCATCTAAATAGTTATCCTATGAAAGAGATGACCAACTTTTCTTTCCGTTATTTCTCTTTTTAGTTTTCTTTAACGGCGATTAATTGATTATGAGCTTCTGATGGAATTTTAAATTATTTAGTACTTATGCTATGGGATTTCGATGAAATCAGCAGTCAGAAATTTAGGAACGATTATAACGTAAGCGATCAATAAATGTTATGTTAGCGCAGTTTAAAATACCCTTCCTAATATACCTCGCAGGAAACCAACAAAAAAAAAAAGACGCTACCTCTGAGAATCCTGAAATGAAGACGGCGAAGAGTCTCATTAAGTAGATGGCGGAGAGGAGCTAGTGAAAGAGGTGAGAAAGTTGAAGAGGCAAACACTGTTAACTCACTGCATGTTATTAAACATTTCCGAATCTCAATTCCCATGCTTAATAAACAGTCAAATTATGACTGTCATTTTTCCTAAGCTTAGATCATTCCATAATTAAAAGTTGTTAATTTAAGATTGTTAGTATTACTTTTGTAAAATCTTTAGATTGGTTCCAAGTTCCAGCTTTCTGACGTAGAAGTAGCTTTTCTCAATTGTGTTTCACTTCGTATGTCTTTTGGGATGCTTGGCTAAGTAGGGCGAGTGCATGTGTCATCTTGTTCCTTCCAACATTAGATTATTTATACATTGTCATCTGTACACACTCATCCGCTGTATTACGTAAAGTGGCAAGTCTTTGCCCGTAGGCTTGGAATGGAGGGTGTGATCCAAAGTTTCAGGAAGCCAACCGGTGCAAGAAAATCACAGCACTTCTTAACATGGAGCAGGACAAAAAAGGTAGATTTTTAGTAGAATTTTTTACGAAGAAAATCTGAAGGCAAATGGTGAACTGTAATGAACATATATGCTGCAGACCCTAGAAGTATTTAACATACGACAGTATTATCTGCAAGTGAATTGGGTTGAAAGGTGAGTTTCAGTAATCCAAAAAACATGAGTTGAAGCGCACGGGCTTGGGGGAGGAGAGTCTTTGCGTACCTGCAAGAAGAAGCTGCACCAGTTGAGGAGATCATTGCTACTGGAGGGAGAAAACAAGATGAGGAGCCCATGTTGGAGAGGGAGAGCACGTGCAATGAGTTCATTGACATTGGAGATTTGCACGTGCCCTGCTTCTCCAACGAGGAACTACTCACCCATCGAAGCAGGACTTGAGGAGGAGGAGGAGGATATGCTATGTTGAAGGTGATTCACTTGTACTTATAGGTGCAAGTGGTGATGATACATGGCACACTCTTCTGAGTAACAGAGACAGAGAGATGTAGAAACAGAGGAGGGGACACAGGACAGACAAGGACAGAAAGTTTGGTTTATTTTAAAGCCAAGAAAAGGGTAACGAGTAAAAATTAAGCGATGGTGCGACCATCCCATACAATACAATCATGGTGGTTGGGTTGTATAGAAATGCATTTGTTATATCTGAGGGAAGAATCACGCAAGGTCATGTCTGGCCTTAAATTCTCAAAATCCAAAAACCCTTCGTTCGTCCGTGGACTGTGATGAAAGAGGCCTGCATTTCCAATTACATTAACATTTGCCTAGCTAGCAAATTCTAGCCTTTGGATCACGAACCCTCCATTCCTTGACTTTATGGTCCCACAGAGGCTGAGGAGTGGGGTTGATTGAGAAAAAGAAATAATGATATGGGAAGACAGAACCTTTGCTGGTGCAATTAGTTGACGAGAATAACTTGAAGAGTGCACGTAGACGTAGGGTTTGCGTGTTGGTCCAGAGTTTTTGAGTATATGGATAGTAAAGTGTGCGTGTTTCTTTGAAGAGTTTTGCGAGTGCTGCTCCCTAGGAAGATATGATTCCCCTCTGAGGAATAGGCACCAGCTTTTCCCCCAGAATTTATGGTGGGTTTTCATCAAGTCCAGTAGGAAGTGCTGAGCCAAATGAACAGAGTTATTGGGTTGGAATGGAATGCTTGCATAGTATAACACCAACGCTGTGCTTCAACATTTATAGTACCTGTACTGTTGCTCGCCGATTAACCAAAATCCAGTCATGATTTTGGAAACCGATCCATCCTGTTTTATGTTACAGCAAATATAGCACGATTTGCATGGGAACTCTAAATAAGCAACTTGTTGCCACAATCATTTGCAATTGATACAATTTCTCGAAACTACTGCGTAACTGTAATTTGCAATTCAAAACTTTACATATCAAACATGAACTCACAAGTGATATCTAAACTTGAACTTGTTCTGCGCATGCATACGTCTTGGAATCAGGCCTGCAGAGATCATAGAGCAATTACTTTTCAACTCCTTAAAAAGCGCTCGAACTAGTATGGGTTATAAATAACGTATACCATAACAAGTAATCACTGATTGACTCCAATCGATGGAAACATTAAAGGCTGGGTAAGGTCCAAGTGGGGTGGGTGAACTGAAACTCACCTTTAAAACTGGATGGGAAATGGGTTATGGACGTCATGGTTTTTGTCTTGTGGAGGAAGAACATAGATTCTGTCATGAGGTCATCATGAAATCTAGAGACATAAATGGTAGCGTGTGCACTCTGCTCTTGATGGTATTGTAGTAAATGCTTTATTACACTCATATCTGTTCAAATAGTCAATGAGAACCTTTTACTCACTCATGCTTCCAAGAAGCTAAATTCTACCGCACTTGATGCATATATTTGACTCTGCCTCTGCCCCAGGAAGGAGGCATAGCAGAAACAAGATAATCCAAGGCAGTGACGACCCATAAAACAGGCTACAGGAATCATTTCACTTGCGTATTGAACCCAAATCAGGGGTATGTAAGTTTGTGTCAGAATCATATCGACAACGCTGAAGCAAGTTGCCAAATATGGGAGATAAAAGCGTCCAAAAGAAAGAAGTCGTCAATTGCTCATCTAAATGTAGATTTAGTTAATAAGGAGATATTTGCAAAAGATCTCCGCGCATAAGTTTCTTGCATAAAATTATGCCATATTCAGATACCAGGGAAAATGTGTTCTACATTACACGTCTCAGCTCATTTTGTTCATGAATTGCAGACCAATAACCTTGTTCCTACTTGCTAGGAAGCAGACATTTAACGAGTAAGAGCATTTACATTAAGAGGAATCTTAGCGGTTCAAACTCAGAGCAGAACTACCAACTTTGAGATGGGAAACTGGAAGATCATATTGATGATAGTCAATGCTTGTATTTGAAATTCACTTGAACCACATAGCGCATTCTAATCTGATCCACATTGTAGACTATATACTCATTGTATAGTAATGAACCCTACAAAAACATTCAAACAAGATGTCAAAGAAACATCCAAGCCATCCCAACTATGTATTAACCACAATATTAAATGACAATTTTCAATTGAGGATTCTATCACAAGCACATGTTCATACCTTTAGGCCAAGTTGCTTCTTCGGCTTCCCCAAGGGTACAAGAACACCATCCTCAAGTGTCCTGGCCTCCGAGAGAGCTGGTCCAGTTTCTCCAACTCCTTTTGTGCTGCAATAATTATATCAAGTGAATCCACATCCAAACAAGTAAAAAAATATGTGCGCATGTGTTGTTGTAGAAAATTCAAAATTGCACACTATAGAAGGGAATAGGAGAGAAAAAGGTTGTCCATACAATGATCACCGCTCCACTGTGAAGACAATTGAACCACAACTTCTAATTGTAATTCAGTCTCCTAAGGTAGGGAAACAATGGGCACATGGGGTCAAATTTCAAATATAAAAATGTTAAGGCCTGTGGGTGCAGATAATCAAAATTACTGACGAGTGAGTGAAAACATTATCCTCGTGAATCTTGCATATTTAACACTCACAATGTTGTAGAAGTAATACTAATTCAATATAGCAACTAAAAAGCTGAAAGAAAATTTTCAACAAAATGCTGTTGAACAAACCTTTGTTTCCCATCGGGCAACCTATCAGCATCATATTTCGCATGCAGAAGTTCAGCCATGTCTCCAAGTGCAACCTAGAAAGTGCATGATTCAGAATTACAATGATAAAATATAACTACAAAAAATGACAACCATACAAAGTCAAGTCGCAGACAAAACATCAGAACACAATAGAACAACTCAAGTTGCACTCAAAATGAAAGACACCATTTCATTGTTGGGAAAAACATTGATGTTACTCTGGAAAGATGCAGGCCAATCTTCACATACTAAGATGCAGTCCAAATATTCATCAGGCACAACAAGAGCATGAAAATTTATGTCTAAGGTCTGGCTTGTCATACCACAAGGATTGTTTGTATAGTTCATGTATACATAAGGAATTCTTTTCTCTTTCGATGGTCAGAACATACACTATCATTATGAAGTCTTTCAGCATAAGCATACCTCACATAACAGTAACACCCCTGCAGGAGCAGCATTGCTTGCATAGCAGTAATTTGCACTTTTGGAGAACATATCAGCAAAGTAAACACCTTTTCCAAACATGTATCCTGTTACAGGTGCTTCAGGAGGAGCAATACGCAAACCTGGATACATTCAAATCCAAAGTTGCAGTTTCTGGCTATTAATGCCACAAGCATAGCAAAATCATTAATTGAATGAATATATACCCCAGGCACTTGCGCTAATAGCAGGCAAACGTTAATATGCAAGTAACAAGAAATATATGAGCTTGTAAAATGACCTTGTGATAGAATACCAGTCCAATTTGTAAGGCGAGAACCGTGCCATAAAAGCATTCTATTTCTTGTATCAGAGAACTGCTCATAAGATTTAAAGGTACCTTAATTACAATAAGTTGAAAATGCTTAACTACTTCATGAAACTAGGGAAATATTCTAAAGCCATTATCACCTTCCTGAAGCGTTCATTTTCACCCTCTTTTGAGACTTTGAAAACTTGAGCAATGTCAACGGTATATTGTGAATGTGTTTTGGCATGAGTATTCTGCAAATACCTTGCTATCTGACAACAGGTAGAAAGTATAAATATTAAAATCAAAACTAAGCCATGATACGAAAACAAATTCCAGCATCATTCAATAATCTATTACAACACCAAAAGTGAGTTTTCCTTGCAGATAGCATACTTCAAGCCTTAAGTTTCTTAAGAAGCTCCAATGCTCCAACAACATCCTCAACTTTCAACCCAAGCTCCTTTTTCATAAAAATAATTGTTTCAAATTCTGAAATTTTTAATATAAGAAGAGGGTTTCAAAATTTACCAAACAGAACTCCTCAGAATCAAGTTCAACTGGTGAGAGCTCACAGTGTAGGCGACTGTAATGAGAATACAGAGGATCATCCTGTGACAAGCAGAAACTTGAATTAGAACATCTAAGACACCAGTGGGCAAGAGGCAAACATGAGAGTCAGATAAGTTATAGGTAATCCATATAACCTTGAAAAACTTAATCTTTTGAAAAGCAGGACAATAAGAAATAGACAATTAAGAATTGTACTTCTCAGAAACAGGCATGCACAAACACTATATGCAAATCAGCTCCTGCAGACTGTTACTGGGAGAAAAGAAAAGCAGGGACCCAAAACATAATAAATTATCAATATGTGGTTCAGAAAAGCAGGCAAAAGAGCATCTAGCTTAGAAAATTATTGATTGAAAGCAGTACTGGAACTTTAACTCCTGCATAGCATAACAAAACACCGTTCCTTCAGACAGAATTCATTTGCTATAACAAGTTTCAGCCAGTATCTTTTCATACCTAAGCAGAGTATTAGTAAAGCTAAGTGAGCTTTGATTTGAGAAACCCTTCAATTATCAGAGATATTCACGTTACACATGTCATCTAAAAAGGAGAGCGAAAAATATACCTGCAATCCAGGTTCATCCGCCAACAATCTTGTTGCTACTTCAATCTCCCCCAAGGCTTCAACCTTCGATTAGAGCAAGGAATTCAGCACCGTATCTCAAAACTTGAAACAAATATGTTCATTGCTATACAAGATCCACGCCACATAACTTTGGCCAAGGAAGGCTTGCAAATAAGCCTTACTAAACTTTATTTAAATTAACCAAAATATTATGTAATTGTAGAAAAGGAATCACCATCTCTAACTTGGACTTCAACTTTTGCGGAGTATCGATGACAAACTCGCCTGCCATAACACATTCATTATTAGTTGAGATCCTTTCCAGAACTGAAGATGCAAAATTAGGGATGGAGACAGTAAGCAACTCACGCATCTTTTTAAATCCAAAGTCATGGGGAATAACCGTGTAAAATTCCCTGTAACAGATAACATCGACTAAAAATTAAAATTTCCCAAACTTCTCCTAACTACACTATCTTTAAGCTAAAAGAACAGGGCAAATAGTAAAATCAGGATGATACCAGATCATATAACTATCCTTACCCACTTAATTGCTCAAGTTTCACTCTATTTGCTGTGCCAATTGCCTCAGAAATCTTCTTTAAGACTTCATAGCCCTAGATACAAAGGTGCTCATTTGTGACTTAATGCAAATACCAACAGACAGAAAGCGCACACATCATAAGCAGCATGATTGAAACACTCACCCTAGAGATTGTTGACTTGCTTAGTTTCCCAAGTGGCAATTTATTTGCATTATAACCTATGCATGATGTATTACTGAAATAAGAAATTGTATAATAAAAGAATATCTTAAGAAAGTGAAGATATCAGAAAAAGAAAAGACCATGTAACAGAAGTACTTCAAAGATTTAACGAACACATTATGTATCAGCCACGATTTGACCCCCACGTGGAATAATATAACCAACCTATTTCCATCATTTGCTGCTTCATCATGCTAACATTGCATATAAGAGATATGAATCTTGCAACACGTGGTTCAAGTTTTGTTTCCCGAGGTTGAATTGCCAAATTAGAGTTGCTCTTTTCTTCAACCTAATAAAACAATTGTCTTAGAAGCGTTTAATGGCAGTGTTGAAATCAAAATGGTAGCACATAAGACCAAACAGCTGCACAGACAACCTCAGCAAGTTGGACCAAACAGCTGCACAGACAACCTCAGCAAGTTGGACAACTGTTTTGATAAAGTGTTACAAATATCAAGTTTCATTCTTAATAAACATCAACAAGAAATATTGATATTAAGCAGGATTTCTTTTTATTTCCTACATAACTACTTTACCTAAAAAGATATTTTCTTAAAGGAAAACAATGATGGTATATTTAAAAAAGCTACCTTGATGCAAGAAAATGCCCAGAACACTGGGGTCTAAAGAGATGTGTTAAGCGAGAAGACAACTTACTGCTGTTTCTTTTTCACTGTAGTCCATTTCCAACCAGGCATAGCACTTTGGGTAACATTTGAACTCCTTTCGATCAGACCAGTAGTTCTTTGTTTTGGCATAGAACTTCTGCTCAAACTCATAAATTGCCGTATCTCTTGTGTAGGGTCCAAATAATTTATCTTGACCTTTTACACCTACCCTACCCCATCTATTATACACCATATATCTGCCACCATCATCAGATTCTGCAAACAAGGTTCAATTAAATACTAGATGAACAATACCTATATCAACTGTCTATATGACGTCATTACATATGGCTTTTAACATTATAAAACATCTCGGTATGTCAAGCACCAAGATCACACCAGAACTTTTTTGCCCCCAGTTACCTTCATCGCAAACTGTTGATATAAGCATAATCAAAAGAATTCTTGTTTTATGTGGAATAAATCCCAATCTTCATATGCATTCTCACACTTAAGAAATGATGCAATTATTGTCTCACCTAGAAGTTGAATTACATAAAACTTGTTATTGTTATCCCCAACATTTGTTTGATTCAACATCGCATCGTAGATATCATCACCCTGCGTACTAGTAAAATAAAATTAGCATAGAATGATGAGAGCAGCTCAACATACTGCTTATTCAATAAGTGCTTTTTTCTAGTTTAAATTATGCACATTCTACAAAATGCAAGACTTGCCAGTTGCAAAACATGATATTCTGTCTTTATCTGATCAGGAAGGTATTGATCCAGCACCACAGAGCCCTTTTTTGTGGCAGTTACAATTTTCTCCTCTTTAACCTCCATCTCCTCTTCTTTATCTGGAACACAGTCACAAACCCACTTCAAGTCCAACCCAGTGACTTGTTTAATCCACGTGAGAATTCGGTACACTACCTTGAACGGCAATAAGATGGTGATCGTTGTCTCGTGCATCACAGCAAAGCCTCTCCAGTAGTTCTTTCTTAGAGCCAGCAGTAGAAACTCCTCGAAGCTTTGCTTCTTCGCGCAATTGTTTAACATTGAAGCCAATGTACTTCTCAACGGCCTTAATTTTCTCCGGTCGATCGGAGTTCCCATCCTGGGGGTCCCTTACTCGTTTCCGGATACCGTCAACATCGAGTGCGCTGGCCGGCCGTTTCTGCTCTTCCTCCATAGCCGACTGGAGCCGACGGACCAGTGAGGGCTTGGTTCCGGTGGTGTTGAGTCCGCGCTTGGCGAGTTCTGCTCGAAGCTCGTCAACTTTAAGGCATATCGCCATTTTCCGGTGTTAGTAAAAGGAAGGAGCGGAGAGGAGAGGAGGGATTTTCAAAGAGAGAGTGCGAGGTAGGAAAAGCAAGAGTTTTTCAAACGTTGTCGTCCGAAGGCCTTGAGCTTCCCGAATAAATAGTACGGAAAAGAAGCTTGCTTCGGAAGAAGTCAACTCTACTTTTGACTTTCATTAGTTTACGTCCGAAGCCATCGCTTTAAATAAGAAACTGTTATAAAAGATAGAAATAATATAGTGTACCACTAATTGTAGATGCACAATTTAATAGTTAGTGTACATATGGATTGGTTTGGTTTTACTTAATATAAGAATGAAGTAGGTAGTGATTGGTTTGGTTTTACCTAACACAAGAATGAAGTAGGTGGTTATTGGTTTGGTTTTACCTAACACAATAACACATA
>JANIJH010000009.1:30453722-30468707 GCA_024520975.1 Erythroxylum areolatum | reverse complement strand
CAGGAATCTAACTGATGATCCTCACCACAACAAACTGGCCATATTGACGCCAGTTTTATGGCAATTGTGTTAGTAATGACACCACAAAGGTAATAAGATATTATCTTAGACCCAATACGACTTGTTATTAACCTATAGGACAAGAACAAATATAGCTGAACCAACATTGTTAGGTAACGATTTAACTTAACGTACTGATGTGTTAGATAACACCAGGTAAAGAGCAATAGCTCAGTTTTATTCAGAAACAAGAAGGAAGAACCTTCTTCACAAGGGACAACTCCCTTACAATCTCAAGAAAACTTCCTGAGAGATATTTCCAAACTAATGCCTCTCATCTCTTCTCTCATAAACTATACTTTTATATCTCCTTATCCTAACCAACTTCTAACGAGTATCTATCTCCTGCTAACAACCTGATAATGTATATCTATATCTAACTCTATCACTACTGTTATCGATATCTAAGTACTACTATCATTATTTAACTATAACTCCATTGCTTACAGCCTATGTCTTTTTTCCACGTATGAACTATCCATTCTCCTCCTCTATGACCCTTATTCCTCACAATACCACCCGCTGATGAAATAACCTTGTCCTCAAGGTTAAGCTTTGAGAATTGGCCTCAGATAAGCTCTTGGTCTTCCCATGTAGCTTCCTCCAACAGTTTGCCTTGCCAATGAATCAACTATTGGTCACGAGCATCTCCTCGATTATGAAGTGTCCTGCAACCCAAGAACGCAGCTGGTGTACACAAATCAAGAGTATAGATTTTTTCAAGATAGCCTTTTTCAATTGGGACACGTGAAACACTGGATGTATACATTTCTAAGGGGGAAGTTGCAGTTGAAATGCAACAAGGCCCACTTGTTTGTCTACCAAAAACGGTCCATAATATCGTGCTGACAATTTCGGATGCAATCGCTTAGGCATGGACCCTTGCCGATGTGGAGGAATCTTCAAATACACCCAATCTCCTACCTAAATATCATGAGGACACCTCCATGCATCCGCAACACATATCATGTGATTGCGAGCGCGTTCCAGATGATGTTTTAATTGTGATAGAGCCTTGTCACGACTCATTAAATCCTGCGCCACAGCTTCCACCAATGTTTCTCCAGGAAAAAAACGTGTGAATGAGGGAGGAGGTCTTCCATAAACCACCTCGAAAGGAGAACATTTAGCTGCTGAATGTATTATACCAATATTCTGCCCAGGATAAATAATCTAACAAAACCTTGGGTTGTTTTGAACTAAAACAGCATAAATATGTCTCAATGGTGCGGTTAACTACCTCAGTTTGGCCATTCGATTTTGGGTGATTGGCGGTACTGAATTTTAATTGAGTTCCCTGGAGTTTAAACAATTCTTGCCAAAAATTACTTAAGAACGTAGGATGCCGGCCACTAACAATGGAAAGAGGAATGCCATGTAATCGGACAACCTCCTTGGTGAAGATTTCAGCAATAGAACGAGCTAAGTATAGATGTTTGATAGGAATAAAATGCCCATATTTGCTCAACCTGTCCATTATGACCAAGAAGGTATCATAGCCTTTCAATTTGGGAAGTCCCACAATGAAATCCATGCTCAACTCTTCCCATATGACATTGGAAATAGGTAACGATTGGAGTAAACCTGCTAAGGACGTAGCTTGATACTTGTTACGCTAAATAAATGTGACAAGCTACTACAAAATCAGTTACAACCCTTTTCATGCCATTCCAAAAAATAGATTGAGCTATCCTCTTATAAGTCTAGTAAATTCCAGAGTGTCCCTCGATAGGAGTTGTGTGAAACACTTGTAAAAGCTTGGGAATCTATTCTGAAGATGCTGATACCACTAACCTTCCTTTATAATATAGTCTCCCATTTTCCAAGGTATAAGAAGGATGAGAATCTAGTTCCCTCTTAATTTCTTCAATTATTCTCCTCAACTGTGAGTCTGCCTTTACCTCCTTATCAATTTGTTCCGGATCTTGCCAAAATGGCCTAGAAATAACCTACAACTCCATGTCCTCACATACTCTGGAGAGTGTATCCGCTGCCCTGTTGGAAATTCCTGCCTTGTAAACAATATCAAAATCATATCCCAGCAATTTTGCCAACCAATTCTGTTGATTTTGAGTTGTAATTCTTTGTTCCAGCAAATGTTTGAGGCCTTTTTGATCCGTATAGGCTGTAAATCTTCTCCCCACCAGATACAGTCTCCAATGTTGAATGGCTAACACTAGTACCATGAGTTCCTTTCCATATATGGATTTATTCAGCAATGATTCACCTAGTGCTTTGTTGAAAAACGCCATTGGTTTCTTTCCTTGTATCAACACTACTCCAACGCCTTTTCCTGATGCATCACACTCCAACAAAAAAAGGGTTATTGAAATCTGGTAACGTCAAAACCGGAGCACTGGACAGAGCGTTCTAAAATCGCCTAAATGTTGTTTTTGGAAGAATATCCCATTTAAAATTCCCTTTTTTGAATAGATTAGTAAGAGGTTGTGCTATCTTCCTGTAATCCTTCACAAACCTTCGGCAATACCCAATCAGACCCAAGAACCCTCTCAAAGCTTTGAGAGATGTAGGAATAGGCCATTGTAAAACTGCTTCCATCTTCTTGGGATCCATAGCAACGTCATCTTTGGAAATGATGTGACCCAAGTACTTAATTCTTAATTTCCCAAAAGTGCATTTTCTTGTATTCGCATAAAAACGATGATGCTGTAACGTACGTAATACCTTCCTTAAGTGAGCAATGTAGTTGTCCCAATCAACGCTATAGACCAAAATGTCATCAAGAAACACTAACACAAACTTTCTGAGGTAGGGTTGTAAGATCAAATTCATGACACATTGGAACGTGGCCAGTGCGTTGGTGAGACCAAACGGCATGGCGAGTGATTCGTAGTGGCCATGATGTGTCTGAAAAGTCGTCTTGGGAATGTCATCTTCATTCATGCGTATTTGATGGTACCATGTCCGTAAATCGATTTTTGAGAAATACATAGCTCCAAACAATTCATCCAAGAGTTCTTCAATTATAGGTATGGGAAATTTATCTGGTATTGTGGCTTTATTCAAAGCTCGATAATCAACACAAAACTGCCAATTGTTGTCCTTTTTCTTTACAAGAATCACCGGACTTGAATATAGGCTGTTGCTAGGTCTGATAACCCTAGAAGCTAGCATTTCCGAAACCTATTTCTCAATCTCATTTTTTTGTAGATGAGGATAACGATAAGGTCTCACATTTATTAGATCAATACCAACCTTAATTGAGATTTTATGATCAACTGGTCTGTTGGGAGGAAGGCCTATCGGGTGTGAAAAAATTGACTGAAATTCGACCAATACCTACTGTAATTGTTGTTGCTGGTAGTAGTCGAGTTTTTTGCCTAAGTTGTTGGATTCGATGTCATCCTTCTCATGTTTCTTTGAACCAAAAAATACCATAACCGCTGCCTCAATTTCAGCTATCTTCCTTAATGCCTTGGTGGAAATTAAAGATCTCGAAAGATTAAGATCCCCTTTAACCGTTACTGTTGATCCCGAATGTGAAAAATTCATGGAAAGATCTTTTCAATTGTGTTGCACCTCACCAAACGAAACTAGCCAAGTCATCCCCCATTTTTTAAAAAAAAAAGAGAAAGAAATGTCCTGAATAAACATAACCTTGCATTACCAGATTTAACCCTTTGCAGCAACCTTGAGAATCTTGTTTCATATCGTTTCCCATTCTCACTCCAAGATCGTTTCCCATTCTCACTCCAAAGCTCGCAGTGGTCTGCACTTTCCACCCTTGCTTCAACGCTAACTCTTTGGACACGAAATTGTGACTCGCGCCACTATCAATCAACATCACAACTGGTGTTCCATCAATCTTCCCCCAAAGCTTCATAGTTTTGGGTTGTGTCCATCCATCGGCTGAAACTTGTGAAAGTTCCATCTAGTCGCATTGAGCTTCTTTAGCAACCTCACTTGACATTGCGTGGTTGTACAGACCTTTTTCTACCTCTGAAACCACCTCTTCATCTTCTCCTAAAATGGCCACTCTTAAACTTTTCTCTGAACATTTATGTCCCGGACTAAAAGGCAATCCACATCAAAAACACCTCCCTTCCTCCCTCTTTAAAAATTCTGGATAAGGAAGCTGCCTGGTCCCGCGGTTGTTGTGTGACCCTAGATTCTCGTAAATCCCATTTTGAGAATTAGACCCCACAGATGACCCACTAAGGTTTGGGTTGTAGGTTTTCCGCTCCATTCCTCCCGTGACCTTGCCCAAGTCATTACTCGTTGTCCTACTAACCGACCCTCCAATGGTCGTTATTCCTTGAACTTTGGAAACTATATTACCATGTGTCTGTACACGATTCGTAAAATTTCCAGTCATGAAAGAATGTCCTCCATACATCACCAACAGTTCATCCTCAATATCGCGAGCAATTTCCATTGCACGTAAGATTGTTGTGGGTCGCATTGATCGGACCCGACACCTCACTTCTAGTTTGAGGTCGCCCAAAAAATATCCTAACAGCTGCTCCTCCGAAGCCTCGGGTATTTGCGCCAGTAACATTTCGAACACTCGCAAATATTCCTCCACCGACCCAACTTTTTGCATGGACGTTAGTCTTTCGTAAACGTTTCCCTGATTACCTTCTCCAAAACGCTGCAGTAGAGTGGGAATGAGCGCGTTCCATGTCAACGTCGGACTCTTCTTGCGCAGGAACCGAAACCAATGCGTCGCAACCCCTTCCATGCTGATGAAGGTTAGTCGCATCTTTTCATCCTCCTTGACGCGATGGACCTCAAAAACCTTCTCCGCTCGAGCCACCCAACCCAACGGATACGTTCCGTCGAAAATGAGGAGTTCGCCTTTCTTGACCCAATGGTGACTCTCGTGGTCCTTCTCGCCTTCAGCGTCCTCCTCTTTGCTGGCCTCCAAAGATGCTTTGTTGCTCGACCCTTGTCGTTGCATCAAGTGAGTCAAGATGGCTTCCAAACGGCCCATGCTGTTCTTAACTTCCGTCAAGTCTACGACTTGCTCCCCCATGTTTCTCTCAATTCTGGCAACAGAGTCTTCCAACTTTCCTACACGTGCCTCCATGGATCCGACAGGTCGGACCAAATTGTTAGGTAACAATTTAACTTAATGTACTGATGTGTTAGATAACACCAGATTAAGAGCAATAACTCAGTTTTATTTAGAAACAAGAAGGAAGAACCTTCTTCACAAGTGACAACTCCCTTACAATCTCAAGAAAACTTCCAAGAGATTTCCAAACTAATGCCTCTCCTCTCTTCTCTCATAAACTATGCTTTTATATCTCCTTATCCTAACCAACTTCTAACAAGTATCTATCTCTTGCTAACAACCTGATAATGTATATCTATATCTAACTCTATCACTACTATTATCGATTTCTAACTACTACTATCATTATTTAAATATAACTCTACTACTTACAGCCCGTCTGTCTTTTTTTTTTTCGTGTATAAACTATCCATTCTCCTCCTCTGTGACCCTTATTCCTAAACATGCACAAATGTGTTAGACAAGTGCACAAAAAAAAAATGATTAGGAAATTATACAACAGCAGTTCAAGATAAAGAATCACATTAACGAGACATGCACTTCTTTAGCTATTCAATACCTGTTTTAATCAGTATTCCATGAAAGTGCACCTGATGCAACTGATAAAACTCATAGCATATTTGCAAAACCTATTTCCATTAATTTAAATGAAACACACAGGTTGTTGCTTAGAGGATCTCCATCTCTCTATGCAAATATTGGTTAAACTTTTAAGTGGTTTCTACCTACTATCCTTTTTTTTTATATAAAATTTGTGATAGATAATTTGTGAATTTGTTGACATAAAAGATAATATACAAATAGAGTTCTAGATACGCAGCACCTTGCAACTAAACCATAAGTAGAATATAGTTATGGAACATATGCCTCAACAGGGGGTATAGAAAATCAAACAGTAGCATGAAACTTCACCAATGTTCGAAGCGGTTTCTTACTGATATCTGGAGTTACTTTGTGGAGCTGATGAGATCCTATAACTTTTCAGACAATGATGGATCAGTCCCCCGTTTGTTACTGTCCTCTTCAAATGCCTAGTAAAATGAGTTGACATCCATTTCTACGGCTGTGCAGTCAGAATCTAGCTCTTGCTTTTAGCAATTTTTTTGCAACAAAGATCCTAATGGCTATTCAAAGCTTAATCCAGCAACGACATTAGTTTGTAAAGAGTCCAGCAGTACAGATAAATTAGGCATGCTGTTATAACAGCTACATCTTACTGCAATCAAGTGATCAAAACAATCAGATTTTGCAATTTAAATTGCATAGGAAATTCGTTTGAAGCCCATTTTTTGCATTCTGCACAATTACCTGCAGCACATACCACAACACACACACACACACACACAAAAATTAATCTGATTTCTAGCTATTCCATGCTCAATCAAAGAGTCATTTTCAAATCAAACACCCACCAGAATTCTAGATGAAGAACAAGGATTGCTAAAGAACCAAGAATTATGATTAATTCATATCTACCAAACCAAACACAGCTCCGTAAATGTTCACAATATTTTTCACTAGACAACTAGACCCAGTTCAACCGTTCCCAATTTAATGCAATACATTCATCCCACCATCGCTGTATTCATATCTTCGACACAAATAATCTCTTTAATCGACAATAGATTCCACAACAAGTACAACATTGAAAGGGCTTTAAAAGAACCCCAATAATGAATAGAATCCCTATGCAGAAGAAACAAGAGGATTGGTTATAAGACTGCTTACTTTCCTTCCATTATCACAATCCAATCCACAACCGCATTGAGGACAAACGTAGAAGTTATCTATCGGAAAATTCGCCGACGCAATCCCTACAGAGAACTGAAGCTCATCTCCGTCTCTAACAACCTCCACAATATTCAACCACAGAAACAGAACCTTCACGCTCACTCCACTCAGTTCACTAAGCCTGTTGTCGCTTACAACTCCGGTAATAGTGGGTTTGTACTTCAACTGATAACCACCTTCCAGTGAGAAACTACACGAACCGTTCAAATAGACGTGAAATTTTCCGGTTTTAGCATCGAGATCGTAACCAATCACTCCCTTTGGGAGAACGCCGATGGGAAAGTTGTAGCCGGCGAGAATCTCGTAGGCCGTTAGTGCGTCGCCGTTGGGAGATGACGTGGCGAGCGGTGATAGGAGGATGAAAAGGATGGGAAAAATCGCAGAGATAGACATGGGTGTGAGTGAGTGAGTGAGTCAGTGAATGTTGTTACGAACAAGGGGGTTCAGATCCAACAGAGGATGAGAAAGCAGATGGTTGGTCACCTCACCGCCTAAAGACCGAGAAGAAAACGACAGCGTTCAGACAAACTTGACCTAGCTCACGCTGCGACGACGACGTCTTTATTCACCTTGCTACGTGGCAGTTTGAAGGATTGAGCACGTTGACTGACAGAGAGTGTTGTAAAAGCACGTGTCGATGAAAGGTGAAGGTGATTTCGTGATTGTGATCGTGATCGTCGCCAGTCCGAACGATTTCTTAAATTTTTTGAAAATTAAGTTCTATTTTTATTTTTAAATTTAATAAAAATAAGCTTTTTCCTTTTTTTTATTTGTATGTTTATATTTTTAGTCCTTTTTAAAAATTATAAAAATCATAAAAAACGAACGGCGCATTGATAAGCACTCAACAATAGTAATTAAGAATTACAGCTACGGAGACTAAAATGCAGTAACCAGAAATAAGTGAATAACATACAATGAGGGGACGTTTACGATGAATTGCAAATGTGCTTGATGAATTCTACTCAGTAAGAAGACGAGTGACCATTAAGCTTAATCTTCTCCAGTTCATCACTGTTGCAGTCAAAGCCACAGCCACAAGTGGGACATTCGTCAAAATTACTCACAGGAAAATTGGCACTGGCAATTCCAACAGAGAATTCGAGCTCATCGTCATCCCGAGTCACCTGATCAATGTTAAGCCAAAAGAATAACACCTTCACTTGAACGCCGCTCAAGCTCGAGAGCTTGTCTTTGGTTATAACACCAGTGACAGTGGTCTTGTATTTGAGCTCGTAGGAATCGATCTTGAAAGTGCAAGTGCTGTTGAGGTAAACAGAGAACTTACCGGTGGAAGTATCCAGTTGGTAGTCTGTTATTCCCTTGGGGAGGATGCCGATGGGGAAGTCGTATTCTTCAAGAACTTCGTAAACTGTTTTTGTCTCATGCCCAGATATTGTTTGGAATGAGAGGGTCAGAAAGAGGAAGATTGCACAAAGAAAGGCCATTGAGCAGATGGGTGTCCAGTGCATACTGGTTAGGATACGCTATTTAACAGTCTTATGCTTACTTTTCCTTCCAAGTCCATGCCTAGGAATGGTAGGTCTGACAAGTCGCCGCAATTCCATGTGATCTGGAGATTGAAGTAAACAACATTAAACAAATGTAAGCGAATGTGGATGGAATATGCCCTTCATAAGAGACCAACTAAGGCGAATATAATGACGACATATTCTGGACTGGTTGCTCGCCTAAGTCAGATTCCTTGGTAGCTATTTCCCTTGTAATTTCTCCCGCCAGAGAAGGGGACCTTGGTTTTTGTGTTTCCTTGGTTGCTTTTAGCGAGCCGAGACTCGAGAGGCCATTCATTTGCACCCTTAACTATTTCAGTCAATAAACTCAGAAAAAGCCTTGCACAGCGATTGGGGCCGGAAGGGCCCTTGTTAGAGCCTGATAATTACAGGTTAATTTATAATATACGAGTCTTCCAAATACAATGTCCAAAAAGAGTTGTGCTTCTTTTAATATTTAAAAATTTTATTTAGGCAGCAAACCTCAATTTTAATTTAGTAAATAAAGTTTAATCCATTATTATATATATGATTTTTTTTTGGGAGATAAAATAGTAGTAAAAATCGGAGTTTCAAAACTTTGTCTTGAACTCGTTTCTATAAATATTATTCTTATTTAGGTAAAAAATGCATCTCATTTATTCTCTCTATTCACTTTTTTTTTTACTTTGAGTTTTACATTTTGTCACTTATTTTTTAAAAGATTAGGTAAAAATTTGAAATTTGATTATGAATATAATACAATTTTAAATATAGGTTGAATTTTCTATTTTTGAATTGAAATTCAAATTAAATTTTGAGTATGAATTATTTTTCTTTTAATTTCTATTTCAACTACAGTTTATGTAGATAAATTGAAATTTATCAATTTGATTATATATGATATTTGTCAATTATAATTCTAAGTATAATTTCAATTCGAATCGAAGTTTATCTAGGTAATTTTTCTCTTTCATTTCACATATATCATAGTTGACATTTTCTTTAATTCCAATTAAGTCTCGTTCACTTATTAGGTTATAATTAGCATATTCTGATTTCTTTCCACTAATTTTGTTTTTATAAATTACTAACAAAATTTGTTAACAATATTTCTATAATATAATATAGATATTGTTATTAATCTCTATTATCTTTGGTAAAAACTAAAAAGTAGATCACTGGTAGTGTATGATGTTTAAAATTACTTGGAAAATCAAAAATAAAATTTGAATATGATAACAAACTTTTGTTTTTTATTTTTTAATATAAGTGATGAGATTCATATTTATAAGAATGTTAACAATTTAAGTAAGTATAAATATGTATCCCATGCATCCCATTTTAACAATTTAAGAGCAGATGTTACATATGTTTTTGATTCAATATATTATTTACCTTTCATTAAAAAAAAAAAGTTGATTGTTTGTCGCCAACATGCAAAAGTTACATAAGCTGATACAGTCACAAGACAAACACTCTAAGCGAACACAAGAATGAAGATGTAAAAAGGGTACGGAAAAGAACAAGGGTTACGTACAGCTCTCTATCAAATCAACTGACATCCTTAAGTCTTTTAATTAAAGCATCCAGTGATTTTTTCTTTGGGTTTTGCTTCGCTCCCCTGCTACCAAAAGTCCCAAAAAGACGATCGGTAGAATCTTTTAGCTTCTCTGATATTGTCACCACTTTCTTATAATCCAAGGCATTGTAACTCCTCTCCCTGATCACAGGATTCAAGAAATTTTCTGGATGATTGCTCAAAAGCAAATTAATCAATTGCCTAGCTTCAACGAGAGCTCCTTTCAACTGACTTTCTTCCCCTTCAGAAAACAAGGGAGATTGATTATCTGCAAAAGATTCCAGCAAACGAATATCTACGTCGATCCCCATAACAGCATTGACATTGAACCTCTTCACCGAGTCCGAAAGTAAAGCTCCCACAATTTTCTCTGATACGTGAGAAAGAACATCTTGTAAAACCCTTTTAAGGACCTCAGTTGGCAAAATCTGTTGAGCGGTAGAAACCAAAGTTTCCAGATATATTATAACTTCATTCACGTATTCATTACCACTCTGTACATGCTCGTCAGCCATCCAATTCACATTCTCAATTAATGTCATGAAGCCATCAACCTTTTGTTTGAGCAAGCCAGATAGCATCTCTTCAGCTGAATCACGGGCATTGGCTAATGGAAACTGCTTCCTACCCCTCTCCACTGTTCGCAAGGGTACACCTGAAAGCTGAGCAGCATGACGAAAGAAGAAATCACAAGCTCGCTCCATTACAGCCATATTTGCTGCGACCTGCATAGCCTGTGAAACCCCGTGGACTGAAGTATTGATAATCTTCAGCAAAGCTTCATCTAAAACCTCACTCAAAAGCCTATCCAAATATTTCTTAACAACATCAAAGAATTCAAGTTGCCCACCATATGACATATAACTAACAGAATCCTCAATAAAAGATCGTACAATTCGACAGCAGTCAGGCACCGTGGAAGAAAATGGCGCAACATAAGGAAAAGCTGGTACAATATCAGATACTTGTAACTGAAAAGAAAGAACATTCATCGAATACTCGTATTCTTTCTTCATCAACATCTGCTCAAACTTATCAGCAGCGAGCGCCTCTTCAGTTTGCTTACGACAATCAGAGAGTAGTAGCTCATGGTATTTATCCCTATGCTTGCTTAAAACATCTAACAAAGCATCCACAGGGTACCCGTATCTACGTAGTGTAACTCCAAGCAAGCTCACATAGTCCTTTATCAGTAAAAGATGATTTGCTGTTTGCATTCTAGAAAACTGATCTTCTAACACTGAACACATCTTACTTACTGCAGTCTCCCACAAATTCTCTACTTCTAATCTCGAAATTAAACCCCCTCCAGTCCTCAAAATTCGATCTTCCACTATAAAAAATCCAGCAATTTGTGCAAAAAATGTTTGATGAGATTCAAGAAACGGAGTCATAGACGAGACCTGAAAGTCAGATGTTAACTGAAGCTTTCTGTTCTCGAAATAATACTGCTTAAACCGATCTTCAAGCCCTAATGTTTGGTGTACATGGTAAGCTCTATACAAGGGAGTTAAATCAAATCCAAACAATCCACTACCGCCGTTAGCATAATCGTCCTTACCGTTATCTACGATCCCGCCATCAAATCCATCCTCATCGTCTTCCTCTAGCAACACGTAGACGCAGTCTCGCAAACTCAGTCGGCTCTGTTCTTCGGCTTGTCTCTGTTTGACTCTAAGATCCTCTTCTCGTTGCCTGGCAGCCGAGGCTTGACCAATCGCGACTTGACCTAAATTACGACTCACGACTCGGATCTCCACAAGCCAATCCCCAAACTCCTTGCTCACTTGCCTCTCTATATGAGATCGAATCCTCGGAATCTTCTTCTCTAACATCGACTTCAATGTAGACGATGGCGTTTTATCCAAGAAGTCTCTTTCGATAGCGTCCGCGCACTTCAAAGCCATGTAGAAGTTTCCACTGGAAAAATGACCGTTCGCTCTGGAACAAAGCTCTATGAGTTTAATACAGGTGGTGACTTGGGAAAGCGCCAAGTGAACGTTCTGAGATACGGTTTGTGCTTCAAGATAGGCATCGAGTGAGGCCAGAAGAGGTCCAGCAACGGACTGGAGCTTCGAGTTGGACTCCGAGAGAGCGGATTTGAGAGAATCGACGTCGGATAGAAGAGATCGAAGGTCGTCGACGGCGAGAATGAAGTCCTGATAGTGAGCTTTGCAGACTTCTTCAATTTCGGACTCTTTGGAGCGAGCGAAATGGCGGAGGTTTTGGAGGAGCGTCTCAGGGCGACCGCCAGCGAATGCCTTGCGGATAAATGGTCCGAGGTCTTCGCCATCACAGATGGTGGTCGAGAGAAGGAGCTGCTCTTGCTTGTCGGCCGAGTTATCAAGCTCCCGGTTGACCGGAGCCAGTTTCCGTCGAACCTTCGTGGAATGCATTGTTTGGTCTGTCCAAACCGTTACGGAACGACGAAGAAAGGCAGGGAGTAGTTAATTTGGACACAGAGATGAAGAAAGTTGACTAACTTGACAGGCGCCGCGAATAAGGAGGGTATTTGTGTAATTTCCTCCTAACAAACGGCTGGTACCTGTCCATTGCGGTGATTCGATGACGAAAGAAGGGGGGTTGCGGTGCCTTAATTGGACTTGTTTAAGAGAAATCGCACAGATCTGGATTTTCCCTTGAAGTTTACGCAGCGAATGGTTTATAGATAACAAAACAAAAATATTCTGTTCGTAGGCGTATTTAGTTATTGTACTAACTGATTTTATTACGTTATCGGATGATAAAAATATAAATTTTTATTTTTTTAAAATTGAAAGATAAAATTTTTTATCTTTCTGAAATAAAACACATAAGTAATTTTTAAAAATATTCCTACTCTCACATAAGTAATTTATTATTATTATTATTATTATTATAAATTTTGTACTTATTATTATTAATTTTATTATAAAAAACTAATTATCTTATTATTATTATTATTACTACTTACGAAATTAATTATCTTATTATTATTATTATTATTATAAATTTTGTACTTATTATTATTATTTATTATTGTTATTATTATTATTATTTATTGTTATAAATTTTCTACTTATTATTATTCTTTTTATTATTAATAATAATATTTTTATTAATTTTATTATAAGAAATTAATTATCATATTATTATTATTATTAATTCTATACTTATTATTATTATTATTATTTATTGCTATTATTATTATTAATTATTATTATAAATTTTGTACTTGTTGTTATTGTTATTGTTGTTGTTATTATTATTATTATTATTATAATACAAGATTAATTTTCTTATTATTATTTTTATTATCATTATTATACATAATTATTTTTCTTATTATTATTGTGATTATTAAATTCATCATGATTATTAATTTTCTTCCTCTTCTTGTATTATTGTTATAATTATACGAATTTAATTTCTTATTGTTATTGTTATTATTATTATTTGTTAACTTTTTTACTAATCCAAATCATTCGTTTTAAAATAATCAATGAATTATATATTTATAATAATATTATACTGCAGGGGTATTTTAGTCATTGACAATGTTTTTATGTTTTGTTAACTGAAACGAAACACATTTCTGTCATCGAGATGGAGACAGTTTTATCTGTTTTGTCCATCACGACCAAACATTTCACTATCTCCAATTTTTTGCTCTGTTCTGTCTCCAAATTTTTGTTTCGTTCCGTTTCTGCATATGGGAGACAATAACTATACGTAGCATATAGCACACAACTTTAGGGTATATCTCTTTAATTATCCCAATATAATAAATTATATGCTCTACCTAAACCTTATTAAAATATAATTATTCCAATATAAAAAATTGTATGCTCTACCTAAAACGTTCAAGAAGTAAAGGCTTTAGGTAGAGTATATAATTTTTTTATTCAACCAAATAATTAGATCGAAATTAAAAATAAATAGTGCTCTAACTAAACTCTATTAAAATATAATTATTCCAATATAAAAAATTATATGCTCTACCTAAAACCTTTACTTCTTTAAAGGTTTAAAGGTTTTAGGTAGAGTATATAATTTTTTTATTCAACCAAATAATTAGATCGAAATTAAAAATAAATAATGCTCTAACTAAACCCTATTAAAATATAATTATTCCAATATAAAAAATTATATGCTCTACCTAAAACCTTCAAGAAGTAAAGGTGTTAGGAAAGGTTTTAGGTAAAGTATATAATTTTTTTATTCAACCAAATAATTAGATCAAAATTAAAAATAAATAGACCTTTAGATATGCGGATGTTGATAAGGATTCCACTTTTTTTAGAAAGAGGGCAATATTTCCATAGCCGAATCATTTTGAGAGAATGTAATTTAGTCCATGCTTTCAAAACTGGATCAACAGTTAGGCTCTCGTAAAATTTATTAAAGATTTAATAAATTAAAAAATTTAGAAAATAATTAAACAATAATTTTTATTTATAAAAAATTTTAAAGTTTAACTAAAAAATTGTTAAATGAAAAGTAATTAGTTTATTTTGATTAACTTATTAGTTGATAAAAATTGGTCGATAAATTAATATATTAATCAATTTTTAATAATAAAAATTATTAAACTAAATTAAACTGAAAAATTTAAAATTGAATCAAAAAGTTGGTTGGTTTAAAATTTTTACTATTTAACTGATCGAAAACATTAAATTTTATAATTTTGCTAATACTTAATATAGTAGTGGACTAAATTTATTGGTTTGATAATTTTTGAAAGAGAAAATAAAATAATGTTATTTCTAGGTTGCTTATTTTTCTTTCTTAATTAAAATACTTTAATAAATATGAGTTATTTATAATATTGTCTTCTTCGGGGGATTTAAATATAAATGGTACGAAAAGAAGTTGCAAGTTCTTTAATACCTTACTAACTTAACGGTAATTTATGCCAATATTAATAATACAGCTTAGCATAAAAAGACAGTCCTTTTGATGCGGAACCCTTAGTGGTATAATGAATCAATGCCTCATGATCATACAATGGTTGATAGTTTTTACAGTATGAAGAAACTTATTAG
>JANIJH010000009.1:30420766-30443245 GCA_024520975.1 Erythroxylum areolatum | reverse complement strand
TACCCAATATGACAGTGCCATTGGGTAGCAATTTTCGCTACCGAAAATTGACCGGTTCGCCACTTGGCGATTTTTTTTCGGTCCGGGAATTTTCTCCGGAAAATTCCAGAAAAATTCCTGAAAATCCCTTAAAATATAAAACACTCACTGACTCACTCAAAATAATTTTTTAAATACAATAACTACGTTAATCACAATAAAATTGCATTAGGCCCATCTACCGGGAATGTCATGTATGCATGTACAATGATTTCATGTGCACAAATGATACTGTGTACCAATCCTATTATGCATGAACAGTCCTAAGTCTTTCCGATCCATCTCATCCTATGCCAAATTTACTATTTTACCCTTCCTGTCGGGGGTGGGATGTTACACTTAAAACAATGAGAAACAAATATTATGAAGAAGTCTTATTGAACTTCCTTTATGACCTACCATTAATTCTATTCGGAGGTGAGTGAAATGAGTTTGTTTTTGAGGTTTGACCTGGTGGGGAATTCCTCCCTTGTGGGATGCGCATCCAGATGTCTCGTAGGATGTCGGGCACATGACTCACCAGGGTGGGGTTCTAACATTTACCTTATTTAGTATAGTTGATACTAAGTTAGTGAACCTAAATTCTTGGACATAGGATATGTTTGAGAAAAGTTCTCAAAAGTTAGATAGAAATTTGTATGTTCATTATACAATTTTGCTATAATCCTTATTGAGGATGTGGTGACAAAGTTGTAGAGATATGTCAAAATCATAGAGATGACAAAATGTATTGACATTTTGAGTTGACTAATGTCTCGTAAACTTTAACAACGACATGTAAGATGTATGTCAACACCACGATAACAAAATGCAATGGGTTACATGGAGTAAGGTTGAAAGGTATAGTACCTTGTTGGAATTGTTCCATTTAATTTAGCCTATTAAAAGCATAATTATGGACTACAATTAAAGGCTTTACTATAGTATGATAATAGTTGTCGTTAAAAGAAAACAATTGCATGACTTTTCTTACTTATATGTGATATGATAGAGATCATATATATTTCTAATTCATGCTTATAAGCATTTGATACCAAATTAAGATTCATCATTATTGTAATGTTCAATGCATGGTTAGAAATAGATTTTTAAGTCAAAGTAGTTGATCTAAGTTTATGCAAATAGTTTGTATATGTGTTGGATTAAAGGAGACATATGCTTAACATAAATGGCAAGAATAAAAGGTTAGATAACTGAGATAATCCTTTTATGCTATGTTGTTAAATCAATAAAATGAGAATCATAAAGTTACATACAAGGATATGTGTATCTTTTTTATTATGAATCGTATGGAACTTGTGAAACTTGTAAAGTTGAAGAATAACCAAATCAACCTTTAGTGAAAGGATGATGATGGTATTGAATTGTTAAATTTTGTACATGTGATGTATTGGATGGAATAATAATTCATAAAAGGATAATAATTTTTTTTATTTTATCACTAATGAATTTATGTGATATAGTCATATGTATTAAATAAAATGATGATTTAAAATTTTGAAAAGTTCAAACTGTTTAAATCTAAGTATAAATAAAGCATTGAGAATGCTAAAGCACTTCAATAAGATCATTGTGGTAAGTTTGAAATTATTGGTTATTTATAGGGAATGAGATTCTATAGTGAGTACCTTCACAACAAAATTCCATAAGGGTGTGGATTTATGTAAGGAGTTACATACAATATGAGATATTGTAGGATGTCATATTATTTCATCTATAGCGATGCCTAGTACAATAACTTACCTTCTACAGTTCCAGTTGAACTAATTAGCTAGATTTCATATTAGATATGAAATGCTAAGTCTTTAAAAGAGTTAAATTTAATGATTCAAGAAAGTGATGCTTGGTTGAAGCACACATTATCTGTGAAGTTTAGAACTAAAATGGGTAATAAAGGGTTATGAGGTATCTAAAAGGTTGGATATAATCTTACAGACCTATTGAACAAATTGTTTGTTTCAATGTATGCTTATATGAGAATGATTCTCAAGATAAGTAGTGGGAGTAAGAATGAATTTAAAAGGTTCAAATCTCATGACTATAAATCTAATTGGAGCTAATGCCTTTAGTGATACATTTGATGTATAGTTGCAAGGTTATGAGATATTGAAAGATTAAATTTCATGATGAATTCAAAGAGTTTGTTTTGGAAATGATTGTGAATTTATCACTTCTATAAGAAGGTTAGTGGGAGTATAGTTGTCATCTTTAGTGGGAGTATGTGGAGACATATTGCTCACAGAGAAAAACAGTTCTAACTTTCAACTGTTGAACATATAATTGTCCAAGAACAACTCTTGGTGGATATGAAAAGATAACAACTTAACTCTGGGAATCAGATTTATAGAGATAAATTGGACGTTGTTAGCTTATTCTAAGTCCAAGTGCATAGATAATGTCATAAAGATATTTAGTATTAAGATATCAGATACTTGTGAAGTATTGAAGATATTCATTATTCTATGAGTGAGATGATATTATAGTTCAAGATGATAAGGATATAGCTTTAGAAGTAAATCCTAATTAAGGTTTATTTACTTAGAACAATATCATTTAGGATTGGAAAGGTTCCAAAGTAGCAATGGTTGTTAATTGAGCCGTAATACATTTTTCATTTAGTGGAAATGACTAATTGGATCAACAAGTTCTTTAGTGAACTTGATAGAGTTTCTTTGCATTGTTTGAGACAGTAATGTACTGTAGAACATTAGAGTCATTAGGCATGCATAAGGAGCTAATGTCTCATCAAAGATCCAAAAATGTGTTTAGGCAAATTTTCTTAATTATAATGATAATTAAGATGTGAGTTGTAAGATTTAATTAAGTGTTCACTATAGAGAATCTTGTAGAATTCTCTCATTAAGCCACTGCCCCAGTAGTAAAATAATCGTCATATGGTGATATGGTATAAGATACTTAAACGATTGGCTTAGTGCAAGTGGGAGATTATTGGTTTATGCCCTACAGCCAATTACTTTAGTTGTAGTTTAGTGACAAATTATTTAAAGGCATTCTTTATCTTGTACATGTTTAAATGTATATGATAAAGTCCATAGGATAATTGTACATTTCAAATGAAATTATAATGAGATTATAATTATAAGGTTCATATTGCATTTTTATATTATTTCTAAAATGTTCCTAGTCATTGTTCTATTAAGATTGGACATTAATAGAACGTAAAAATACTAGCACACGTTATGTTTTTCCTTATGGAAGAAGTAGTCGATCTCATAGGTTAAAGTATAGAGATATTTAAACAAATGTGTGGGTGCTTGCTAAAGAACAAGTTCATTGAACAAACTCGATATGAGAAATCAATTTGGAACATTACTTGTATGTCTATGGAATTCTCATTGTGATGATTGTATAAGTGATCCTTTGACTTGAGGTCATCAAAGTTATCTTGTATAGGGATTGCTATGTTTTGATACTAGTTGTGATCTATTTTATCAAAGGTCATTTAAATGGTAGCCATTAGATATAGCATGAACTATATGGAGATAGTTGAATAATCAAGATAGGATTCATCACCCTAAAGTAATTAGGGAGAATTTTTCGTTTTTCTCGATTAATATTGATCCAGGAAATCCTTGCCAAGGTGGATTGATATTTTGTAAACAATTTACAAATATCATTAATTGAATCAATAGCTAATGGCGAAGAACTAATATAACTGGACTCAAAATAGAGTAGACATTAATTCCATGCTCTATATCTAATTGGAACATTGGTTTCGATGAAAGGATTGAATTATACAGAAAAATTATGCACGGAAAGGTTAGTCAAAATCACTTTGACATTCCTAAATATTTGGGAGGTCATGATGCGTTGTTTGATGCCAATCTTGATCTATGATTATAAATTGTTTAATTGGAGAATTAAAGATAAATTAAAAGGAGTTTTAATTTATCTAATTCTAATTATGAATTAGAATTATAGTTTATAATCATTGCCAACATATTTGGAAACCTAATGGGTCTCACATATAGAATGGGTAGGAGAGAGAAAAGTTGATTTAATCAAGTTGGACTTGATTATAAAGTTTGAGAAACTTTATGATTAAATATGAGATATTTAATAAATAAGGATCAATATAAGATATCGAATCTTATTTGGGCATAATTGGTCTTTAATTAGAATTATTTGCAATTCTAATTAAAGTTTAATTGAAATTATACTAAAACATCCAAAGCTTGAGCTCTATGGAGCTAGCACTTCATGATTAACCCTAATTGTAAGAGTTACAGAGTTCTCTCAACTTATTCTGTGGATATCGTTAGAGTTCGGACACTTGTGCAGCTACAATGATTGAGACAGATCGATTTCGGATACTATTTCGAGGGATACAACAAGATAAAGATCAATGACCGTGCATCGTTAAACTAGTCAAAATAAAATAATTAGACCTACTACTATAGTAGTGGTGAGTCTAGGTCGATCCAACAGAGAGTGTGTGTAAAGTTCATGGAATGAAATTAACCAGTGTTTAGGAAAAAGGGGTTTTTGGATTTTTAAAAAAGAAAATAAAATAAAACTAACTAATAAAAACAAATTAAAAAAACATGCAAAACATGATAAAAGTGGGGAATTCGATAGGGACCCGGTTCTTTGGTTCAATTTCGTCCTATACCCTAATCAAGCATATTTTATTAATTTGTTGTTCTTTAACCTCTCCTAGTAATTATTAATCGTGGGTTAAAAATTAACCTGAGTTTTTCCTTAGGTTTTGTTTAATCAAGATACGATCGTTAATTAAACCTAACCATCGAACAACCTAGGATACGATCTCTAGATTTAATTAAAAAGTAGCATTACGAATTAGAAAAACCGATTAATCAAGGCAACAATCACATACGATGCGTCATTTAACCTAGGTCGTGTTATCCCTAATGATTACAAATCATTAGTCGCTACACATGAATTTCAACATAACAATTACAAATTATATCAAAATTTTAGCAATGGATTTGAAATTAACGATTCAATGAACGCATTAAAATCATCAACTCATAGTACCCACCGAGTTCATACACAAATAACTGAATAATAACGAAAATCTGATTATTCATACACAATGCCCAAATCAATTAAAATAGGATAACATAATCAATTTCTAATGAGAGAAGAAATAACAAAATAATAAAAAACTTAACCCAGGTCGTTGATGTCGATGTCACGTTCGAACTGGCGTCGAGATGCCTAGTCCTTCATAGGTCTTTCCTGAAAATATGCTTCAGCCCCCATCTAATGTCCCTAGCCAAAAACCTTTTTGCTTCTAGCTCACTCTCCTCGTCTGCGTTAAACGCAGACCCTTATGCAAGACGCAGCTGTTGCTCTATTTTCTTGTGTTTTTCTCCACTGTAGATGATTTCCTGTAGCGCCCACTATTTATTCACTGTGCTTGTGATGTGACCAATAAGGGTCACAATCACTTAAAACCTCCTTTCTCCTAGCTGTTGCCTTCTTCGTGTGCCTTAAGCTGCTTGTCTCCTGTGTTTTTGGGTAAAACGCTGCGTGCTTCAGCGTTTCTTAAGTAAAACGCTGCGTGTTAACACAAACGTCTGCGTTGAATGCAGACGTTATCTGCGTTTTGCGCAGACAACGTTGTGCGTTTAACGTACAACGTTCTCCACAAAACGCATGCGTTATGCCTCCCCTCTTTAGTCCACCCATATTGCAGCGTTTTGACCTTGGCTTTTAATTATGCTGCGTCGTTTCATTCTCTTATTTCCTTCTTTTGTTGTCATTTTGTACTTCATTTTTCTTGTCTTTCTTTTTTTTTCATGAAGACAAACAAAATTGTTTTTGCAAAAAACGACCCAAATATAATACTTCCGACTCACTTTAATTTCTTTGCTTCCAAATTGTACCTAAAATCAAATATGAATTAAAGTGAGTATCTTAAGCATTTTTGTATCATTAATCGCAAAGTGTAAATAATTAAATATATCAACATTAAACACATATCAATTTCTCCCACACTTAGCTTTTGTCCGTCCTCGGGCAAAACATCCAAATTAAGCTCAAAGACCCGAAACATTTACTCAATTTCTATATTTTCCAAGACAATGCAATCATAAACAAAGATGAGTGATTTTCAAAAATCATAGCAAGAAATCAACATTCCAAGCTTTTACTCATGATCAATCAACATTCAATATCTTTAAAAACTAAGCAATCTAATGGTAGACTCGGAAAATGTATTTAACTAAAATATATCTATAGGTACACTCAACACTATTCATGATCATGACAATCCACAACTTTGCATATTATTTCATTTCTCCACCACCAATGTTCTCATGCAAAATCATGAATCAAAGGACTTTCAAGGTTGTAATGTGGGCAGAGGTAAGGCGAGATATATTTGGGTTAAGTAGCATGAAAGCTATCAAAGCTAGTGAAACAAAAGTAGCACTTAATCAAAAACTGAATATCGTCAGTTATGACGAATGCAACATTTACATTTCACAACCTCATTTAACTCTCATACACAAACCACATGAAGCATATACCAATCCGAAGGAATCACTCATACAATTTATGCCAATGAAATTACAAGAGTAAACCTTCCAAGCCAACCTCTACCTCATATTCAACATACTCAAATAACACATCCATTATAACGCTAGGAAGATGCCTAAATCATAAACAACTTTTCAACACATATGCAATTCTTCCTTGATACATTTATTTTAAACAATTTTTTTTCATTCTTTTTTCTCTTTCTTCCTTTCTTTTTTTCTTTTTTTCTTTCTTCTCATTTTTTTCTTTCTATTCCTTGTAAAAATTAAAATAAACTATATCAACATGGGAATTTCAATGATAAGACATAAAATAACATCCTAAGATTATAACCAACCCTAACATATGTACACCCCCACACTTAGAATTTTGTATATCCAGAAACTCAACAATCACAAATGTTCCACTAGCTTTATGACTTGGGTAGGACATTTGGTTAAGTTTAAAAGCATAAAATGTGGTTTATACAAAAAGAAATGTTAAAGCTCAAAGGGGTTTATCAGGGGAAAAATTATGTCAATAGGATAGGTTATTTGGCTAATGTAGTTTATAAAAAACAAAAAATGCCTAATCATATCCATGTTAATGCATATGATAAAATGTGGTCTCGAATAGAAATTTAACGTAAAATCAGGATGTACATGTCATGAAGGTCACATATTATCAAAAGGCAATGAGACTGATATAGATGTATCAGTAAAATAAGGCTCAAAATCTCACTGACTTTGTCTACCATTAGTCACTACTCTTCCAAGGATAATGCATATCGACCAATCACAAGAGCAAAAGTACATGCTAAAGTTCCTATTAAATTCTCTAGTCAATTCACACTCTAATCATGATTATATAATCCTAGAAGTAATAGAAAACGAGAAAATGTTTGTTTCATTTGTTTTATTCTTTCTCTCATTTTGATTGAAAACTTAAGAACAAGTAAAACAAACAAATAAAAAAAAACACACATGCATATAAAAAGTAATGCTGAAATGTAAAGGAAAAGAAATTTACTTTCCTTGGGTTGCCTCCCAAGAAGCACCTTTGTTTAGGGTCGCTGGCTCGACTCCTTCTTCTCCTCATATGACAAAATTGTGATCTTCATGTATCACATGCGGTTCCTCTATGTGAGGTAGTTTCGGATAGGGTCTTAGTCGATTATCATCTTTATTCAGCGCCTTCCCTATCCTCAGATGCTCAATCCCGACCGAGTCCATATACTCGGGAAATATTTCGAACATCTCTTCACCTTTTTCTTTATCATTCAATTCCTCCAATTTGTCATGTAAAGGTAAATAGTTAGTTTTAAAAATAATTATGGACTCAATACTTACCTATGAGCTAAAAGATGTGTCCTTTTCAGCTTTGAGCTCCTTCACTTATTCGACACAAACAATCTGTTGAGGGTTGACCTCAAAATTCTCAAACTCCTCATCACTTTGTAAAGTTTCCACACAGACTTCAATTGGGAACACCTCGAGTTGATACAGCTGCTGCTCTTTGCTTTACGATTCTAGGTGATCAAGACTTATTGCCATATGACCCATTAGGTGTTCCATCCTCTGATGGCTTGCTTTTGTCTCTTGTCGGAATTCTTGCAACTGTTGCTACATATCCTGTAGAAATTGGAAATTGTTAGCAGCCATATTATTAACAAGTTCTTCAAAAGATGCAACTGAATCGTGATGGATTTTCGAATCTTGGGCATTAGACCATGTGTTTTTTGGAAATTGCCCTCCATCCTTTTGGAATTGTAAAGTATTCTCCTGCAATTGCAACATCAACTCTTCCAAAGATGGATCGGAGTTGTGATAGGAAGCTTCTGGTCTGTATGAGAATTGTTGTGTGTCCTGCAGACTATCATGGAAGTAATTCTAATGATTATTTCATCCATAACAAAAGTTAGGTTGATCAGTCCAAACATTGTTATAGGATTGAAAATATGAGTTGTAAAAGAAATTACTTCTGTCCATAATTTTTTTAAACACGAAACAAAAAAAAGAACAGATCAAAAAATAACAGGAAAGAAATCAATTACGAACAAATATATACAAAACACCAACTAACTCACAATCAAAAACTAAAACACCGCACTCCTCGGCAATGGCGCCAAAATTTGACCACGCATCGTTATGCTAATCAAAATAAAATAACTAGACCTACTATTATTGCAGTGGTAAGTCTAGATCGATCCCACAGAGAGTGTGTGTAAAGTTCATGGAATGAAATTAACCGATGTTTAGGAAAAAGGGGTTTTTGGATTTTTAAAGAAGAAAATAAAATAAAACTAACTAATAAAAAAAATTAAAGAAATCATGCAAAAATGATAAAATTGGGGAATTCGATAGGGATGCGGTTCTTTGGTTCAATCTCGTCCTATACCCTAATCAAGCATATTTTATTAATTTGTTATTCTTTAACCTCTCTTAGTAATTATTAATCGTGGGTTAAAAATTAACCCGAGCTTTCCTTTAGGTTTTGTTTAATCAAGATACGATCGTTAATTAAACCTAACCACCGAACAACCTAGGATACGATCTCTAGATTTAATTAGGCAGTAGCATTACGAATTAGGAAAACCGATTAATCAAGGCAACAACCACATACGATGCGTCATTTAACCTAGGTCATGTTATCCCTAATGATTACGAATTATCAGACGCTACACATGAATTTCAACATAACAATTACAAATTATATCGAAATTCTAGCAATGGGTTTGAAATTAACGATTCAATGAATGCATTAAAATCATCAACTCATAATACCCAACGGGTTCATATACCAATAACCGAATAATAATAAAAATTTGATTACCCATACACAATACCCAAATCAATTAAAATAGGATAACACAATCAATTTTTAATAAGAGAAGAAATAACAAAATAATAAAAAATACTTAACCTAGGTTGTTGGGGTTCGATGTCACCTCCGAACCGACGTCGGGATGCCTAGCCCTTCATGAGTCTTTCCTAAAAAATTGCTTCAGCCCCCATCTAATGTCCCTAGCCAAAACCCTTTTGCTGCCAGCTCACTCTCCTCGTCTGCGTTTATCGCAGAAAACTACGTTAAACGCAGACCCTTATGTAAGAACGCAGCTGCTGCTCTCTTTTATTGTGTTTTTCTCCATTGTAGCTGATTTCCTGTAGCGCCCACTGTTTATTCACTGTGCTTGTGATGTGACCAATAAGGGTTACAATCACTTAAAACCTCCTTTCTCCTCGCTGCTGCCTTCTTCGTGTGCCTTAAGCTGCTTGTCTCCTGCGTTTTTGGGTAAAACGTTGCGTGCTTCAGCATTTCTTAAGTAAAATGACAAACGTCTGCGTTGAACGCAGACAATATCTGCTTTTTGCGCAGACAACGTTGTACATTTAACGCACAACATTCTCCACAAAACGCATGCGTTGCGTCTCTCCTCTTTAGTCCACCCATATTGCTGTGTTTTGGCCTTGGCTTTTAATTATGCTACTTCGTTTCATTCTCTTATTTCCTTCTTCTGTTGTCATTTTGTACTTCATTTTTCTTGTCTTCCTTTTTTTTCATGAAGACAAACAAAAATAAATTTGCAGAAAATGACCCAAATGTAATACTTCTGACTCATTTTAATTTCTTTGCTCCTAAATTGTACCTAAAATCAAATATTAATTTAAGTGAGTATCTTAAGCATTTTTGTATATTTAATCGCTAAGTGTAAATAATTATATATATTAACAATTAAACACATATCAATCAAGCTTTGGAATAAGGTATGAATTAAATTTCCACTTTATTATGATTATGTTAATCATTTTATAGAATTAAATAAATCTTGGTTTTCAAGAATCCAAAAGTCACGGAAAAGTTTCGTGATTATTCCGCTGTGGTTGGGATAAAATCTCAACCCGATTTCCTAACAATATATATACACACTTGTTCACGGTCCGATAATAAGTGAGGCCTCCAGTGAAGCCTGTCTTTTCAAATTTGCTCGAATAGTATGAGATATCTTCTTCTGAAAGCCATGAAGGCAACCCTTGGCTCAGTGTGAATTATGTCATTTGACATACCAGATGGGTTTGGATCTCGAAGAGTGAAAAATCGTTCCAACACAGTTGCCGTAGGTTCAGAATACAATTTTGAATATTGTTCTTTAGCCTTTTCAGGATCTTAGACACAACGAGTACACTTAGAATAAGAATATGAAATTCTAAAGCAACCCAAAACTTAATTTGAACTTTTGTGTTAAATGATTTCCTATAAGTTTTTGTTTGATACAACAGCTACAATATTTTCTGATATAGGAGATTGAAGATATTAAAATACTTGAAACATGTGGATATAGTATTTGTCACAAAACAACGCCCAAAGCCCATCAACAGGTTTGACTTACAGACTCTTGGGCACGAATGCAATGCTGGTGTTGACCAAAGCCTTGATTCTGTCAGGTCTAAACAAGCAAAAATGTCATGCGATAATTGCACCCCAATCATGGCCAACCAGATATACCTGTTCAATTCCTTGAGAGTCAAGAAGTCCGACAAGGTCCCTAACGATATGAAGTGTAGTGTACTCGAAAGGTGAGGCTGACACGTCAGTGTCACTGTATCCACGGAGGTCAGGCACTATGGAACGATAACCATGGGAGGATAGAAAGAGGAGCTGGTGACGCCATGAATTCCAGAGCTCAAGAAATCCATGCAAAAAGAGGATTACAGGCCTTATCCCGGTTGATGCTACGTGCATGTTTATGCCATCGGTGGCAACTGTTATATGCTCTATCTTTTCTGTGTTTTTTGACACTCCTCGGATTATTGGTGTTCTTATTATATAGGAGTCTTCACACGTTCATGTCTAATCATGTACTCAAATCTTTTTAAGCATATAAAAGAAGTCTACCTACATTTAAAGCTAAAGAGTCATTGTCAATCTATTTTATTTAGGTTATTTCTTCTTGGAAATGCCATCTTATTAATTGTATTTAATATATATAGGACTTGTTTAATTAGAAATTCAATTGTTGCAAAAGTATTATAAGTGATGATTAGTTTTCTTATTCAGTTGATGGTCAATTAGATGAAGTATTGAATTAATTATTCTTTGTATTGAAAAGTTTTCTAGTTTTTCTTTCTCTTCAAATAAAATAGACCACATAATCTAAAGCAATCTTAATGACAATCATCCTTACATAATTTATGCCTTTAATTGAACTATTTTATAATGCTATACCATTCAATCTGATGGTACCTAAGGTTGTAAAGCTACCGTGTCCTTAACTATATGGTTGTTGTATATCGGCATTTGGAAGAATAAATATTTAATTGTTTCAGGTTCTCTATTAAATAGTTTATAACATGAAGTAGGGATATTGTGTTAGGTCAAGACTTCATGATTTTGATGATGACATTTCAAATTGGGTTTATTTCCTTTTATTGCTAACGAGTTAATTCTCCAAAGGAAATGAAATCATATGATAAATACTTCCTTTCATGCAGAAACCTTTCGTATGAACTTACCTGATTTATTAAAATGATTCCACCATATCTGGAAGGATATTACAAATCATAATCAGTTTCGTGATATGATCATTTGTTTTAACATCTAGATACTGGAAAATTTTATCAAATATGGTACAGAAGATTCAAAGTTAATTCAAGATATAAGAGAAGCAACGACTAGTTTAAAGAAGATGTCTATTTAAAGAAGAGCTACTGTATTTTATAAACGAGGGAACGACAGCCAAAATCTTTGAAATACTTTAGAAGCATCAATATTCCCAAAAGTCATATCTTAATTAAAATCTCTTGTGCCTTATAAAGTGACAATTCTTTTTGTGAGAGATCATTGACGCTTATATGGAGTAAATTACTTCTTCATTTGTTAAGAGCTTATAGAAGCTAGCAAAATACTACTAGTGTGGAAGGTTAGAGAACCTAGAAAAATAAGTACTCACGAGTTTGTAGAGGCTCGATAAATACTACTAGTGTGGAAGGTTAGAAAGCCTTGAAAAATGTATACTCGTAAGTTTGAAGAGGCTTGTCAAATTACTACTTAGATTTTCATTGTGAAATACTCAAGTTGGATACTTAGGGAGTGAACGTAGGCTTGGGTTGTAAGCTGAACTATTATAAATCAACTACATTTTTCTCTCTCTTCTCTTAACTTTTATATTTTCACATTATATTATGTGTGTGTTCATTTCAATAAGAGGTTCCTTCACTTTTATAATAGGCTCCTTCAATTTTTAACTTGCAAGAGGTTTTTTTTTTCATTTTAATAGGTGTCTTCTATTTTAAATTATCTTAACTGGATTATCCTTTAGCATACTCCTATCATTTAATAGGCTTTTATCACTTAACAGGCTCCTATTGCTTAAACGGGGTCCTATTTCTTAACAAAATCCTCTTCCTTTGTAGGATCCTATTGATGTTTTAAACTTCGATGGGCCCCTATCGTTTTATTCAAATTAAAAGTATTTCTTACGTATGTTTACTTTATCATATAGTATTAGAGTGAGGTTTCACATTTTTGTGTTTTACAACACGTGATAAATTATGGCAAACAACTTGAGAAGCCTTGAAGGGCAATCTGTATCAAAGCCTCTTTACTTCAATAGAAATAACTACTTATACTAAAAAAAGAGAAAGTCAATGGATAGTTGATAGTGGGTGTTCAAGACACATGACAAAATATTTGAAGATTTCTGTGACGAAAATAGTTTTGAAGATGGAGATCATCTAGATTACGTAATGAAGTTAACTAAAGCTCTATATGGTCTAAAGCAGGCTTTTCAAGCATGGTATGAAAGGTTAAGTAATTTTCTACTTAAGAATAACTTCAAAAGAGGATAGCATTAATGCAGGGGGATAAGGGTTAAGATGAATATATATTTTTGCTTGGTTTATTCTTACATACTTGTGATATTTTATGGCTACTTAGCTCTTTTCCCTCTATTTTTTAATAATGACAAAGGAGGAGAATAAAAGTGACGATATATTTAGGTGAAAGTTGATGATATTTACTTGCATGATTATTACTAATCGAATATGTGAAGTTTAAATATGTGATTTTTTAACGATAGGCTTCTTACTAAGAAAGCAAAGGCTTCTTCTATTCAGTAAGAACTTATAAAGCTGACGATATATCTCGAACTCTTGTTTGACTTTTGAAAATATATCTGTTATTAGTTGTCATCGTCAAAAAGGGAGAGATTGTTAGCTTAAGGCTTAATGATTTTGATGATGACCTTTTAAATTGGATTTATTTCCTTCTTTTGCTAACGTGTTAATTCTACAAAGGAAATAAAATCATATGACAAATGCTTCATTTCTTACAGAAACTTTCCTTATGAACTTACCTGATTTATTAGAAATGATTCCACAATATTTGGAAGGATCTTACAAATCACAATCAGCTCTGTGATATGATCATTTATCTTAACATCTAGATACTAAAAGATTTTATGAAATATGGTATTAAAGATTCAAAGTCTATTCAAGATATAAGAGAGTTGACGACTAGTTTGAAGAAGATGTTTATTTAAAGAAGAGTCACTGCATTTTGCAAACGGGGGACTAGAAGCCAGAATCTTTGAAATACTTCAAAAGTATCAATATTCCCAGAAGTCATATCTTGATTAAAATCTCTTGTGTCTTAGAAAGTGACAATTCTTTTTGTGAGAGATCATTAAAGCTTATATGGAACAAATTACATCTTCATTTGTTGAGAGCTTGTAGAAGCTAGTAAAATACTACTAGTGTGAAAGGTTAGAAAACCTTGAAAGATATATACTTATGAGCTTATAGAGGCTCGATAAATACGACTAATGTGGAAGGTTAGAAAACCTTGAAAAATATGTACTTGTGAGGTTGAAGAGGCTCGTCAAATTACTACTTGAATTTTCATATTGAAACACTCAAATTGGATGCTTGGGGACTGGATGTAGGACTAAGTTGTACGCCGAACCAGTTTAAATCAATTGCATTCTTTTCTCTCATCTCTTAACTTTTATATTTTTGCATTATATTATGTGTTTTCATTTCAGCAAGAGGTTCTTTCACTTTTATAATAGGCTCCTTCTATTTTCAACTTGCAAGAGATTCTTTTCATTTTAATGTGTGCCTTTTGTTTTAAATTGTTTTAACTGGATTTATCTTTTAGCAGGCTCCTGTCGTTTGACAGACTTCTATCACTTAACAGGTTCCTATTGCTTAAACAGGGTCCTATTACATAGCAGCCTTCTTTTGCTTTGCAGGCTCCTATTATTATTTTAAACTTTAGCAGGCCTTTGTCATTTTATTCGAATTAAAAGTATCTCTTGTGTATGTTTTCTTTATCATATTGGTAGCCTTTAATGTGTCTATTGTGTTCAAACTTGTGCCTAATTTCTAATCATAGAATAAATGAAAATTTTGGGAGTATTTTTGGAACCAAACTAAACTTGTACCACTTGAATTTCAGAGTCTGAGAATTGAATATTTCATGCATGATTTGCTTATGAACTCTCCTCATGCATGTTTCAACCAATCCATGGAGTCTTTCAAGATAACATTAGCATTTTCTACTATGTTTGATAATTCCTTGATATTAAATCCCAACAGATTTCTTTGAATTAATTCCTTGACTTTGTAATTATATGATAACATGCTTCTCATATTTGTCAGTTCACTAATTAAATGAAGGGACCCTAGCTGATTTTAATTATTATATCATATCCACATGGAATTGCTATTCTTAATCTAACATTTTATTTCCTTTTGTAAGTTCTACCTTAGCTTATGGAGTTGCAATATGGTCTAATAAGAGTGAATTTTTGGTATGGTTTTCCACAAGCTCCTTCCTTTCAAGTATTGGGTGATGATCCATTTCGCTCACAATGCCTCCGTGTTTGTAAGGATTCTCTAGACTTTATTGACTATTTGTAATAAAAATCTTTATTTATTAATTGAATGGGATAATGCCAAGTGCCCCTTCATCTTTAGTTAAGCACACTTCTATTCATTTAGCTATTTATTTTTTCAAAAGGATCACCAGACCACAAAAATTTCTTCATCATTCTTTCAATTATTTATATCAAGTTCATAAGGAGAATCAAGTGAGAGAACCCATATACATGCATATTATTGAAAATTAAGCTCTTCTTATATAAGGGGGACTCTAATCACACTTCTCTTTTGAATCTTTTCTATAAGACGTATACAATCTCTGTAAGTTGGCTTCTTAGTAGTAATTGGTATTCCCAAATAAATGAATGGGGGATTTCTTAAATTAAGACAACCAATTAAAGATTTAGCTTATCAAGTGACTAGCTTTTGTTAAGAAAAACAAGAGGCTCTTGTCTCTATTGATTGATCGACATGAAATCCTTTTAAGAATTTATAGTGATTTTATTAAGGAGCAAATTGAACTTACATAAGCTCAACAGAAAAGTAGTGAATCATGAGTGAATGAAAAACTATAAATCTTTGGCCACCTACATTTGTTGTGAAATTAGAACTTTCCCTCGTGAATTATATTAGGGCTAATTAATCTAGTTAAAACTTCAATGCACTAGTGTAAATAAGTAAGAGAAAATAGGGTCACCTTGTTGTAGCCCTTTAGCTCCTTTGATTAATTATGTAGGTTTCCCAATTATTAAGACGCTATATGAGGTGGTAGAGTTGTATTGAATCTTGGAGGAAATCGAAATGCCTTGAAAGAGTAAAGGATAATGGCGTAATTGATAAAGTTGAAAAGTTCATAGACATCAATCTTCATTACATAACTCTTTAAATAGTATTTTATGTTATTGTTCTTGAACAGAGACATTATTTTTAATTTGTCTCTATTGAATGAACACATTTTACGTTGGATTGATGATAAATTTTGCACTAGCTTAAGTCTGGTAGCAAGAAAGTTAACAACAATCTTTTACATGGTGTTATAAAAAGATATTGGTCTATAATCCTTTAGTAAAAATGGGTTTGAAGTTTTTGGTACGAGAATGATATATGTTTTATTTAAATATCTCAACATCTTACTCTAAGTTAAGAATTCCAAGATGATATCAGTGACTTGTATCTTAATTTGTTTCCAGGACTTCTTAAAAAAAATAGGCATTTAATTAGTCAAGTCTGAGGACCTTATTTGGATTAAGCTCAAAAAGAGCTTTCTCATGATTTGGTGAATAAAATGGTCCAAAGAGTTAATCAGCTTAATCTTTTATCATTTTCTTAGGAATGGAAGATATATGGTAATCTTTTGGAATAAAGGAAAGTAAATTAAATAAAATTCAAAAGAATTTAGAACAAAGGAAGAACATTTTGGTTGACAACTAACCTAAAAAATGTATTTAATATTGTCTATTGTCTCTTAGTGAAAGAAATGAATAAACTTACACCTTAATAAAATAAATGAGATAAACCAATAATAATGTAAGATATGATCTAAAATACAATATACAAAATTTACTTAATGATCAAGTTGTTAGTTAAGATGTCATATATTCGTAACAGATATATGGTAATAAATTACCATCATATTTTAGTTGCACATATTATTAGAAAGTATGAGAAATCAGAATTCTAAAAGACTAGTCTTATCATATTTAAATGGGAGGTGAAAGATATAAGCACTCGTAATAGGTAAACAATTACAAAATTTTTACTACTTAACTGCTAAGATAGTTTCAATTTCACAAATCATAATATAAAATATAATCTTTAAAAACAAAAACAAAATTAAGATTAAAAAAGATTATGTAACAAACAAAAAAATCATTTAACTTATAAAAAAGAACATTATAAATAATTCATTTTTATCAATAATGTAAATATAATGATTCTTAGTAATTAAAATTGGCCAAAAGTATAATTCTAACATGCTAAAAGAGCAAAACAACCCCTAATGTTTACACTGGTATTTGAAATGAACCCTGACATTTTAGGGTGTTCAAAATTAACCATAATATTTAGAAAACACTCAAGATGAACCCTGACCATTAATGTTGTTAAGCCACTGTCATTTAACTACTAAGGTGGCAATTTTTTGTTGACGTGGACATTTTTTTAAAATTTTAAATATTGGACCCACCATTTGATGATGTGGAATTTTTAAAAATGAAGGTGGGTCTCACAATATATAAAATGCTACAGATTCTAAGTTTTGATTATCCTCTCCTTCTTAAATTTTTTATTCTTAAATGTAAATGTTTTAACCTAATAGCTCTCCTTCTTCACGCTTTAGTAACACAACTTTTTTTTAGAAAAAGAGAAGAACGTACATATATGAAAAAGAATTCATAGTATTCTTATGAAGGTTTGAGATCCTAATCCTCGTAGCCAACCGCCAAACAAAATAATAATGACAAAAACATTAGAGATGAATCTTCTCAAGCACACTAAGCTAACATAATTAAAACTACATCAAAACCCCAAAATTCTCAAATCATCATCTCTGACACTAACTAGAACAACCCACCAAGAAACAACACAAGATAACAAAACTTATAAAAAAAAAACAAAATGAAAATACGAAAACCCACAAAGGTATAATTAGGGTGATTGGTGATCATAGTGGTGGCAGTTTCAACAGTCACCTTCTGGGAAATGAGAATGGGGTTGCAGTGATTGATGTTGAGACCATAGCTTAACTTCTTGAGTCTGGCAGTGATCTTGTCAAAGTGAACAACCTCTTGCCTACCATCTCGCTTGATTATGTACATTACTTGTGGAGATTATTAAGATGTGAAGAAGGAAAATGATATTGTAGGTTCAAGAAGGAAGAATAGGAGAATCAAAACGCTAGTGTTTTATATATTGTAGATCCACCTTCATTTTTTAAAATTCCATGTCATTAAATGATGGGTCCCTACTTTTAAAATTTAAAAAATTTTTTCAAGTCAACAAAAAAGTTGTCACGTTAGTAGTTAACTGACTGTGGCTTAATACTGTTAGTTGTCAGGGTTCATCTTGAACATTTTCCAAACATTAGAGTTCATTTTGAATACTTTGAAATGTTAGGGTTCATTTCAAACACCAGTGTAAATGTTAGGATTTATTTTTCTTTTTTGGCCATTATAATTTGAATCCAAACATTTTGAAGTGTTAAAATTAAACCATAATATTTTCAAACATTCATAATATATCCTAAATAGATGAAATTTTTGACAGGATTAACTCCCTATCAGTTATATGTCATGTCAATACAAATATAGCATTTTTATTTTTTAGTATTTTATGTTATTGTTCTTAAACAATTCCTAAGCGACTGAGACATTGTTTTTAATTTGTCTCTATTGAATGAACACATTTTAAGTTAGATTGATGATAAATTTTGCACTAGCTTAAGTCTAGTAGCAAGAAACTTATCAACAATCTTTTACATGGTGTTATAAAAAGATATTGGTCTATAATCCTTTAGTAAAAATGGGTTTGAAGTTTTTGGTACGAGGCTGATATATGTTTTGTTTAGATATCTCGACATCTTACCCTAACTTAAGAATTCCAAGATGATATCAGTGACTTGTATCTTAATTTGGTTCCAGGGCTTCTAAAAAAATAGGCATTTAATTAGTCACGTCTTAGGACCTTATTTGGATTAAGCTCAAAGAGAGTTTTCTCATCATTTGGTGCATTAAATGGTCCAAACAGTTAATCAACTTCATCTTTTTTTAATATATATTGTCTTAGGAATGGAAGATATATGGTAATCTTTTGGAATAAAGGAAAGTAAATTAAATAAAATTCAAAAGAATTTAGAACAAAGAAATAACATTTTGATTGACAACCCACTTAAAAAATGTATTCAATATTGTCTACTGTATCTTAGTGAAAGAAATGAATACACTTACACCTTAATGAAATAAATGAGATAAACCAACAAAGATGTAAGATATGATGTAAAATACAATATACAAAATTCACTTAATGATCAATTTGTTAGTTAAGATGACATATATTCGTAACAGATATATGGTAATAAATTATCATCATATTTTAGTCGCATATATTATTAGAAAGTATGAGAAATCAGAATTCTAAAAGACTAGTCTTATTGTATGTAAATGGGAGGTGAAAGATATGAGCACTCGTAATAGGTAAACAACTAGAAAATTTTTACTACTGAACTACTAAGGTAGTTTCAATTTCACAAATCATAATATAAAGTGTAATCTTTAAAAACAAAAACAAAATTAAGATTAAAAAAAGATTATGTAATAAACAAAAAGAATCATTTAACTTATAGAAAAATAAAACATTCTAAATAATTTATTTTTATCAATAATGTAAATAAGATGATTCTTAGTATTTAAAATTGACCAAAAGTATAATTCTAACCTGCTAAAAGAGAAAAACAACCCCTAATGTTTACACTGATATTTGAAATGAACTCTAACGTTTCAGGGTGATCAAAATAAACCATAACATTTAGAAAACGTTCAAGATGAACTCTGACCACTAACGTTATTAAGCCATTGTCAGTTAATTGCTGAGGTGGCAATTTTTTTTATTAATGTGGACATTTTTTTTAAAATTTTAAATGTTGGACCCACCATTTAATGATGTGGAATTTTTAAAAATGAAGGTGGGTTTCACAATATATAAAATGCTACATATTCTATGTTTTAATTATCCTTTTCTTCTTGATTTTTTTATTATTAAATGTAGATGCTTTAACCTAATGGTTCTCCTTCTTCACACTTTAGCAACATAACTTTTTTTTATGGAAAAAGAGAAGAACATATGTATATGAAAAAAGAATTCACAATATTCTTATGAAGGTTTGAGATCCCAATCCTTGTAGCCAACTGCCAAACAAAACAACAATGACAAAAACATTAGAGACGAATCTTCTCAAGCCAACATAATTAAAACTACATCAAAACCCCAAAATTCTCAAATCATCATCTCTGGCACTAACTACACCAAGACACAACACAAGATAATAAAACTTATAAAAAAAGCAACGAAATGAAAATGGGAAAAACCCACAGAGACGTAACTGGGGTGATTGGTAGTTCTTGAGTCTGACAGTGATCTTGTCAATGTGAACAACATCTTGCCTACCATCTTGCTTGATTATGTACATTACTTGTGGAGATTACTGAGGCGTGAAGAAGGAAAATGATATTGTAAGTTTAAGAAGGAAGAAGAGGAGAGTCAAAACGTTTGTGTTTTATATATTGTAGGATCCACCTTCATTTTTTTAAATTCCATATCATTAAATGGTGGGTTCCTACTTTTAAAATTTTTTTCAAGTCAACAAAAAAGTTGTGACGTCAACAATTAACTAACAGTGGCTTAACACTAATAATGTTGAGGGCTCATCTTGATCGTCTTCCAAATATTATAGTTCATTTTGAATATTCAGACATGTTATGGTTCATTTCAGACACCAATATAAATGTTAGGGTTTATTTTGCTCTTTTGGACAATATAATTTAAATCCAAACATTTTAAAGTGTTAAAATTGAACCATAATATTTTCAAAACATTCCGAATATATCCTAAGTAGACGAAATTTTTGACATGATTAATTTCCTATCAATTAAATGTCATGTCAATACAAATATAGCATTTTTATTTTTTAAATAAAAAGTGGGTTCCACTATCAATGGTTAAGTGACACCCATCGTCTAAAATGTGTAAAAGTAGAAATCATTGTCACATGGTAGTAGGCTAATTTCTGATTAATTAAAAATCTAATTACATTTTTTATTAATCCATATTTAGGTTAATTAGACTACTTGATTGCTCAATTAATTATATTAATCTTTATGAAGATAATTAACAATTATAAAATATGAAATTAGGGATTGGGGATTCCCTATCAGCCATTGTTTATTTCCCTCGCATTTTCCTTAATCGCAACAACAACCACATCGTTAATCGTGTGTCTGCTATTGCTGCATTATCATTTCTACCTCTATTTGTCATTGTTCCATTAACTTTACTATAAATCCTCACAATCCTCATTACCATTCTTGTCATCTGGTTTCAATGAATTCAACATATCAATATTATCTAAGTTCATATATGTGGAAATAAAATCACCCACAACTTTTCCTTTAGATCTCCTCTGACCCATCCCCTCAGCACCACTATCAACGTCTCTACTTAATTCCTCTTCACCCTTTGAGATGATTTGGGTACCCCAAAATTCTCTCTAAGAAATGTCGACTGCCCCAAGTCATCACTAAGACTCCTCAAAGGAATAAGAGGTGGTGAAGACTGCATCATATAAGTAAGCCCAAAAGGAAAATCACTATTAGATTTTTTATGTGCTTTGCAAGGAGGTAAACCCTCCACTAGCCTTCATATTGTTGCCTCAACCATTAGGTGAAGGTGGCAACATCAAATCAGAACTTACATCTCTATCATCCATAGACACATCCATTGATAGACTATAATGCAGTAGTTGAGGAAGAGTTTTTAAAAGTTATAAGACTTAAAGGTGGCAACAATTCAAGAGAGAAAACATTGCTGATTATGATAAAGATTGTGAGTTAGTTAGTCTCGGAGCCAAAATTCTACAAAGCCATTTACTAATTCACTGACCTAAACACTAAGATCTGAGTAGACAAAGAAATGAGTAGGATCTTAATGGGGTGTGACGGTGGTATCCCTGCTACATTTTTTAGTGTCATCACCAAAATTTTGAGCAAAATGTATAAATCTTATTTGGTTTTGACTAAATTGTTGAATATTGAGTTAGGATCTAATTGGAATGCAAATGAAAGTGTTAGGGATTAGAAATGTGCCAACTGTTGCTTAGGGAAGTTACCTTATCAAAATTTCAAGTAATTTAAGGTCTATTAGGAATATTTTCAAAATGTAATCGATTCGAAATATTAAGATCTGGTCGGGTCGGTCGTGCAGGGCCGGAGCCCAGTCAAAATGTCCCATGGGCCGATCGGTCCATCCTTCAAAGATCGGTCTCATACCTAATGGCTATGTCAAG
>JANIJH010000009.1:30404967-30420666 GCA_024520975.1 Erythroxylum areolatum | reverse complement strand
TTGTTTTGCAGGGATCTCACCGTCGGAATCACAGAAAACAGCAGTCAACTCATGGACTCAAACGGCAACGCACCGTTTCGCCATAATCCGGCTGAACCAAGATCTATTATGTATTCAACAATAAATATAAAGGTTGAAAATGTAATTTTAGCCACCAAAAATTTCTTCTTGGATAGTCTCCGGCACGTTAGAAAGCATAGGACTTGAAGTGCCTGCAAAGGATCAGGATTATAAATTCACTGGGTTTGATGGGTCTAACTCATGGGTTATGGAATCTTACCTACCAAGAGGATATGGAGCTTGTAGGCCATAATAAGTGAATATTAATTAGAAGGAAAAAGTAGGCAGAATCCTGAAACTCCGCTCTATTCAGTGGTAACCCACATTTCTTTCTTAACGCGTTTATTCTTGAATCACTGTCATACCGAACATTTAACTTGAGCTACATATTGCCAGACATTAACTTGACAATACTATATTTGAAGCAGAAGCCGTTCTCAATCATCCTTCAGTATAAACCATATTCTTTCCCTCTAATAACAGCAGAGAAGAAGAAATTAAAGAATGAATTCATTTTCCAATTTCTTCTTCCTCCTCATTTCTATGATCCTGTTTATGACCCTCCTTCCCCAATCACTTGTTGCTCATGAAGACACTGGTCTTGTCCAAGATGTTTGTGCACGGTCCTCTAACAAGGGCATTTGTGTGATAAGCCTCCACTCTAATCCTGATAACAAACAAGCCACCCAAAGCTAAATTGCTATAATTAATAGCACTGAAGCTTGCGTCTTCAAATGCAACCGATACCTCGAATTACATCAAGAAATTACTTAGTGATAAGAACTTGGAACTCGCAATAGAGCAAGCTCACGTCGATTGCTCTGACCAATATACAGAAGCAGTTTAACAACTTGATGACTCCCTAGCAACTGTGATAGCAGATGTGCCAAATAACGTGCGAACCTGGGTGAAGGCTGTGCTTGCTGACATTGAATCATGCGACGATGGTTTCAGGGAGCATTCAGGTTATGAATCGGTTTTGTCTTCACGGAATGCTGTGTTTTGACAGTTATGCAATAATGTTATTGCAGTCAGTGAACTATTTGATAAGGTATTGATTGACAAAATAAGCTCCAAGTATATCATTGATGGTACACGTTTATATATAGAAGTATAAGATACATAAATCTAACAGATAAAGGGAAATCAGAAGTAGTTGAGTTATAATAGAAGAGAGAGAATTAAGAGATAGATATAAAAGAGATTTGAAGTGGCGAAGGTAGCTGGATCCTTATCAGCGGAGATATCCTTATCATCCTCTCTCAAGTTGAGGAGGGGACTGAACTCTCAACTTGTCCTGAAAGTGCAGAAATTTGTTCTTCGATAAGGGCTTAGTGAACAAATTATCGAGTTGGTCATTAGTGGAAAGATAGTGAACAACTAGAGCCTTGAAGAGAACTTTATCACGAATATGGTGAAAATCGATTTCCAAATGTTCAAAGCGAGAGTGAAAGATTAGAGTAGAGGTGAGATACGTAGCATTAAGGTTGTCACACTACAGATGAGGAATAGAAGTTTGGTGGAAGCCGATTTCACCCAATAAGGAGCAAAGCCAATGAATTTCATTAACCGTAGTAGCTATGGCCCTATATTCAACTTCTATGGAATATCGAGAGATAGTGTGTTGTTTGCAAGACCCCAACAAATAAGATTAGAACCTACAAAAATGGAATATTCAATAACAGACTTCCAATCATCAGGATCACCAACCCAATTAGAATCATAATAGGTAGAGACTAAGGTGGAAGAATACTTAGCAATAAACAGTCCTTTATCGCAAGTAACTCGAAGGTAGTGGAGGATTTACTTTACTGTAGTCCAATGAGTGGACGTCGGAGAGTGTATAAATTGAGGTACCTTATTGAATGCAAGGCATAAGTCTATCCGAGTAAACTGCAGGTATTGAAGACCCCCTACAATGTTGCGATATAATGTAGGATCATCAAAGGAAGCATCACCAGTAGTAGTCAACTTCAGAGAGGGATAGGATGGTGTGGAGACACCTTTAGGATCAAGCATATTGGCTCTTTCAAGGAGACCATGAATATATTTTGTTTGGCATAATAGTAAACCATCATCAAGCCACTGTGCCTCGACATTGAGGAAATAAAATCATATGATAAATGCTTCATTTCTTATAAAAACATTCCTTATGAACTTACCTGATTTATTAGAAATGATTCCATAATATCTGGAAGGATCTTACAAATCATAATCAACTCTTTGATATGATCATTTATCTTAACATTTGGATACTAGAAGATTTTATGAAATATGGTATTAAAGATTCAAAGTCTATTCAAGATATAAGAGAAGTAATGACTAGTTTGAAGAAGATGTCTATTTAAAGAAGAGCCATTGCATTTTGCAAATGGGGGAACAGAAGCCATAATCTTTGAAATACTTCAAAAGTATCAATATTCCCAAAAGTCATATCTTGATTAAAATCTCTTGTATCTTAGAAAGTGACAATTCTTTTTGTGAGAGATCATTGAAGCGTATATGGAGAAAATTACATATTCATTTGTTGAGAGCTTGTAGAAATTAGCAAAATACTACTAGTATAGAATGTTGGAGAACCTTTAAAGATATGTACTCGTGAGTTTATAGAGGCTTGATAAATACTACTAGCGTGAAAGGTTGGAGAACATTGAAAAATATGTACTCTTGAGGTTGAAGAGGCTCGTCAAATTACTACTTAGATTTTCATAGTGAAACACTCAAATTGGATACTTGGGGACTGGATGTAGGCTTGAGTTGTAAGTCGAACCAATATAAATTGATCACATTCTTCTCTCTCTTCTCTTAACTTTTATATTTTTGCATTATATTATGTGTGTTCATTTCAACAAGAGGCTCCTTCATTTTTATAATAGACTCCTTCTGTTTTCAACTTGCAATAGATTCTTTTCATTTTAGCAGGTGCCTTCTATTTTAAATTGTCTTAATTGGATTTATCTTTTAGCAGGCCCCTGTCGTTTAATAGACTTCTATCACTTTACAGGTTCCTATTGCTTAAACAGGGTCCTATTGCATAACAGGCTTCTCTTGCTTTGCAGGCTCCTATTGTTGTTTTAAACTTTGATAGGCCTCTGTCATTTTATTCGAATTAAAGTATCTCTTGCGTATGTTTGCTTTATCATACTGGTAGCCTTTAATTTGTCTATTGTGTTCAGACTTATGCCTAATTTCTAATCATAGAATACATGAAACTTTTGGGAGTATCTGTTGGAACCAAACTAAGCTTGTACCACTTAAATTTCAGAGTTAGAGACTTGAATATTTAATGCATGATTTGTTTATGAACTCTCCTCATACATGTCTCAACCAAACCACGAAGTCTTTCAAGATAACATTAGCATTGTATACTATGTCTGATAATTCCTTGATATTAAATCCCTACAGATTTCTTTGAATTAATTCATTGACTTTGTCATTGTATGATAACATGCTTCTCATATTTGTCATTTCACTAATTAAATGAAGGGACCCTAACTAATTTTAGTTATTATATCATATCCATGTGGAATTGTTATTCTTAATCTGACATTTTATTTCCTTATATAGGTACTACCTTAGCTTATAGAGTTGCAATATGGTCTAATAAGAGTCAATTTTTGGTATGGATATCCACAAGCTCCTTTCGTTCAAGCATTGGGTGATGATCCACTTCACTCACAATGCCTCCTTGTTTGTAAGGATTCTCTAAACTCTATTGACTATTTGTAATCAATAATTTATTTATTAATTGAATGAGGATAATGCTAAGTCCCTCTTCATCTTTAGGTAAGCACAATTCTCTTCATTTAGCTATTTATTTTTTTTAAAGGATCACTAAACCACAAAAATTTCTTCACCATTCTTTCAGTTATTTAGATCAAGTTCATAAGGAGAATCAAGTGAGAGAACTCATATACATACATATTATTGAAAATTAAGCTCTTCCTACATAAGGGGGACTCTTATCAAACATCTTTTTTAAATCTTTTCTATAAGATGTATACAATCTATGTAAGTTGGCTTCTTAGTAGTAACTGGTATTCCTAAATAAATGAATGGGGGATTTCTAAACTTAATACTTAACCAATTAAAGAGTCAGTTTATCAAGTGACTAGCTTTTGTTAAGACAAACACGAGACTCTTTGTCTCTATTGATTGATAGGCCTGAAATCTTTTTAAGAATTTATAGTGATTTTATTAGGGAGCATATTAAACTTGTACAAGCTCCATAGAAAAGTGGTAAATTAACAGTGGATGAAAAACTACAAATCTTTAGCCACCTAAATTTGTTGTGAAATTAGAATTTTCCCTCTTGATTTATATTAGGGCCAATTAATCTAGTTAAAACTTTAATGCACTAGTGTAAATAAGTAAGGGAAAATAGGGTCACCTTGTCATAGCCCTTTAGCTCCCTTGATTAAGTATGTAGGTTTCCCATTTATTAAGATGCTATATGAGGTGGTAGAGTTGAATCTTTGAGGAAATCGAAATGCCTTGAAAGAGTAAAGGATAATGGTGTAATTGATAAAGTTGAAAGGTTCAAAGACATCAATCTTCATTGCATAACTCTTTAAATAGTATTTTATATTATTGTTCTTGAATAATTCCTAAGCCACTGAGACATTGTTTTTAATTTGTCTCTATTGAATGAACACACTTTAAGTTGGATTGATGATAAATTTTGCACTAGCTTAAGTCTAGTAGCAAGAAAGTTAACAACAATCTTTTACATGGTGTTATAAAAAGATATTGGTCTATAATCCTTTAGTAAAACTGGGTTTGAAGTTTTTGGTACAAGACCGATATATGTTTTGTTTAGATATCTCAACATCTTAACCTGACTTGTATCTTCATTTGGTTCTAGGACTTCTAAAAAAATAGGCATTTAATTAGTCAAGTCTTAGGACCTTATTTGGATTAAGCTGAAAGAGAGCTTTCTCATCATTTGGTGCATTAAATGGTCCAAAGAGTTAATCAGCTTAATCTTTTATTATTTTCTTAGGAATGGAAGATATATGGTAATCTTTTAGAATAAAGGAAAGTAAATTAAATAAAATTCAAAAGGATTTAGAACAAAGGAAGAACATTTTGGTTGACAACTCACGTAAAAAATGTATTCAATATTGTCTATTGTCTCTTAGTGAAAGAAATGAATACACTTACACCTTAATGAAATAAATGAGATAAACCAATAATAATGTAAGATATGATCTAAAATACAATATTCAAAATTTACTTAATGATCAAATCGTTAGTTAAGATGTCATATATTCGTAACAGATATATAGTAATAAATTACCATCGTATTTTAGTCGCACATATTATTAGAAAGTAGAAATCAGAATTCTAAAAGACTAGTCTTATCATATGTAAATGGGGGGTGAAAGATATGAGCACTTGTAATAGGTAAACAATTACAAAATTTTTACTACTTAACTACTAAGGTAGTTTCAATTTCACAAATCATAATATAAAATGTAATCTTTAAAAACAAAAACAAAAACAAAATTAAGATTAAAAAAGGATTATGTAACAAACAAACAAAATCATTTAACTTATAGAAAAATAAAACATTATAAATAATTTATTTTTATCAATAATGTAAATATGATGATTCTCAGTAATTAAAATTGGCCAAAAGTATAATTCTAACATGCTAAAAGAGCAAAACAACCCCTAATGTTTACACTGGTATTTGAAATGAACCTTGATGGTTCAGGGTGTTCAAAATGAACCATAACATTTAGAAAACACAGAAGATGAACCTTGACCACTAACGTTGTTAAGCCAATGTCAGTTAACTGCTGAGGTGGCAATTTTTTTGTTGACGTGGAATTTTTAAAAAAAAAATTTTAAATATGGGATCACCATTTGATGATGTGGAATTTTAAAAAATGAAGTTGGGTCTCACAATATATAAAATGCTACAGATTCTATGTTTTGATTATCCCCTTCTTCTTGAATTTTTTATTCTTAAATGTAGATACTTTAACCTAATAGTTATCCTTCTTCATGCTTTGGCAACACAACTTTTTTTTTATGGAAAATGGGAAGAACGTATGTATATGAAAAATAATTCTTAGTATTCTTATGAAAGTTTGAGATCCCAATCCTCATAGCCAACTGTCGAACAAAATAATAATGACAAAAAAATTAGAGACGAATCTTCTCAATCACACTAAACCAACATAATTCAAACTACATCAAAACCCCAAAATTTTCAAATCATCATCTTTTACACTAACTACACTAATCCATCAAGAAACAACACAAGATAACAAAACTTACTAAAAAAAATGATGTTTCAACGAAGTAATAACATTATGAATAAGAGTAGAATGATCTCCCATAATGAGAATGTCATCAACATAGATTAAGCAATAAATTGTATGACCTCCTTTGCAATAGAAGTACAGTGAAGAATCAGTTTTGGAGCCATGAAATCCTAAGGATAATAAAGCATCAGTAAGGCATTTATACCATTGTTTGAGGGCCTGTTTCAGGTTGTAAAGAGACTTGTGCAACTTACAGACACGAGTAGGGAAGGTGAAACTGACGAAGCTAGAAGGTTTTTCCATGTAAACAACTTCATCCAATGATCCATGTAGAAATCCATTGGAAACACCAAGTTGGCGAACATCCCAACCATGTGAAATGGAGATAGAAAGGCATAATTGAATAGTAGAAGGCTTGACAACCAAACTAAAAGTGTTATAAAATTCAATATCGCGGTGTTGTTGAAACCCTTTGACAATAAGACAAGCCTTATAATGTGAAATCGTGTTGTTAGGATTGATTTTTATTTGATAAACCCACTTACAGGTAATGACATTCTGTGACGGGTTGTATGGAACAAGAGACCAAGTATTGTTTTGAAGCAAAGCATCATATTCTTCCTTCATTGCAAGCCACCAATGGGGAACTCTATTAGCAGCCCAAAAAGAATTGGGTTCAGATTTAACAGCAATAGTAACATGAAAGGTTTTTGGTTTCAAGGAATTAGTCTGAAGTCTAGTATACATAGGATGAGATTTGGTGCGGATAGCTGGGGAAGGATTCGGGGCAGATGAATTGGGATATTTAGTGAGGTCAACAACTAAAGATAAGTCGTTAGAGTTAGATGGGGTAAGAGAGGTAGGCCGTTGTGGTGAAGATGATGGGGGAGGCGGTTGTGAGGTCATAGGAGAAGCTTGGGTGGACATGCGAGTAGGCTGTGGAGAAGAGTCAAGTTGTGGGTGCAGAGGAGATTGGTTTGATGGATTGGATGCTGAAGAGTCATGTGATTGCGATGAATCAGATGGAGAAGGTGAGGCGCTTAGGTGTTGTGACGACAAGAGGATAATAGTTAGAGAAGGCTTGGAGCTAGTGGAGCTAAACATTGTCTCTTGTTGTCGAAATAGAAAAACCTGCTCATCAAACAAAACATCACGTAAGAAAAAGATGGTATTTGTGGCTGGATTGAAACAATAGTAACCCTTATGAATTTTACTATAACGTGAAGGACATACAAGAAGTAGAGTTTGGTGATAGTTTATTATGAGCATAAGGTAACACGCACACACGAGAGGAGCGAAGAGGGATTGCTCGAGACTCCTTAATGTGATAATGGAAGAGTCGGCTTTGATGGAAAACCATATGATTGAAGGATTGAAAAGTTCAAATTCAAAGAAACAAGAAGAGGGTAGATTTGATTTAACCAAAATTAAATCTGATATGCAGGGTTTCAAATTTACCTACTAGACTTCACGAAGAGCTTGTCTCGAGCAACCTAAATAACGAGTAAAGAACAAACCATGAAAGTTATTTAGGATCAAAATCACGTCACAATCTGATTTGCTTGATAAGTGATGTTTAATTCCTAAGTTGAAAAGAACAAGAGGGATTTCTTCTCTCAATATGGCTGGCGGTACACAAAAAAATAATATGATCAAAGTTGAATTTCCCTAACCCTAAAGAGGGTATTTATACCTAAGTCAAATAATAAAAGACTTGGGAAAAATAATACATGAAAGCACAAAATAAATATAACTTAAAATAAGTCCAAAATAGAATAATAAAAGCATGCCTAGCTTGGTCCCAACATGCTCCCAATTCTGATTATAGGCACCCTCTCCTCTTGGGCTTAAGTGATGATACGTAGCCCAATACAATAATCTTCAAGTCCCAAATGAGTCCAATCCAAGAATTTGAGATAAATGAATCAATTTGGGCTGTGATTCAGATAGCTCTCCTCCAATAGGCTTGGTGCACTCCATCCTCTCCACAAATTGGCCCACATGTGCATGGAGAGCCTCCTTAGTCTCTAGGTCCTAGTTTTGGACATAGGTCTAACTAGAATGACAAGCTCGCCCCATCATGCACGCCACCTCTATGATAATCCTTGCTCCTGCTCACATTAGTCCCTCCCTCCTCAAGAAGATTTGTCCTTGAATCTAATTCCATATCAAAAGGAGAAAGGTTAGTAACATTAAAGGTAGCAGAAACATTGTACTCACCTGGCAAATCAATCTTGTAGGCATTGTCATTAATCTGCTCCAACACCTGAAATAGTGTTGGGCACCGTTATCGGAACCTAACCTCTTTCGAATATCATAAGACTTGAGCGTATCTTTACTACATCACACTCTTTAATACATTACATACAACTAATTTTCATCATTCACATTTCAATACCCTCAAAACAAAGAGTTCTACAAAGCTATAATGGCCTTTTAAGCCACATTACAACATAATCCGAAATCTCAAAATACAAGAGTTACATGAGCTACAAATTCTTGAAAAGTGACTAAAGCCTTGTGTTTTCCTAAACTAACTCAACATACATCATAAGCAAATTTGGAGTGATGCCTTGACTCTCTTTTACTCCATCTCTTGCTCTTAACTTGGAGGTGGGGACAGGAAGTGCGTAAGCTTGAAAACTCATGGGTAACAGTTTTATAATTTGTAACAAGCAAAAATATTTATAAGTCATTTTCAATGCAGAAATTCATGTGTATGCAAATCATGAATGCATCACTCATATCAACTTGTCATGAACACATAAACATATCAAATGGTTTGGGTAAGTCCAAAACATGACGAGCTACACATTTCCAATGTAATGGTCCTGTGTAGTTGTAAATTCTTGAGGGAGTCATTGAGGGAGCTCCATGCCATTAGTGGGCAGGCGAGAGAAGCCCATACTTGGGTCAATGTGCACGTGACGATTCTTGAAGGACTACTACAAACCCACATAACACATAGGTTTCAAAATCTTGTAAGCTTGATGCCCAAGATGGCACATTTTCTTGAAAATTTGCTTTTCACATACTTGTTATACCTTAAAAACTATTTTCAATAGTATGGTTTCAGAATCATGCATCATTTTTAAAGAATCATTTTTAAAACAACTTTTTATAAATCATCACACAATTCATGTATAAGCATGTAGCACAATCTTGCAACATTTAAAAAAAAACTTTAAAGGCACATGAATGAGGTAGTTGCAAAATTTATTTGCTGTCATTTCTTGACAGAAAACTTTTATGGGCTTATTACTTAACTATAAAAGTGAAACCCACCTGATTTCCTTGCTTATAGGCTTGCTTAGAATGTCTTTTCTCTTTGCAAACAACCTGAGGTCTCTAAGACTCTTTCCTGTTATATCTTTAATGTGTGCTCTGTGAGCTGATCTAACTGAAATAGGTCTCTTCGATCCATTTGATTCTTCACCAAATAAAGAGATCCTTGGCTCAAATGGAAGCTCTTTTCTTCCTCTACCTTTTTCTCTTCTTGAACAACCTCAAAATCTCTCTTATAGGCTAAGGTAATTGAAACCCTAGCTTGGTTTCTCTTTTCTCTCTCATTCGCTTCTTCTCTTTGTATTTCTCTCTCTTTTTCATGACATTCTCTCTTTCTCGTTCTTTCTCATTTCGTTATTCTCTTTTGCTTCCCTTCCATTCATGTTTTTCTTCTTCATTCATAAGCAAGACAACACTTCTTCTTCCAATTATGCCCTTAATGATTGAGAATTGTCCCATTTGCCCTTCCATTTATGCCTTATGTCTTTTATATTTAAGCGTCTTACCAAAAGTATCCTTGAATATTCTGACAAAACTCTTTCTTCTAGAAAAGTGTTTTTCCTTATCTTAAGTTCCCAAGGACACCAAAATCAATCCATCTAGTTCAGTAATTTGAAAGATACACTTCATTTGGAGGTCAGATAACCAAATTATGGCCAAACGAAGCAAACAAGATTTGATCCTCAGTCATATTGAACTTGTCTTGGGATAAATGGCATAGCTCTCACTAGAGACGTTGGATTAAGATCATCTTAGGATGATTTCAAAATAACTTTGAAATCTGCAACTTTGAAGAAGACCTTGAGGTCAGATTTTTATCATCTGAAGGGTTAAAATGAATCAGACGATAGGATTAGACGAAGCCAAAGGAAAAAGCAGACGAATGGAAAAAATAGAAGAAGTGAAACAATTGCTATAACTTTCCCTACAGATATCATATTAAGAAGTTCTTTATATGGTTCGAAAGAAGACTTCAAGATCTACGACTTTCGTGAAGACCTTAGAGACATATTCTATCTTCTAAAGGGTCAAAATGGAGTAGAAGATAGGTACAGGAGAAACGAAAAGACAGAAGAAGCAAAAGGCAGAAGATAGCAAAACACAGAAGAAGTGAAAGACAGAAGAAGCAAAAGACAGAAGAAGCAAAATACAGAATAAGCAAAAGACAGAAGAAGCAAAACACAGAATAAGCGAAAGGCTAAAGAAGCAAAAGACAGAAGAAGCAAAACACAGAAGAAGCAAAACACAGAAGAAGCAAAAGACAGAAGAAGCAAAACACAGAAGAAGCGAAAGATAGAAGAAGCAAAAGACAGAAGAAGCAAAACACAGAAGAAATGAAAGACAGAAGAAGCAAAAGACAGAAGAAGCCAAAGACAGAAGAAGCGAAAGACAGAAGAAGCGAAAGACAGAAGAAGCAAAAGACAAAAGAAGCAAAACACAGAAGAAGCGAAAGGCAGAAGAAGCGAAAAACAGAAGAAGCGAAAGACAGAAGAAGCGAAAGGCAGAAGAAGCAAAAGACAGAAAAAGCGAAACACAGAAGAAGCGAAAGACAGAAGAAGAGAAACACAGAAGAAGCGAAAGACAGAAGAAGCGAAAGACAAAAGAAGTAGAAGACAGAAGAAGCAAAATACAGAAGAAGAAAAACACAGAAGAAGCAACAGACAGAAGAAGCAAAACACAGAAGAAGCGAAAGACAGAAGAAGCGAAAGACAGAATAAGCGAAAGACAGAATAAGCGAAAGACAGAAGAAGCAAAACATAGAAGAAGCAAAAGACACACGATGCAAAACACAGAAGAAGATAACGTCATCACAAAGGAAACACAGAAGGAGATGACGTCATCACAGAAGAAGCAAAAAGGTAGAAGAACCAAAACACAGACGAAGCAAAATACAGAAGAAGATGATGTCATCATAAAGGAAACAAAGAAGGACATAACGTCATCACAGAAGAAGCAAGAAGGCAGAAGGTACAACTCCTCTCTTGCACATCTTCCCTTATAAAGACCATGAATTTTAGCTTAAATGCTCAAAATTTCATACTATATATTGTTGGAAAGCTAAAAGAAATATCTACAACTTACTAGTAGACACACTTGCCTAAATTCAGCCTAGATTAATCTAGTTTTTCCCCCGAATTCAGAATATGTACTTTACATTCATCCAATATACTGCACCCAATTCTCAACTTCATGATAAATTTTTAGATTCTTAAAGACAAAATTTAAATTCGATGTCTTCATGAGAAATGTAGCCATATGTTTCTAGTTTAATCCAAATTAAGAATCATCTCGTTTGGATAACTAAAGAAAAAGTTGTGGCCAAAGGACTAAAGCGTACTCCGTGAACATTTTCCAGATCAACCATCCATTTTATTTCACAATTTTTCCTTAACGCAACTCATACCAAGACCACCTTCTCTACTTCATTTACTCCTCATTCTCAAATCCATCTCAAATCAATATCATCTATAACGAAATTTATAATCCATGATTAATCATGAATACCCATAACAGAACTTACATATATAAATACATCTCTTTCATCAACTTACTACACAAATTCAACTTCATTTTTGCTTTCATTCTACTTCTAACTTTCACCTTAATTCCTCTCACTTCAAAATCTTTTATCCACCAAAAACACCAAAGCAAAACTTGGACATATCCACATTTCTCATTCGCTACTTTACCCTTGCCTATCATTTCTTGGTTCAAGAATTTTCATTCATTTGTTATTTACTCATGACTACTTGCCAAAATTTCTCCTTCAAATAGTTCTAACTTCTATGAAACGTTCGGGATCCAATAAATAGACCATCACCCTTAGGATCTAACTTGGAATTCCTTTGGGCAAGAAACCATTCCTTCCTTAGATGCACCTAAACCTAATCACCAGGTTCAAAAGTCACTAACTTTTGGCCCTTATTAGCTTGCTTCGCATACACCCTGTTTTTATGCTCGATGTGTTGTCTCACCTTCGCATGCAAGTCCCTAACCATCTCGACTTTCCTCTAGCCATCTGTACTAGACAACTCATACAAGGGTAAAGGTAGCAAATCCAAGATAGTCAAAGGATTAAAACCATATACAAGCTCAAAAGGTGAATAACTTGTGGTGGAATGGACACATCTATTATATCAAAACTAAATAAATGGTAAACAATCACCCCAAGTTTTCAAAAATTTACCAACTACAGCACGCAACAAGGTTCCTAAGGTTCTATTAACATCCTTAGTCTATCCATTTGTCTATGGATGACAAGTAGTAGAATAAAGCAAGTTAGTACCCAACTTTCCACACAGAACACACCAAAAATGGCTCAAAAATTTAACATCTCTATCAAAAAAATAGACCTAGGAATACTATGCAATCTAACAATATCCCTAAAGAATAAATCAGCAACATGCACAGCATTATCAATCTTATGGCATGCAATGAAATGTGTCATCTTATTAAATCGATCAACAATAACAATGATACTATCATACTCCTTCTTTATTCTAGGCAGTCTTAAAACAAAATCCACATAAATATCAACCAAAGGTTCAGTAGGCACAGGTAAAGGGGTATACAATCCATGGGATTGTATAGCAGATTTTGACTGTTTACATAAAATGCATTTAACACATACATGCTTAACATCCCTATGCATACTAGGCTAATAGAAATGTTTATGCAAAATGTCCAGTGTCTTAGCAACCCCAAAATGACCCATCAATCCGCCACTGTGGGCATCATGGACAAATAAAGCACGCAATGAGAACAGTTAAGCACACACAGTTAGCTACCCCTAAACAAATAGCCCTCATGATTATAGAATTTTTGAAAGGCAACATGCTCAGAAGCATTATATATACTAACAAAATGATCGTCAGAAGCATACATGTCCTTAAGTTACTCAAACCTTAATAGTTTATAAGTAAGAGTAGAAACTAAGAAATACCTCCTAGATAGTGCATTAGCTACCACATTTTCCTTTCCTTGCTTGTACTGCAAGATATAGGAGAATGTCTCCAGAAACTCCACCCAAGTGGCATGTTTCTTGCTCAGCTTGCCTTATCCCTTCAAGTACTTCAAAGACTCATGATCTGTCCTAATGACAAACTCTTTCGGATGGAGGTAGTGTTGCCATACCTCTAATGCTCTCATAACATCATATAACTCCTTGTCATAGATCGAGTAGTTGAGTTGTACACCACTCAGCTTCTCATTGAAGTATGTCATTAGTTTATTTTTCTGCAAAAGCACAACACCTATACTAATCCCAGAAGCATCACATTCAACTTCAAAAGCCTTATCAAAATTAGGCAAACATAGAATAAGAGCAAAACATAATTTTTCCTTCAACAATGCAAATGCATGCTCTTGTTCCTTACCCCATGTAAACCCTTTCTCCTTCTTGACTATTTCAGTCAAAGGAGCAATAATGGTAGAGAAATCTTTCACAAACCTCCTATAAAGACTAGCAAGTTCATGAAAACTCCTCACCTCACTCACACTCTTAGGTGTTGGCCACTCTCGAATAGCCTACACCTTCTCACTATCAACTTCATCCCCTTGAGAACTGATTACAAACCCTAAGAATACTAGCCTATCAATGCAAAATGTACACTTCTTAAGGTTCATATACAATCTCTCTTATCTCAACACATCTAAGACACACTTCATACGCATGACATTTTCATCAAGATTAGTGCTATATATCAAGATGTCATCAAAGTAAACAACCATAAAATTTCCAAGAAATGGATATAAGACATGATTCATCAACCTCATAAAAGTATTGGGTGCATTAGTTAAACCAAATGGCATGACTAACCACTCATACAACCCATATTTAGTTTTGGAAGCAGTTTTCCATTCATCTCTTGGTTTCATTCTAATATGATGGTATCCACTTTTCAAGTTAAATTTTGTAAAGATATATGTACCATGCAATTCATCAAGCATATAATCTAACATAGGAATAGGGTGGTGATACTTTACAGTGATTTTGTTAATAGCTCTACAGTCCATATACATCCTCCAGGTTCCATCTTTTTTAGGCACCATCAACACAGGCACCACATACGGGCTTAAGCTCTCCCTCATATGTCCCTTTTCTAGTAACTCATCCACCTACTTTTGAAGCTCCTTTGTCTCCTTAGGATTACTCGTATAAGCTGGGCGGTTTAGAATTTGAGCTCTGGGCCCAAAATCAATCTGGTGCTCGATGCCTTTCAAGGGTGACAGTCCCATGGGCATCTCCTTAAGAAAGACATCTGAATAATCCTGCAAAAGAGAAACAAAAATATTAGGCAAAGCATCAAGAGGGTTAGTGTCAGAAACTAAACACTCTTTGTATCTCACCACTACTAGTGCTCTTTTCTCTCAAGTTACTCTTCTAAGTCTTTTCCTTTAACAAACAAACTCATTTTTCTCTCTTTCTGTTCTCTCTTCTTTTCTCTTTCTGAGCTCTTCTCTCCTGCACATCCCACTTTCTTTTCCTCACTCTAGGTAAGCCTCAGCATCATTCCTTCCCTTGAAGGTTGGGATCTGCATCTTGACATATTTGAGGTCTACATCTCTCCTATTAAATGGCTCAACTCTTTAAGCTCTCCTAAGTCTGCATACCTCAAACTCCTCATACTCCTCAAAGTCATCCTCCTATGGCTCATACCGAGGTGGTGGTCTATGAGATAGTAGTTGCTACTGGCGTACACCTAAACGTCTTCCTTGTGGTCCTCGCGTCTCCCTTGTCTGAGCTCATCCATCTGTCCCCTAATCTCAGTTAAGGCTAGATTGAACCTCTCAAATTGTTGTTGCATGGCTCTCAAAGTGAAAACGATATTTGCATCTCCCCCTTGGTTGTTATCATTACTGTTGGACCCCGTCTCTGAGGCCCAACATTCGGACCCATATAAGCATGGAAGACCCAAAACCGAACACAATAAGAGAAACTTTTAATGGAAAATTTGGGATTTGCTTTTTAATAAAAATATTCCTCTTAAACTCACGATTCTAACGCCACTGGAAGCGCTCGATTCGGATTAGAAATGAAAAAGTTATGGCAAAAATACTATTTCAAAGTAAACAGCCA
>JANIJH010000009.1:30296326-30315624 GCA_024520975.1 Erythroxylum areolatum | reverse complement strand
AAGATGGAAGCATTTGGCCAAAACAAAATGAAAGAAGAGATGGTCTTTTAGCATAATAACGTGGGTTAATAAATATGTTGTGGCAAGTGCCACTTGTCACTTGTCACTTACCACATATCATTTTCTCATGGTCCTCTTTTGGTCTTTTAATCTACTGGTCCATTGTCTCCAATTTTTAACCTAATTTTCTCCCAATTTTCAATGACACTTGTCATAAAATCTTAATGTCATTCATAAGAAATTTCACTACGATTTGAATCTTATTTCTACTACTATTTATTAATTATTTTGCTACTTGGCATTTTTTCTAGTCCAAAAATACCCATCAAATTTTCACCAAAAATTATGAGTCAATAAATATACTCTCTAGATCAATTTTTAACACATATAATTCACAATTTCAAGTATAATCACATATATAGATCAATTATACCTGAAAATGTCAATGAATGCATGTACAATCATTTTAATGTGTAAAAATCAATATTCATATGTATGTATATGCTATATTATGCATGAGCATGAAAAGTATTTTTCTAATCTCTCATTACTATTTCTCAATTATAGAAATCTAGGGTTCTAACCCTTACTATAGAAACAAGTTATTACACTTTTATTAGGATATTAAGAAGATATATGCCATGTTCCTAAATAACAAAAACAATTAATATCTTGAGTAAAAGTTAGGGTTTCAAATTTACCTTCCATTTTAGTGGATGTTTTCCCTATTTTTAGATGGTACAACTTTGACTTTAGGAATAGCTTTGTTTTCTTTTTGTCAACTCAACTTTTATAGAGATGAACTAGAATTCTGTTATGAATGGTTGCCTTCTATTTTTAGTTTTCTTTCCACCTTTATGGCCATATAAATCATATCTTCTAATTCCACATAATGTTATAATTTTACTATATCAACAATCTCATCATTTAAACCATTTAGAAATCTAGCTACAATGATATCCCAATCATCCTCTATGTTAGTCAAATTATGGCAATCTCCATCTCTTTGTCATATTCTTCAAAACTTTTTAACCTATAAGTAAGGCATTGCAATTTTTAAAATAAATCCCTATAATAGTAGTTATTGATAAATTGCCTCTTCATAATCACCTTCATATCTGCCCATTTATCGATAGGTCTCTCATAATTCCTTTGCTTATTTATCACAGGTTGATTGCACCAAATATTAGCTGGTGAGCGTATGATACATTATACATATATGCTTTAATGCTATTAAATTTTTTTAATAAAAATATATCATTCACTAACTAGGTAAATACACCTATCATTGTTAAGTAATATATTGATAAGTAGGGGTCAAATCCTATGAAGAATTGATATAGAATAGAAAGCCAAACTTTATTAATTATTCTAAGAATAATAAATAAAGAGAATATTTTTTTATATAATAAAATATCAAATAAAACTGAACCTAGACATGGCCAATAAAATAAAAATAAGAAAATTTATCAAAAGAGAATGCAATTGAACAACTATGTTTAGATCAATACTTCTCCTATTAATACTTTTAACTTCATGATTTAATTAACCTATATTGGATATATTCTTTGGACTAATAGGAGCTCTAAGACAATGAAACTACATTATCTTAACGTACAACCATCTTCATAAGCATTTTAATAGGAAAAAAGAACAATAAATAAATAAATACAAAATTAAAAATCTAAATGTGTGAGTATAAATAAATTCACTCTACCATTTTTAATGTAAGTGAAAAGGTTGAAGTGAAAGAGTGGTGCTAGTAGTCATTTGAAATAGTGTCCTCACTTATTAGTTATGGCATTCATGACAAGGTATTTGCTTTCACATCAAAGGTTAGGTGATTTTTTAATAATCCTAATGGAATGTTTTATTGATATGTACTTTTATATGATAATGTTACCTAAGTTTTTCCTAGTACAAATTTATCACTCATTAACTAAGAAAGTGACAAATTGTTGGTAATCATTATAATGGTAAACAGTTCCCGCAAAGACAATGAGAATAGAAAGCCTAACATTATTAACTAATATAAGGATATTAATAAACATAAGATTTTTTAATGGATTTTTGGATCATGAAATGCAAAATAAAATTAAGCTAACTTACTTAAACAATATCCAAAAATGATGATTATTGATCAAAAGAAAATGCAATCAAATAATTGTGTTTAAATGAATGCTTCTCATAGTAGAACTTTCGATTTCATGATTTAATAAACCTAGATTGGATATATTCTCTAGATTGACAAGATTTCCTAGACACTAAAAATGTACCCTCTTAAGTTACAACCATATACTCTCTAGTTGGTTAACACGTTTCTCTAATATGGCTAACACCACTTTGAATGAACTAAACTATGTAAAATCTCATGAAGTGTTTCACCTTAATTTTAATTAAAAAGTACAAAATAAATTCGATGTCAGTCAGGTGCTAGTTCCACATTGACTTGTAAAGAACAAAAGTTCCATAACAAAATCATTATCAGTGTTGATGCTAGTTCTCATGCATAACTTACAAGGAGATATTATTTCCTAATTTTAAATAGTCTAAAACTCTATTTTTGAAAACATAACTATAAATAGTTATATTGGGTTTTACTTAGGAGACTTCTAGCAACATTTTTACCATCACCTAGCTTTGTTTTCACACTTTTGAGTCTTTCATAGCATTAAAGGAGGCTTTATAACAAGATTGAATGAACCAGTGATAAATTCTATCATTTCTTTCCTTTTACTCTTTCTTTTATATTGATATCAAATTGTCTATGTTTTGTTTTTATTATGTTTAGTGTTCAAAAACCTTAGTTAAGATTAGGGATGTAGCTTTTAAGGATTATTTCAATTATCAATACATGATTTGATTATTTAATTAGTTGAATTTATTTTCTTCGTTCTAAATTATTGAGTTTATGATTAGTTATAGTAGATTTAAATTAGGGATTATATGAAGAACTAGCAGGTGAAACATAATATATGTATTAGGACAATAAATAGTTTATCTTTAGAAAACGACAATATCCAAGTCTTTCATGATAACCAAGTAAATTAACTACGCCTAATGAATTTGATTAAGTTGAATTGTGTATCGAGAGGTAATAGTTGCCTAATTAGATGTACATATGGTCCACAAAAAAGGCATAGATATTTTAGGTTAATTGCTATTTTAACCTTAATAATCAATATGAAAACTAGAATTCTTTATAAGCGAACTGTTAAGTCATGTTGTTTTATTCATTGATTTTCTTTCGTTTTGCATTATTTTTATTTTATTTAGTTTAATTATTTTATATTAAATCTTGTTTTATTTAGTTTTCTTGTCTAACTAAGAATGACTTTTATAGTGTCATATTTCCCTGTGGGACTCAATAGTTTAGAGTACAGTTTAATAAACTTATTACAATTGACTTTACGTGCTTACATATTTGTTTGGCCAATTTTTTAGTATCAATACTAAGGAACTTAGCTTTGCTATATTTTTTAATCTTAGTCTTATTTTTATTCTAGTTTTATTTTATTTTTCTTTGACTTTTGATTTCTTTTATTTGTTTTAGGAAGTTGATGTGAGATATGAGATCCCAAAGTAATAACTTAGGTACCCTACTTCGATTTAATTTTGAAATTGAATGAACCGGCAGACAAAAATGGGTGACAAGGAGAGTAGAGATAGCTAGAAATCAAGATAATCAAGTTTTTAAAGTAGATTAGTAGCTATAAAGGATTAAAGGGACATCTAATTACCTATGATTAATGCTTATATCTCATATAAACATTGAGTTAAAGGGTGATGAATTATAAGATGAAGTATGTACATCTATACTTACTCTTAATCTTTGATGGATCACTTGGTAAAGACATAATCATATTCATATAGGAATTCTACTTGGTGATGCAAACACTTCCACTAACGATATTACAAAAAAGAGCTTCAACTAAGGTGTTTTATATAATACGTGAGAGATCACACAAGTACATAGTTGATGTTAGTCAAGGTAGACATTTTTAAGGAGTGAGACCAATTTTATGATGTATTTATACTAATTCTTCCCTCCATACAAGACCATCGAGCTAAAGGTCTAATTATAAAGTATTTCACAAAAGGAAAAAGGAAGCATTCTACAAAATATATGAGAGATACAAAGCTTTATTTATTCAATGCCCACGTTACCAATATTCCTTGTAGCTAGTGATGCAATGTTTATATAAAGGCCTTACATTAACATGTTGAAGTCTAGTCACATTGTAAATTAAACGACAATATACATAAACATTGTCGAGAAGGTTAAGGAGTTTATAGATACCTTGTTAAGGAATCTGTCAGTTATACTGGTAAGGGAAAAGTCAAAGACATTTTTTTAATGAGGTAAAAACATCTTCAGACTTGTAACACAGATAACTAGTTTCTTGAACTAGGTGAAGAAGTTATTAAATCAAAATATATCCAATAGAGAGGTGTGTTACTAATATGGCAATATGGGCATTCATCTCGTATACACAAATGTTGAACTTTTTTTTAGCACTTATAATCTGGGTGAAGGAATCATCAAATTTTTCATGGAAGGAGCAAAGAGCTGGTGCGAGTAGATCTATGACTATGAGAACACATGGTTTCTAATATAAACCTTAGTTTCAACATTGAACACCAGAGAGAAATGGTTTAGAGGAGACGTTTAAATAGTTTATGTCTACAATAAGAGCAACATGGGATAAAGTTTATTGACTTAAAGAACTAGTACAATGTATTGTTTCCTACATTTATAACGTAGAGATATAAATGAGCTAACTAATTCAGGTGGTGAGTGGCTTTCAAGCAATACCAAGGTGAACCTTAAAGACCACTTATGTGCCATCACATTAAAGAGTCACATATCACTTGATATTTATGTTCATATAGATAAAGAAGTATAAAAGTCAAGAAAAATATATGAGAAGGACAAGATAGATGATGATGTAAGGGAACTAGCATTAATTCCAACCTTAACTGATTTTATTCATGGTAAAGACACTATGCTTTTGTGAAGCCATAAGTGTCAGCAATCTCATACTGTCAAAGACTTAAAAAGAAGAAGATTAAGGATAATTTTAACAAACATTTAGATTTCTTTAAAAAAAACTACGCATTAATATACCCTTCATCTAAGCATTAGATTAGATGCCATTTTACATGAAGTTTTTGAAGGAGATTTATCTTTAATAAAAACAAATTAGAGGAGTATGCTATGATGCGTTTCACTGAGGAGTGCAACACCATCATAGACAACAAATTACCTCCAAAGTTAAAGGATTTAGGGAACTTTACTTTTCTTTATCAATTTGGTGATTCTAAAGCTATTAAGTGCTTATTTGATTTAGATGTTGGTATCAATATACTACCTTTATATATTTTCAAGAAGTTATGAATAAAAGAGCTCAAGCCAACAAATGTGTTACTCCAATTGGTGGATCATTCCATCAATTACCAAATTTAGGATTGTTGAAGAACTATTTATGAAAGTAGGAAAGTTTATCTTTCCTTCTGGCTTTCTAATTATGGATATAAAGTGTGATACTTAGGTTCTGTTATTTTAGGGAGACCTTTTTTCGCTACTAGAGGGCTATCATTAATATGACTAACGTAAAGCTTAAACCTTGGATGGGCAAAGAGAAAATAAAGTTCCACATTTATAGGATATTGAAAAGGCAACTTGCCCTAGGTGATGACTATTTTAGGATGCACTTAATAAACCCTAATGTGCATAGGGCTCCTAAGGCTAGTGGTGAGAATTCATTAGAAGTAAGTAAAGCTATAGGAGTTCAGAAATAAAAGGAGCATCATGTAGGTAAGAATGGTGTTTCAATATAAGACAATAGCTTGAGCCCATACCTTTTATCAAAGAAGCATCCAATCTAGAGTTAGAATCACTCCTCCTTACTAGCAATTTGCATATCTAGGATATGCTAAAGTATATCATATTAATGCCTCTTCTCCTTTATGTTCTATATAGGAAAGGAATTAGGCTCATATGAATAGAAAACATAGATGAGTAAAGAGCTTAAAAGGAAGTCTGACTAATGACTTCTAAAAAAGCACTTATTTGGAGACAACTCAACAATTCTAACTTTTCTTTCTTCTATTTTAGTTTCTTAATTTTGATTTTGTTTACTAACGAGTATTGCTTTTGTAAGTAAATTTTCATAGGAATTCTTAAAGTTTTACTCTTATATGTAATTAAAGGAGATTTTTTAATAGTAATTATCCCATTTGATTGAGTTTAATATCTTGATTGTTTTCCATTAAGGGTAAGGCCATCTTTAATTATGAAAGAGTTGAAATTTCTAAGATTTTCCATTTTTGTGTTTTAGCTAATATTGTTCTTTTTTTTGTTCTTTAATGTGTTTAACTTGTAGTTTTTGCTTTTTTGTATGTTAATACATGCATATATCAATGTTTAGTGAGCCAGAGGTTACGAATGGGAACACTTAGTGGAACGAACATGAAAAAATAAAGTTGAAGCATTAATTAAGGGTTATATAGGATAACTAGTACTAGTCATGCAAGGTGGGAAAGGCATCGGTATTGAAACAATATAGGGAAGTGTTTGGAGAAAGAGCATAATTTGTGCCAATATGGGAAGTATGTACAACATTAGACGCAAGAGTAACCAAGTAGTTTGAAGAAATAGAACTTGACCTATTTTGATATTAGAAGTATGTCAGACATTAATTTTATGAATGAGGGTCATTATGAGGAAATATAACCAATCCAGTAATGATATTAAAACATGTTTAATGATGATCTTATCTTAGGACCTTGAACCTTTATAAACCTAACTTGTCTTTCTCCTTCTCCCTAATTTCTTCCTCCTTATAACCTCTCCACTTAGATTTTCATACAAATCTCGACTTTAGACACCAAATTTAAACATTTAAATACTATCACCTTTCCTTAAACATAAAATCCATCTCTTGAGACATCAAATTATCCTCTAACCATTAAGCTTTTGCACATAGAGAGATAATTAGGGATTTTTGTTTCTAAAACTTTTTGAAGGTTTTAAGCTCCTATCTTGTGCTCCACATTATCCAAGTAGGTTAGCTCTTTCAATCTTATGGTTATAGTAGTTGAAGATTGAGCTTGAGTTAGAAAATTTTGTATTATTTACTATTATTGTGGAATTCATGGTGAATTGGCAACATGGTTGATTGTTTGAGTGTTGAAGGGATGCCTCTAAAATATAAGACATGGATCACATTATTTCTTATAAATAAATACATAGCCTCTGGCAAGACTGTGACTCTTAATCATGGATCTTTATATTTCTTCTCTTATGACCAAGCCATTATAATCTATGCTTCTATTTTCTTCAAAGAGTCTAAGTTTCGATTAAGCATATCATTCAAGTTGTCTTTAAGAAATGTAAGCATAGAGTGTCCATTATAAGATGAATGCTTAGCTTGTGTGCATTCTCTAGTCTTAGAGCTAACTAGAATGACTTGTGCCTTCTTTCTTTTGATTGTGGATGGTGGGAAGTTATGTTTATGTATGGGAGAAAGATGTGAAAATTTAAGCTAGGCGAAGAATTGCTAAAGATTGCAAAAATCCCAAAATTTGAAGTTTTAAGCCAAAATATAGATTTGGAGAAGAAAAAGTTGTTGAATCTTGGTAATAGGTAATATTGAAAGTTTTACTTAAGAATATGATTTATGTAGTAGGAGTTTTAAGAAGTAGAGAGAAATTGAGAGAAAAATGGAGGTTGAAAGTAGGGATCAAGCATGATCCCATAGCTTTTAAAATTTTAGTGATGCAATCGTGGCACAGAACATAGATAGTTCTAAGTTAGAAAATTTTAGGATAATTTAGGATACAAAACTATGGAGACTTCTAAAACTATTTTTCTAAATCCACAACCATGAGCACAAACATGTCCTCAAATCATAGATCCTAATGTCTTTAATTTCATAATGACACGACCAAGGTTATGAGCATATCCTTAGACTATGGATCCTCTTATCATAAACTCCCCAATTTTATGAACAAGAACACAAACGTTTCCTCAAGTCATGGATCCTCCTATTCTTTTATCATATAGACATGGTCTAGTATATGAGTAAGTGTAAGTGAAAAGTTAAATCGAAATTAAAATAAAAGAATTTAAAAGATTGTGAATAATTACAACGGAGTATGGAGTCTAACCAAAGTTGCACTTGGATAATAATCATGAATTTCAAACATGTTAGGAATACTTTTAACAGGATTTAAATTTTACTAGGAGGAAATTAGACTTTTTAAAAATAGGTTAGGAAAGTTCAATGGCAGATATATTCTTTTCCTAACAATTGATGTTTGATTCTTTTTTTTCTTTTTCTATTGCAAGAACATTCTTTCTTCCTTTATTTATAGACTCTAAAAGATTTGATTAAAAGGAAAACATGACAAAAAATTGCAAGAAGGAAATAAAGAAAGAATCAATTGATGAAAAAACAAGAAAAACACAAGATGAAAATAAATGAGGAATCAATAAATAAGAAAATTGATAAAAAAAACAATACGAAATAAGAAAAGATAAAAGATAATGTAATATGATTTTAGAACTAAATCTTTAATATCAAAATGAAGCAAACCCTAAAGTTGAAACTTTTAAACTTAACGCACTTGATTTGTAATTAAGACTAAAAAAAGTTAAAAATAGATTTAAAGATACCACCTTGACATAGTGATTATATAGAATCATGAATTAAAGGCATAAGAGAATCTTAATCCATCTATGAAAAACTAGAACCAAGATTATAGGATGAATTGAACATCATATGCAAATAACTTGAAAAGTTTAAAAAGTTCTTTAAAGAACCCAAAAAATTAACAATTAACCTTAAATACTAAAACATAAAACTAAGGCTTCCAAATTTAAATAAAATTAAGGGGGTAGTTGGTTAGCATGGGGGAATGATAATAGGAATGGAAATGAATATAGTGATGAATGGGAATGAATATTATCATTATAATTATGATGGTTGGTAAAGAGGAAAGAATGATTACTATTACCATTGATAGTGGTTGGTTTGTAAAAAATATTATAATTAATTAATTAATTAATTAATTATATTTTAATTAATTAATTATATTTTAATTAATTATATTTCCCTTAATTAATTAATAATAACATTTTAATTAATTAATGAATAGTTATATTTTAATTAATAATAATATTTTAATTAAAGATAATGTAATTAAATAGTAATAATATTTTAATTAATTATATTGTAATTAATTAATTATATTATATTATTAATTAAAATATTATTATTATTTATTTATTTACATTAATTAATTAAAATATAATTATTAATTAATTAATTGAAATATAATTAATTAAAATTTAATTAATTAATAATTATATTTTAATTAATTAACTAATTACAATATTTTAATTAATTATAGTGTATTTAATTATTTAATTGATTTCACCTTAAATTTGATTATTGAAATTAAAGCTTTACTTATGAAGTTATTTGACTCATAATTATACCTTTCATCTATCCTTTATATATAAAAAATTAAAAACATAGCAATCACTCTCATTCCTCTCTCGTTTCTCGGGATTGTAAGATGAATGGAAGATTGTCCAAAACTAAGGAATAAAACTCTTAAGTCTTCAATCATAAATTCATACCAAACATCAATTTTCATTCCATACTCATATCTCTTTTCTCATACCCCCAAACAAGCATACCCTAAGGCTTAGATTAAGTACAGTCTAGGCTATGATTATGGTTTAGGTTGTATTGACTACGAGCACTTTAATGCTATTAAGTACAATTTGGGACAGACCCATATCTCGAGACCGTGGATCATTTTATATATTTCAGGAGTTAAGCATGGTTTAAAACATGTTTATTGATAAAAATCGCAGATCTCACTATAATTTTAGCAACTAATGTACGATTTTAGTCATACCAACGGCTAAAGATTATGGATTTGTTTATAACTTTTACAACTCGTTTGGAAAGGGCTTAATTGAATTCAATTTAGCTGTTTGGAAATATAAAAATGGGATGAATTCAATTCATGCATGTAATTGAAACTCATCTTCTTTATAAATTGAATTCACTCCTTTAAGTATAGGAATTCAATTACATTGAAGCTTGAGGTAGTGTCTTGCTCTTTTGCTCTTTCATTCTTTGGACTACTTCACTTCTCACTCTCTTGTGCTTCACTTGATTGGATTCTAAAGAATATTAATTAAAATATTATTAATAATTAATTAACAACAATATAATTAATTAAAATATAATTCATTCATTAATTAAAATATTGTAATTAATTAATTAATTAATTAAAATATAATTAATTAATTAAAATATAATTAATTAATTACAATATAATTAATTAAAATTAATTACAATATTTTAATTAATTAATATATTGTAATTGATTAATTACAATATTAGTGATTAAAATATGATTAATTAATTAATTAAAATATAATTAATTCATTAATTAAAATATTGTAATAATATAATTAATTAATTGCAATATAATTTATTAAAATTAATTACAATATTTTAATTAATTAATATATTGTAATTTATTAATTACAATATAAGTAATTAAAATATGATTAATTACTTAATTAAAATATAATAAATTTTTATTTCTCAATATTTTTCAAATCAACTACTGTTAATGGTAATAGTAATCATTCATTCCTCTTAACCAACCATTATAATAATAATAATAATATTTATTCTCATTTCTCACTATATTTATTTTCATTCCAAACAGTGTAATCGAATTCATTTCTATTATTACTGAGTTTATTCCAAACAGTGTAAATTGAATTCAATTCAATCTCATTAATGTAATTGAATCCAATTCTTTAATGAATTCAATTAAAAAATTTCCAAACAACCCGTTAAAGATATACATTTTTTGTGTCACGTTTGCATTGGATACTATGTATTACCCCAGGGTTATTCAGTAAGTTACATATAGGCTAATACACGTTATGTTGCAGGTTGTGTTCACATCTAGTTCATCTCTAATTTTAGCTCTAATCAATCTTACCAATGCTCATCCTTTAATTTGACTTGATTTCACATGTGTAGTCACCTGTCTCACCACCTTATTAATTGAATCTTGATTGTTGATTTATTAACTTTTGAAGATATACATAGTCTATGGCATGTGTGTATTGGATACCATGTCTCACTACTGAATTATCCAGCAAGATACATAGGTTGATACACGTATTAGAAGTCGTGTTCACATTTAAGTTTTCTATAATTTTAGCTCCATTCAAGCTCAAGAATCATCATCCTTCAATTTGGCTTCATTTCACACATGTAACGACTCTTTGTAAACAATCTAGAAGGGGGGTTGAATAGATTTTTAAAGCTTTTTGTAATTTTCTACAATAAAATCAGAAGTTAATTCACACAAAAACAATTTAATCAAATTTAAATATAAAGAGTAGGGAAGAAGAGCAAACACTGTTTTTATAGAGGTTCGGTGCTAAGACCTACGTCCTCTACCTAAGCTCCCACTTAAGATTTGGCAAACCACTTTACTATACACTTTTTAAGTTGAGTGTGAACTTCTTACAATACCATTGGATTTCCGGCTCAAGCTACCTTTACAAACAATTTGTTTTCCGGCACAAATCCTACCTCAGAAATGACCTTTTACTAATCACTCAAATTGCAAGAGAAATAAGATAAAGATTGAAGAACAAAGCTCAATACAATTGTATAACAAGATAAGAGCAATAATGAGCAAATTTGGAGCAATAGAAGAGTCTTTTTGCTTGTCAAACTTCCGTGCACTCTTCATCAATCATCCACTCTTTATACTTGAAGAAAATAAACGTTGGAAGTCATTCTAGCCGTTGCATGATTGTTATAACCGTTCCTTAACATCCTCCTTTCCATTTGTGACTAATTGACTTCGTCAGAATCAGTTCGTTGTACTCATAAGTCGACTTTTCGTGGTGTGTAAGTCAACTTGTAACAACGATTTTCGTAAAAATTTATCTCCGCTCTTCTATAAGTCAGCTTATGCAGTGTAAGTCGACTTGTATCATTCGATAAGTCGACTTGTGTTGTTCTCAACCTGACAGATCTTCATATATTAGTCGACTTATGATGTACTAGTCGACTTATGTTGTTCGGATCTTGATATATAAGTCAACTTATGATGTACTAGTCGACTTATGTTGACTTCAACGGTTATATCCAATCAAATCTTCTATGATCTTCATTATTAATGTCTATAACATGATGAAGATTATTTCCTTCTTGATTTCACCTTGATTTATGTCTTGCCAATTCAAGATTGATGTAGTCTTGATGTATTTGAATCCAAATTACCTGAAATAATTCCTTAACTAATTCTATATATTTTATTATTATCAAAACATAAAGGAATTTAATTTGTCAACCACCATTGGTCCAACACTCTTATCATCACCCTAATAAAAGCATCTTGAAATATTTTCTTACTTGTAATTGTAATTGATCCACTTAATAAATCAAAAAATCAAAAGCAGCTTGGTTCCTTTCAAGTCATAAATCTATTCTTTAAATAGGCTAATTCGGACATGTTCAAGTTGAGTTCACATTGAAAAAAGTTCAAATTTAACTAATAGACGAACATTAATTTTTAGACATGCTTAAAACCCAAATAGACTTGGCTCAAATATATTTATCCAAGTTTGATCATAACTAAGTTCAAGTCTGAAACTACAAAATTATTCTAGATTTATATTCAATCTGACCTATTATCATGGGTAAATAAATACTAACAATTGATGGCAAATATTATAGATGGACTAATTAAATTTATGGTAAAGCTCAATTCCTTCCGTTTAAATTCATAAAAAGTAGAATGAGAGACGTGAAGAGAATTTGACATCTTAATAGTTATAATTTTAATTTTAAAGTACCTATGCCATTTGTACAAGGTGCATGGCCATGATAGTTCGATCCTTTAGATACTCCCGACCGGTTCTTAGCGAGTATTACTCAGTTTCTGGAAGAACACTCCTGATTGGAATTTAACAATCGGATGGTGCTTAATTTAATCATGTGATGGGTTAAATGGTACTTCCAAAGGATATTCCTGGTATTTTAGCTAGGTTATCGGCCCAAAGTTGATTGTTCAGGGAGGTGTTTGGAATATAGTAGTTAAGCTGATTAGCAGGATTTGTAAATTAGAGACAGAAAGATATTCACGAGTAGGATGTGCTCGTAAATTTTGATCTATGCTAATCGTTAGGTGAAGTGAGTTAATTTCGCCAGGTATGTCCAGCTGATATATATATCACCGAGGCTTCTGCTATACTCAATTCACGTTATTATTAGCTTACTGGGGTTTATGGTCTCAGATTAGAGCAGACTCTTCATGGATTCCCATATGCAAAATGGGTCAAGACTACATGGAAACGAAAGAACACGTCATAGTCATCTGAGAGCAGCCCATTTGAGAATGCCAAAATATAATTAAACCGTATTGTCTTGCAAGTGAAGAAATCAAAGACACGCTACTTGATTCAGTGCGGTCCACTAGGACCAGTGCCTCTTCAGGCCTAAAGACAACAAAGTTCATTTGCGACCACCCATCAAGACGTCAAGTACATTTTGCTCTATATAATTATAACCCTTGTCCAAAAGTCCAATTCAAACATACCTCACTCTCTCTTCTTATTTTTCTCTGCATTTAGAATTCCCAGTTTCGACCATGCATAATCCCATTCCCTGGTTTAGAAGTAGAAATAAACTTAGAATTTGTTTTTCGCCAATGTCAATGCTCTTCTTGGCTTCACTCATTTCCCTAGCTTCACCTCTCACAATAACCTCAGAAACAACACATTTACAAGTCCAAAAACACCTCCAAATTGCACATTCCACTTGCCAAGACACATTATATAGCGAACTATGCGTCTCTACTCTTCGATCTCTCCCAGATCTCAACACTATGTCCGTAACCGAGTTCATCTCCGCAACCTTAAACCGCACATTGCGTGAAACCAGAGCCTCGTCCTCCAGCATCACTAGCATTAGAAGCAAAGGATCTGAAAGTCTAGGCCAACTTGAGAAAGTAGCTCTAAAAGACTGTCTCGACTTGTTGGACAGCACCATCGCTGAGCTCATGTCGGCTCTCTTAGATCTATCCCATAAAAAATCAGTGTTAAAGCATTACAAGCACTTGCAGACTCTGCTAAGCGCTGCCATGACCAACCAATACACTTGTCTAGATGGGTTCGCTTACAGTAAAGGAAACGTGAGAGACATTATCGAGAACAGCTTTTTAAATATTTCTCGTCACATTAGCAACTCTCTAGTCATGCTCAAGAAAGTCCCTGGTGTTAACACATCAAAGTATGAAGCTTCCCCCGCGGACCATAACACGAAACAAGAGTTCCCAACTTGGTTGTCATCGAAAGATCGAAAGCTTTTGAAAGATCCAGCAAACGCAACTCAGTACAATCTAATAGTGGCAAAGGATGGTACAGGGAACTTCACCAGCATTAGCGAAGCAGTGGCAGCTGCTCCAAACTCAAGCGCCACCAGGTTACTAACTAATGCACTTCAAAAGTACTTGCTAGTCATTGAATATAATCATTTATCAACAAAAAAAAAATGCAGGTTTGTGATATATATAAAATCTGGATCTTACTTTGAGAACGTGGAGGTTGAGACGAAGAAGACAATGATAATGTTTGTTGGAGACGGGATTGGGAAGACGATAGTGAAAGCAAGTAGAAATGTCGTCGAAGGTTGGACTACTTTCCGGACTGCAACAGTCGGTGAGTTGATGTTCCAAGTTCCAACCATGTAACTGGATGTCTTTTATGTTTACTTTCTTTTTTTTTGCCCATCAAATATTTTAGGAAGATCCGATTATAAAAAAAACACCTTTAAATTATCTATTTTTATACTAATCTTTGCTCGAGTTGGGTTAGTCCTTACGGGATTTATGTTTACTAATTTAACAACTGTTTACGTCGATTAAGGTTACGTTGTTTGAAATGGGTTTCGTGATGACTGACACGTTCGAAGAGCAATAGCATTTAATCGGGACAAGAGAGTCATTTACGAGGAGAAATAGCTTTGTTGTCCTTCCAATTTAAAACGTATAATTATAAATATAACATCTTTAGTTTCAACCTAAAATATGGCTTTACTATACTTATTAGGATTTTTCAATTATGATCATGTCTAGCACAAATGCAATATAAATTTACAAGAGGTTTAATTAAGTTTTAATATTTATAATTTTGGATAATTTATTTTAAATTTAACATTTCATAGTAATTAAATTAAAATTTTAAAGACAAATAACTATTCTACAAAACATATGAATAATTATTAAATTTAAATATTAAGCACTTCACTTAAGTAATTAATATGATGTAACTTAGAATTATGAGTACCAATTTAAAATTTCTTTAGTTAAAATAATATATAGATCCAAGTGAATTCATAATATTTTTAAATTAGTGAGGTGTTCTTATTGTTTAAATTATCTAATTTAATTAATATTAATAGTTTAATTAATTTATTAAATATATTAAAGATGGAATGATATTTTTTTCTCTTAAAATTATTTAATGAACACTTTCACCTGTAATTTTATATGATGTAGACCTTGGATTGGGTTACGAAACACAAGATTTTAAACATCCTCTTTAATCATAAACATTTGGATTGTGATAAGTTTAGTGAGATACGATCTAATAATTGGATTTAAAGTAACTCCCTCACAATATAACTCTTGACTGTGCTCACTGAAATCTTGTACATGTCCATTCGTCAACAACAATGCAAAACCTTCATCAGATTGTCTTTACCTGAAACTATATATAGCTGTCAATCCAACCTAGTCAGTGCAAGCACACATTAGCTTCCATCATGGTATCAAATTATCACTTCAAGAAAACATATTAAGTACAAAGCTACTAAGCCAGTCTTTTATCTGAAGTATCAGGTTAGTTGCACATGCTTTTTATCTTAGGTTTGAAAATTACAGTTCATTCTAAACTTAAGTATCAGGCTGGAATTCCCCCAACTTTGATCGACCGCCCTTAGTACTTCTCTACTGGAAGTGTTTCAAGGACTTCTTTTTGGAGTGAACAGATGGAAGCTATCAGATTTGGCCTGTTTGAGTTCGGTTGATTTGGATAATACTGGAAGTGCTTTTGTTTCTATTTTTTATTTCATTGGAAAGCATATAGCACGTTTTATTTAGTCCTTCGGGAGTTTCCTGGATGTCAACTTCATTTTAATCTGATTTGCCTAAGCACTTGCAGCTGTCGTAGGAAACGGGTTCATAGCCAAGGGAATAACATTTGAGAACGGGGCAGGTCCTAGTAAACACCAAGCCGTCGCCCTAAGAAGCGGCTCTGATCTCTCGGCATTCTACAAATGCAGCTTTGTAGGTTACCAAGACACTCTTTACGTCCATTCCTTTCGACAATTTTATCGTGAATGCGACATTTACGGCACAATCGATTTCATCTTCGGTAATGCAGCTGCAGTCTTCCAGAACTGCAGTTTATATGCTCGCAAACCTAACCAGAACCAAAGGAATATATTCACTGCCCAAGGTAGAGATGACCCTAACCAGAACACCGGAATATCGATCCTAAACTCTAAAGTCGCAGCGGCCTCGGACTTAATTCCGGTTCAATCCTCTTTCCGCACGTATCTAGGTCGACCATGGAAGGAGTACTCCAGGACCGTTTTTATTCAGTGCGATATTGGCGATCTCATAAATCCTGTTGGATGGTTGGAATGGAATGGCTCGTTCGCTTTGAGTACCCTTTACTATGGAGAGTATAAGAATACAGGCCCTGGTTCTAATACTAGTGCTCGAGTGACGTGGCCTGGTTTCAGGGTCATTAATAGTTTAGCTGAGGCTAGTCTGTTCTCTGTTGGGACATTTATTCAGGGGAGGGAGTGGCTGAATTCTACTGGTATTCCATACTCTCCGGACCTGAGTTGATATCTGTTAAGTGATCATTTCATTACAATAACTTAAACTGTTGTGTGATGTCAATTTAATTAGTTTTATATATTCTCTAACACACCCCCTCCAGTGAAAGTCCTTTAGACTTGAAACTTACACAGGCCTACTTTCTCTTGTACTTAATTTAATTAGAATAGGTGGGTAGTAGGATTCGAACTCATGACCATTTGGTCATAGAAACTCTGATATCATGTTAAGTGACCATTTCACCACAATAATTTAAACTATTGTGTGACGCCAACTCAATTGGTTTTATATATTATCTAATAATATCTATTTTTTCTTATAAATTTTCCAGTGCAATTTGATTGAATAACGAGTTTTAGTAGTAATTATGTAATCAATTAGTGGATATTTAGATAAGAGTATCTCCAACATATTGTGCTAGATAGTAGTTTCCTGTTTTCCCTTTTGCCTTCAAAGCCTCTCAAGATTCGAACCTGACGAAGTGGAAGAGGTACAATGGTATCTTGTTTCAATCCTTATGACGTCCATGGACGGAGGTTTAGAATTTTGGATCAGGGAAAGAGCAATCAATCCATGTTGTGTAGACCCCAAAGTCACGGGAATGGCCCTGGAAGTACACATGGGTGTAAACGGACTGGTCCTGGTCTGAAAATAATGGCAAAGTTATTGTCAGGCGACGGAAATCACGGGATGTAATCCATTAATGATGAAACTCGATGCCCTGAAGCTGAAGGGGATGAGACTAGATTAGATGGGTTATAATTGAAACGCAATGATTAAACTCTACTACCGCTTGCATCCGGCGCAACTTGCTCTTATCAGAATAGCCTGGATGGACCATTAGAATTGAACCATTATCCTTACCGTTTTACTCCTGTTGCCCTGCCTCAATTTCATATATGCCACTGTCAATGTTGCCGGTTGGTCTTCATGGTGGGACGGTGACAGCTGAAGCTCGTAATAATTTATCAACAACTCCAATCCATATTCCAAAGTTTTCTGCTTTCGGATATTGGATCGGTCGATTCTTATGCCTCGTTTATTTCTATAAAATCTGTTAGAAATCTTATTATCTTTGTTTAATTCGTCTTTCACCTAACATTGTATTAGCTAATACAGTCAGTCCATTAACTTTTACTTAATTAATCTCCAACATAATATTGTATTAGACGTCTGTTACGATATTATAAGAAATAGTCAAGTCCAGTTGATTCAATAATGCTTATTCTGAACTAAAAATGTTAGTTAAGAATTAACTAATAGTTGTCAGAGGCATCCAAATCCTTTGAAGGGACTGAATAGTTGATAAAACGTTAGGCCTGAGCACATAAAATTTGGATTTGGATTTTGGAAGCAGAAAACTGAAACTGAGTCGCTATTTTGAGAATTAAATACGAGTGTTTGAGAGAAAATTGGACGCTTTGAAACAGTCTGAATTCGAACCTAATCGTGACGACTATTTAGCCAACAAGATCTGCAAACGATTTCGAGAGGAGAAGCCTCATCCTTTGCTTCACAAACAGAGTTACAGTGCAGCAGTGACTGGAGCTACAGTGAGCGACGATGCAATAGAACTTCACTAGCCAAACGAAGATCCCGTGCAATTAGAAGAGGGAGATATCGTCGTGGTACCTGGGGATTTTGGAAGTGAAATCAAACTTTCAAACACTTTCAGAACGAAATTAGATCAGCAATAGGAGAAAGGGGTGATTGTGAAGCTCCTCGGCAAACACGTTGGATACAAGATGATTTCTTCGGTAAACACGTTGGATACAAGATGATTTCTTCCAAGTTGAAGGTGATGTGGAAACCTTCCGGACCGATGAAAGTAATTGATTTAAGAGAATGATTATTATCTTACAAACTTTATTGAATAGGCCAACTTTCTACATGCCCTAACTCAAGGCCCTTGGGTGATACTCGATCATGCCCTCTCTGTTTAGCGCCAGCATCCGAGCTTTCGCCCATTGCAAGGGAAGATCTCCAGAGTGGTGGTTTGGGTCCATTTTCCAGATTTACCCACACTACAAGAGTGAAGATATTTAGTAACAATTATTTTGTGGCAAACTATAATTTCTTCACAAATACGAGAGTTTTTATGACAAGATAATGGAATGATACCATTGTTTGGACTAACTGTAATGATTTATTTTTTTGTCACTAATACAATTAAAATTGTGACAATTTAGTATCTTCCACAATTAAGTTGTCACTATTAAAATATTAATACAATTTTTCTTTTATCACTAAAAGTTTTGTCATTAAAAGTTTGTGTTATTTGGCGCGAAAATGATTTTGGCAGGAATAAATTGTAATAGTCACCAAAC
>JANIJH010000009.1:30245457-30262952 GCA_024520975.1 Erythroxylum areolatum | reverse complement strand
TGTTTTCCATGAGAGGACTAAGCACATTGACATTGATTGTCATGTGGTTAGACAACAGCTCAAGGAAGGTTTAGTGGCACCAGTTCACGTTTCTTCTTCTTTGCAGATAGCAGACATATTTACAAAAGCTCTTAATGCACCATTGTTCAATTTTTTCAAGATCAAGTTGGGTTTGGTTGATTTTTACCAAATTCCAACTTGAGGGGGGGCTGTTGAAATATTTAACATGTAAATAGTATTCTACCTTAGTTGGATACAACTTAGTTTTAGCTGCAATAGTACTACGTCGTATAAGTAGGTAGTTTTGTATATAAGAATAGCTGGGATATTTTTTGGTTAACCGTCGATACACAGAAAGGAATGATATTTTTCATTCACCAAATAGTCTCTGTTCTTTACATTTTGATCAATTTGCAATACATTTATGCAATGGCCTTTCCAAGCTAACACAGCGCGAACCCCACACACTTGATACGTGTCGTGTTTTATGCAGTTCTCAACCAATAAGAAACTGAAGTGTCAGCTTTTTTTTTGTTGCAGTTTCAATTTCAAAAGCCTTATTCAATGAAAGAGGGTGCTTGGCATGTGGGTAGATATGAGAAGAGCACATGATGGTATGAGAAAAATTAAGCCAAAGTCCAAGAAATATCCCACAGGGATAGGATCAAATCTGGGTCTATCACGTTCTGAGCAGATGTCCAATTCTCGATATTCCTTTACTAATTTTTTAAAAGACGAGTGCTTTATCCAAACTTCCATCGGCAGCTTACACAATTATGTATGAGCACGTCCAACCCAGTTTAACAGTACAAAGGTCTGCTTTTCTTCTATCTTTACCCGCTTTTTGTGTATCAACTGCTAACCGCCTGCTTTTATGAAGCACGTGCTTTGTACTCATTGATGACCGAATGAAGGAAGTCTTCCTGCTGCTTGCTTTGGACATACAAAGTTTAACCACGATCAAGTGGTAGTGCGAGTTATTTAGTTTTAATTTTTTTAAAATAAATAATTTGTGTGTTTTATATATAATAAAAGAAAAAGAATTTTGCAGCGCATATGTATTAAATAAAATGTCAATCACATGGAGAAATATCCTTGATGAGAATATCATCTCTCAGCATGTTCTCTCATTTGTTTCTGGGAGATAATACAATAGTGGTCATGCATTATAATCGCTTGGTAGTAGTCCAAAGGGTTTTTAGTTTAGCTGGCGTAAACTTGAAATCCGACTGTGTAAGTTGACTGGTGGGTTGTTTTTATAGACATTAATGTAGTTGATGTTTCTTAAGGTGAAGAGTATCGTAGGAATTGGATGTTCACCTGTCAACCTAGCAACCTGCTTAAAATAACCAAGTTATGTACATATCTAGAACTGCATGTGTCCATGTATTGGTAGTTAGGTAGAAGGGATCTACCTGAATTTGAGGTTTTGGAAAACCGAGCAATGTAATATGGATTTCTATATACAAGTTCAACATAAAAGAATATTCTCCGATAAATATGTTTCTACACCTTTGCTTCATTATTAAAAATGCAGTATATGGAGATAAGACAGGAAAGTTTCAGGAGTTCATGGGCTGAAATTGCTATCATCTGCATTAAGGATGAGAACACCGAAAAGTCCTTCCGCTTATTCACGTTTCTTGATTCAAGAGCTCCATATCCCAGGCTCTGCACCCTGCATGGGTCTTTATTGACTCGACGAAAGTCCAAGACTTTCTACATCCACCCCATGTTTGTGTTCTCCAACTTTCTCCAACAGTAATTTTGTGGTTCAGTACTAAGCACCATACGCATGCTCGTACCCTTTTGTCTGACACTGAAACTATCATCTGCTGTGCACACTCAAATTGATGTCTACTCTTACTCTGTTACTCCACGTTTAGTTCGAAAGTAATCGGACATATTTAAACTGTTTTACTCTTTTAGCAATACTTGTCCAAAAACAACGGCGGTACCGTTCACCATCAGTTGGTACGTTTCAGAAGCTGGAATCTGACCCTTCACGACCTCTTCATTGTTGCAGTTTTCAAGCTTTGGGACTAGAGCAAGCATGTGACCATTCATTTGCTAATTTTGACATGAACCAAGAGTCTCAAACTCTTTAGCCAACATCGCCAAATTGGTATTATATACATAATCACTTTGTTTGAGATGAAAGTGAAATTACTGCCATGAATCCATCTCGATTCAACAATTTATGCTGGAGTTAGCACAAGCTTACAAAAACGTTACGCATGGAATTGACAATTCCATAGGAATACAAATGTCAAAATATGGACAAGTATAAGCGTTCCGGTTTAAAGACTTAACAAGCGGTTATTAATTAAGCCTAAAGGTTATTTGTTTAAGGACTAAAAACCTTATGAATTTAATTATTGCTGTGACAGAGTAGAAGGAAAAGAGGCAACTTTTCCCTTTATAAATACAGAGAAAGGGAAGTCTTTGTGCTTGCACTGCGGCTTTGCAGTTTGGTTGTTGGGTTGCTTTTGGTTTGTTACTCTCTGGGCAGACGACAATGGCTTTCTCTCATTCATCTTTAAAACTTCAGTTTCTCTTCCCTTTCTTTGCCGTTTGTTTGCTTCTCTGCCATGGCTTTCCTGCCCAGCACAAGAACAACCCATTTCATCGCCCCAACCACCATCGCTTTGCCAGTCACAACTACAGAGACGCTCTCACCAAATCAATCCTCTTCTTTGAAGGACAGAGATCGGGCAAGCTACCTTCTAATCAGAGGATGACTTGGAGGAGAGACTCTGGTCTCTCAGATGGCTCAGCCATGCATGTAAAGATAACCTTTTTAGTTCCCTTTAGCACTGTTTTACTCATTTTGAAACGGGTTTGGCTTACCTGAGATTTTAAATGAAAATGCAGGTGGATTTGGTTGGAGGGTACTATGATGCAGGAGACAATGTGAAGTTTGGTTTCCCTATGGCCTTCACTACCACAATGCTGTCATGGAGTGTGATTGAGTTCGGTGGTTTGATGAAAGGTGAGTTGCAGAATGCTAGAAATGCCGTTCGTTGGGCTACCGATTACCTACTCAAAGCTACTGCCCATCCAGACACCATATACGTTCAGGTTAGCCCTTGTTTTAACACTGCGTTGTCTTCAAACTCAATTTCAGTTTCAGGCACTCAAAATATTTTGGCTTGTTTTACAGGTTGGTGATGCTAACAAGGACCACGCGTGTTGGGAGAGGCCAGAAGACATGGATACTCCGAGGAGTGTTTTCAAGATAGACAAGAACACTCCTGGTTCTGAGGTTGCCGCTGAAACCGCTGCTGCTCTTGCAGCTGCCTCCTTGGTGTTTAAAAGATGTGACCCGTCTTACTCTGAGCTTCTAGTCACGAGGGCTATTAGGGTAATTAAGTCACCAATCTGTTGCTGTCCTGTGATAATGTTTAGATTAAGCTGTGGTTCTCTCAATGTATCTTTGTGCAGGTTTTCCAATTTGCAGATAAGTACAGGGGAGCATACAGCAATGGGTTGAAAAGTGTTGTTTGCCCATTCTACTGCGACTTCTCTGGATATCAGGTGACTTAACAGCTGATGAGCATTTTCAGTATGAACGAAAGGGCAAAGATTGGATTTCTTATAATAGTTGTCTCGAAACTTTTCAGGACGAATTGTTGTGGGGCGCAGCTTGGCTACAAAAGGCCACCAAAAATCCAATTTACCTAAACTACATTCAAGTTAATGGTCAGACCCTTGGAGCAGCAGAGTCTGATAACACCTTTGGTTGGGATAACAAGCACGTTGGAGCTAGAATTCTTCTATCTAGGGTCTGATTTTTCTGTTTCTTTCATATGTTCCTTTTTTTAAAAAAATATTTATTCATTTGTCGATGTAATCCTAACAATGCCTTTTGAGTTCAGGAATTTCTTGTTCAGAAAGTGCAGTCTCTCCATGATTACAAAGGCCATGCAGATAATTTTATCTGTTCCCTTATACCTGGAGCTCCTTTCTCTTCAAGCCAATACACTCCAGGTCCCCACATTCCCTGTCTCAAGTCATTCCATGTCCATACAAGTTTGTACTCCATTTTAACGGCTACTTTTTGGCATTTTCTTACTTGATCATTAGGTGGGCTTCTGTTCAAAATGAGTGACAGCAACATGCAATATGTGACCTCCACTTCATTCTTACTTGTAACCTATGCAAAATACTTGACATCCTCTCGAACAATTGTGAACTGCGGTGGAAGCGTTGTCACTCCAGAAAGGCTGAGAGCCATGGCCAAGAAACAGGTAGACTATCTGTTAGGAGACAACCCATTGAGAATGTCGTACATGGTCGGATATGGTCCAAGGTACCCACAAAGAATCCACCACAGGGCCTCATCTCTACCGTCCAAATCTGCCCATGCAGCAAAGATTCCATGCTCATCAGGATTCAATTACATGAACTCTCAATCACCAAATCCCAACATTCTTATGGGAGCTGTGGTGGGGGGGCCAGATCAGCATGATCACTTCCCAGATGAAAGATCTGATTATGAACAGTCAGAACCTGCGACTTACGTGAACGCGCCACTCGTAGGAGCTCTGGCCTATCTTGCTCACTCGTTTGGCCAACTCTAGAAAAACCTATCTGCCTATCATTAGATCTCCAAGTCATTAGATTTTTCTTCACATTGTCTTCTAGTTTGTATGTTGTAAATTTAAGTGACTCCTCCAGTTGTTTATTGGGTGGAGGACCTATGCTCGAGCTCCAAACCTTGAAGCATATTTGGTCAACAAACATGCATTCTTATTATTAACAGGCAATGGTATGAGTGCAAGTGTCGTCGCAGGAATGGTGTTGGGATATGTAAAAGAGAAGCCAATACGGCTCAAGTAGTATTAGAATAGCCGTTGGCTTCCTTTCTTGTATGTGTTGTCCATCTTGGAATTCGTAATATGTCGAGTAGTGTTTAACTCGAAACAACCGTGCCTCTTTCTAGTTCCTTGTTCATGTGGTTACTGGAAGAGTATTAAATACGTTACAGGATGTCCTGTCATTGAAACTACCAACTAACCTCTAACTAGCTTTCATTGTTTAGATTCCTTATTATTATGGTATTACCGATTTACCGTTGAAGCCAGGGGAACGAGTGGTTGACCGTTGAAAGTGACGGACCAAGGCAAAGATACTACAGAAAGAAACAAAACAAAAGAGCTCTGACGTCGGTTGGAGACTGTCAGAAGGGTGACAGTATTGCACTATGCTCTTGTACGCTTGCAATGTACACAAAAAACTCTCCCTGGTTGCCCCTCACGGGTAGCCCAGCGGTTGAAAGAGGAAGAAGATTTTGTGCGATCTAGGATTTGAGTCTTGAAAGGAGCAGTTTTTATTTAAAGGAGCAGTTTTTATTTAAAGTGATGTAATCCTTTCGGTGATAAAGGTCCATCTGTTAGAGTAAGTACTTCTGATATTATCAAGAATCAAGCCTAAATTTACCTATTTATGAGTTTGAGTGGATAATTTATAGGTCTCAAATAATCAGGTCAAATCCAAATCCTGAGTTACATATATAACTCTCCCTGGTTCAGAGAGTCCGGAGACGCAAGATCCTCTGTTTCAAGGTTTGGTGTTCCTGTTTGGGTGTAATTTTGGTTGTCTAAATTTTATAGGCTTTATTTATTAAATGGATAGATTTTTAAAGAATAGAGTTATAAGTTACTAACAGGAACATGTCGGTTACAATGGTATGTTTGATGTTTTAGTCCAGGAAAGTGCCCGTCTTAGAAGAATCAGACATTTCATTCCCACTCACCGTATCGGTTCATATTCCAAGCTAACTTTTCTTTTCTTTTTTCTGTGCATAACGTAATTTTTTTATTAACTTCTAACTACTTCTTTTTACGTTATTATTTACATAGAGTGTCACTAATTATTTTCTATGTCATGTGTTAAAAATATTATATCAATAAAAATTAAGGGCAAAATTTTAAATTTAATTTGTCACAAAATATTAATTTTCTTATAAAACTTTTAAGTATAAAATTTTTAATTTTGCTAAAATCATTTAAAAATCGGTATTATTTAACTTTATTCTTATAACAAGAAACTGAAAATTTTGAGCCTATGATTATATCTTAGCGCCTGTACGGGGAATAGTCTTGGGTGAAAAAATTTGAACTTTCTGATTTTCCAAATTTGCACAAGATATTAGAAGAAATCCAAAATACATTATCTGATTTTCTATACAAATTTCACAATTTTTTCGCTTTCTATTTTACATAACTTGTGTCTTAAAATTTTCATGAATTAATATTTTTATGGTCTATATCTATCTTGTTTTCATTTTATTTCTACATTTATCATTGACTTTATGGTTTTCAATCTTTCTATCTTCTCTCTTTAGTCTTTTAAATTATATATTTTCTTTATTATAAGAAAATAAAATGAAGAAAGCCTTAAATCTCACTAGAATGAAGTTAGGGTTGCCAATGAAAAATTCTTAACTAATAAGAAACTCCTATTTAATTCCTTCATTTGAATAGTCTCAAAACTGATATAAATCGAATTAAGAAACTATAATTTTATAATTAGGAATGAAATCTAAAAATTGATATTTAAAGCTTATCAAATTTGCAATAGGCCTACAGGCTTACACGATGAGGAAAGTTAGGTCACATATAAACTCAAGTGAGGTTTCATTCTAAAATCAATGGACAATAGATGGAATAGTTCACTAGGCTTATATGTTAGTCTTCTTTTCTCTCTTTCTTCGATGTGTGTTAAGTTGTCATTTTTGTGCTAATTTTGTATATAAATCTCTTTATTGCGTTAAAATTATTATTCAAAATTAATGGACTTGTTACTTAATTGTTCTCGGATGATTTTCAACATATAAAAGATGAAATTGGATCGAAAAGATGTAAGAAAAATAAAGACCGTTCAAATTTCCAGCTGGTAGAAAAATAATTGACTAAGCGTTGACGTGTGCAAGGAAAATAATATCTACAGAATCTGTTTTGAAATCAAATTTGATCCACCTAAGATCTTCATGATCTTGAAAATCAAATTGTTGCCTTAACGAAGGGGATCTGCAACCTGAATATGAGGGGAGGATATTTTCTGAAGATAACGAAAAGAGGGAAAGAGAGGATATTGAAAAGCATAAAAGAAGACATTTTTACTATTGACATTAGGCAATGTACGGAGTTTACATTTCTGAAGTAGTTTTTCTATGAGTTTTCGTATTTTTTTGGAGAAAGACCAGGGATGGAGACTTTGTATTTTGCTATTTCTTTGTTGATTTTCACTTTCGTTATAATTAGCTAAATCTTTCTTCTTGGTTGAAGGGAACCACATTATCATCTGGCATGTGTGAGATTTCTTAATAAAGTTTGTTTTTGGTTTTGTTGCTCTTGGTTACCTTGTCTTCTGTATGTTTTAGTTTTACAGCTTTTTATGATTTTTTGATCTTTTAGCAGCATGGCTCACTATCAGTATGCTTTTGATTCTGATTTTTCATATTATCCTTATTATGATGATGAGTTTCCATCTGTTGCTACTTCCAGGTTTAACCATCGAGTAGTGAATTTCACATCCATAGTTGCGCAAGTACCGAGGGATGACCAACAAGATAAGGTATGTGAAGTTTGCTCATTTTTAGGTTACCCTTTTTATATATGTCTTGTTTTGCAGGATACATAGTACAAGTTAGCTTCTCCACCGAGCTACTATCAAGAGCAGTCCTACTTCCAGCCAGAACCTCCACCTTTACCATCGCCACCATAAGCTGATGAGATGTCTTTGGAGGAGATCGTAATAAGTTTAGCAACAGGCATTCTTCAATTCCAGAAGGGAACGAGGAGCAGCTTGAAGAGCTTAGAAGATCAATTGAGCCACTTAGCAGATGTTGTAGGGAGCACGGAAGCCTAAGTGTCTACAAGCATTCTTAGCCAACAAAAGAGTGATGTTGAGGAGTTGTGCATTCCTTCAGAGAGTGGAGATTATTTAGAGAACCTAAAAGCCATAAAGGAAGAGCAAACGGAGTTAGGAGAGGAAGAGGTTATAGTTCAAGAAAAGATGGAGGATGTGCAACCTCTTAAGGTAAGCAATGCAATTCATGTTATCGCTAACCGAATTTCGTTTCCTTTTCCTAGTTGTTTCCAAGTAAAAGAAGAAGAAGAATAGGAAGAGCCGCAAAAAGTGCAGTTTTTTAGAGAGTTGTGGGCGAGCGAGCTGAAGACCAAAGGTGGCAAGCAGGATATCGAGTCTCCACATCCATTGGCGATACTCTTACAGAGACCATCCTGGTGTGAGAAGGGTGATGCCCGAAAAGACGAGTGGACATTAGAGTATGAAGGCAAAACGATGAAGTTCCACTCACCAGAAGTCATAGAGCATCTTGTTGAGAAGGAGCCAACTTCAAGGGAAGTTGCTCCAGGCTCCTCACAGAGTTTGAGCATGCTTCCTGTTAGGCTCAAGCATCTATTCGATAATGGATGATGTACATATGCCAAGTGTCAAGCTTATGACCTTAAATAAGCGCTTGATGGGAGGCACCCCATCCGTATCCCTTTCTTTTGTGTGTTTTTCATATTTCTCTTTTATGCATATCTTTTGGGTGTTTGCTTTGAGTGTTTTACTTATTTTCTTTGATTTGATTTGTTTTGTTTGTAGGCATTTGAAAAGGAAGCTGCAATCTTTCACTTCAACACTGCTATCTGTGTTTTCAAAGCTGCAATCATTCATTTTAAAGCTTCATATGGCATCTTCAATCTAGGGCAATACTTCTATTCCCATCCCTCTTTTATGCTTTTATTATTTTTGGACATCCCATTCTAAGTGTGGAGGTGGGGCAAGCGCGAAATTTTTGCACACTTGGATTGTTGTGAGTTTGATGGTGATGATGAGAATGTAGTAACTTAAATGATTTCAATCTTTAGTTAATAGTTAATTGTGGTACAGGAATTGATGTTTATGCTTTTGATTTGAGGAACTTTGATTGATTCATGAAATGATGCTAACTTCAAAGTTTTTTGTTAAAGTTTTTCATTTTTCTTTTTCCTTTGTGTGCTTTACATGTGTTTGGTGACGCTTGTGTATGATGTTTGGTATTTAAGTGCATTTTGTATAGCTTGTCATATGAAAGTGGAATGGGATGCTTAGAATGCAATATTGAAAAAGAAAAAAAAACCAAAAAGAAGAAGAGATAACTATCTTTGTTATTGCGTTGTTGATCAAAAGTGTCTTTGTCTTGTGTTATTAAATAAGAAGCATCGTTGTTCTTTTGTTTTGAGCTGTTAAGTATCAAGTAATCTACACTTCGCTGGCTTCAACTCACATTCTCTACAGTTGAAGTTATGAGTGGTGCTTTTTGTCATTTGAAATGGTGATCTAACGAAGTAGCCGAGGGTGTTCACTATAAAATGTTCACCTTCAAGTCGAAAAGTTAAATGACTTATCAAACTAGTATTGCCATATCTCTACTTGTATTATTTCTTTTCATCTGTATTTGTGTCGTACTGAGCATCCTTGCCTTGTTTATGTGATAACAAATGCAAAATGTCTTCAAAGCTAGATATTATGCATCTTGACTAACTATTTTACTGACTGTGTGCTTGCATGTGAGTAACTTGTTTTTTTTATCATGATAGAGTTGAAATGAGTGAATTGCATTGAAAGCATTGATGGATTTTTGTGTGCTTGAATAACTATTAACTTTTGACCAAAATTATTTGAGTGAAGCGTTTTATTTAATGCTTGAGGACAAGCAATGGTACAGGTGTGGTGGAATTAGCTACAAGAAGTCAGGTTGTAACAGATGCACTGTGTAGCCACCAAGATCCCCAAGCCAATTTGGACGATTGGATAAGTCAACTAGAACACCGAATGCACCGAATGGAGCATAATTTGATGGCATATTGGGAGCATAAAGGATTTCAACCTCCTCACCCACCAACTCCATGCTTTCGGACTTAACAAATAGAGAAGCATTCTTTTCTCTTTTCTTTTCTATTTTTGCTTCTTTAATCTTATGTCATAAAATTGAGGGCAATGTTGGTCTAAGTTTAGGGGAAGGATATGGAGTACATGTGTGTGACTATATGATTTTGCCTTTCTCTGATTCTCTTTTATGTTCTTTGCATGCTTGTGTTGTGTGTTAAGCCATAAAGCTTTGTTATATTAGTTTGGATGAAATTGAGTGTGTGTATGAAATTAAACTGGGCTATGTGAATCTAAGGTGAACCATGCTGATTAATTGCAATAATCGATCATGTACACTTAGTCAAAGTTTGACATTTGAGTGATTAGGTAATATGTGGACTTAAGGTGAACTCTTGAATTAAACCTGTGAGCAAATTTGAGCCTTAATGAAACCATCTTTATGTCATTCTATTTTCTTATATTGTGTGATGCTCTAATCAAGCTTGCCTTCAGATTTTGCACTGAACCAGATTGAATTTGTTTAACTACATAGTTTGTGAAAATGATTAAGACCTTCTTTGTTTTAAACCCCTTAGCTTAAATGACCCACCGAGTCATTTTTTCCTTGCAAAACCTTTTTGAGCCTTTAACCCTGTTTGTTTGTTTTTATTAATCTCATTACATTGAAACCCAAAAATACCTTTAGCCTTACCCTATCATAAGTTGAATGAAATACTTAGTAAGCATTTGATTTTGGGACATTTGTTCTGTATTATATTCTGAGATATTTTATAGGTACTTCTACTCATATGTTTGTTAAATTATGCTACTATTATTTTCTCTTATTTTGTTGTTTTCCCTTGTTTTTACCATTAGCCAAGTAAAAAATTAAAAAAAAAGAAAAGAAAAGGAAAAAAAGGAAAAGAAAGAAAAAAGAAAAAAAAGTATAATAGCATTAGTTAGTAACGAGTAGTGTAGTTCCTTTTATTGATGTGTTATCTCAGAATTTGAATTTGAGTGTCATACTTGGTACTTTGTGAATGTTTGTGATTAACCTTTACCATTTTACAACCCATAATAAAGTCATTCTGATCTATGAACTCATGTAATTCGAATGAATAATAACTGGTGAATTTGCAAACCTATGGTAGTGTAATCTGATAAAGGGAGATTTGAAAAAAATACTTTATCCTTAAACACGTGGGTGTAAGAGAGAAATATGTAAGAAGAATTCACCTTAGTTTCATATTTTCTTTTGAACAAGATTATCTTACTTTGACTTTGTTTATTTGTATAAAGCATAGTAGCATTAGTTAGTAATGAGTAGTGTAGTTCCTTTTATGCATATGTTATCTCTGAATTTGAATTTGAGTGTCCCTTTTACTTGGTACTTTGTAAATGTTTGTAATTAACCCTTACCATTTTACAACCTATAATAAAGTCCTTTTAATCTATGAGTTTATGTAATTTGAATGAATGATAAGTGATGAATTTGCAATCCTATGGTAGTGAAATCTATTATAGGGAGATTTGAGAGAAACATTTTAACCTTAAACACTTGAGCGTAAGAGAGAAATTTGTGAGAAGAATTCACTTAGTTTCATATTTGCTTTTGAACAAGAATATCTTACTTTGACTTTGTTTATTTTTATTGGTGAAAAGTGATTATGATGTATGTTGCAACCTAAGTCTTGTTGGCACAAGTTAGCAGATTGTGTACACTTAATCATATGAAGGACGAATTGATAGATTGAAGTGGTTTGGTATATTTGCTCAAGAGCGAGCAAACGTTTAGTGTGAAGGAATTTGTTAAGTTGTCATTTTTGTGCTAATTTTGTATATAAATCTCTTTAATGTGTTGAAATTATTATTCAAAATTAATGGACTTGTTTCTTAATTACTCTTGAATGATGTTCAACACATAAAAGATGAAATTGGATCAAAAAGATGCAAGGAAAATAAATATTGATCGAATTCCCAGCTGGTAAAAAAATAATTGACTAAGCGTGGGCACATGCAAGAAAGAAGAATATCTGCAGAATCTGTTTTAAAATCAGATTCAATCCTCCAAAATCATTGATCTTGAGAATCAAATTGTTGTCTTAATGAAGGGGATCTGCAACCTAAGTATGAGGGGAGGATATCTGCTAAAGAAAACGAAAGGAGGGAAAGAAAGGATATTGAAAAGCATAAAAGAAGACATTTTTACTGTTGATGTTAGGCAATATAGGGAGTTTACATTTTTGCAGTAGTTTTTCTAGGATTTTTCATATTTTCTGGTAAAAGACTAGGGATGTAGACTTTGTATTTTGCTATTTATTTGTTGGTTTTCACTTTCGTTATAAGTAGCTAAATCTTTCTTCTTGGTTAAAGGGAATCGCATTATCAACTAGTATGTGTGAGATTTCTTAATAAAGTTTGTTTCAATGATGAATATTGAGTGTCTTTTGAATTGCTTTTCATGGTTGAATTGATTGATTTCTAGGGTAAGCAACTAGGAATTAATTTGTTTAATTTATAGCCAGATTAGTAGGATTTGACATTCAGTTTTGCTAATTTAAAGTTGGAAATTCTAAGAAGGCACTAAACTTGAATAAATCCATGTTGTACATATCTTATCTTGTTCATTGGTTTCTTAATTCTTAAAGCTATTAATCAATTAAACTTAAGATCGTATCTAAGTTGTTAACTAATAAGAATGTTTAGAATGCATGTTTCTATTCATTTCATCTTAAGAGAAAACATCACCCAATGAATGTTTGTTAATGGACTGAATTTTATATTGAGGATCCATATTAGTGTGATAACATTGGTGACTCGAAACTAAGGTTTGTTTACTGAATTTCCAGATCTAATTATTTTTGTTAATTTTTTATTTCAGCCATTTTTAATTTTTTTAAATTTATGTGCATTGAACCCCCTAATTTGTTTTAGTTTTGAACTCGTATAATTTTTATTGTTAAAATTCCTCGTGTGAACTATCTCAACTCTTAGCTAACTACATTTTTCCATTTCTAGAGTTGGTATTAATTTAGTTGTAGGTGACAGCAGTACCAATATGGGACACTCACAAGTGGGTATTCTCAACACTTCCCTTCTCCAATTATTTAAATGATGGGCCCTCTTTTAGGGCAAACAGTAGACCAAGATCTTTATGTGCTCTGATACCATGAGGAGGAAAGTTAAATCACACACAAGCTCAAATGAGGTTTCATCTTAAAACCAATCTATTATAAGTGGAGTAGCCCATTAAACTTATATATTAGTCTTCTTTCTGCTGTTTCTTTGATGTGGGATACTCACACGTGGGTATTCTCAACACAACTATACTTTTGTAACTTCCCTTGAAAGCTTTGCAATATGTAGTATAAATTTTCCTAAACTCGATAAATTTTATGGCTATAAATATTCTAGGTGGACAACAGGTTTGCATGTAGAATGAGAAAAGAAAGATTGAGTGAGTGCTTAAGTGAAACTAAAAGCTTGGCTGAGTGGTGTAAGTGAGTATCAAGAGGAGGGACATATTAGTTTTGAATGTTCCATTTCAACATTTTCAAAGTAATAAAAGGCATCCCTTTTAGTAAACTTTTGATCTAAAGTTGGAGTTCTCTCTTTATACCTTATAAGTGGTATCAAAGCAAAGTTTAATTTGGTGCCGTTGTATATGAAGATTATGCTAATTTGAAGTTTTGAGACTAATGTGTGCATCACCAAGGCATGACTCGATAAATCATTATGTGCTATATCAAGCCTTTGATATACTTAGGCTTGGCATATAGTGTTGGGCCTAATCAACTTGAAGTCTCAAGTGTGGCTGTCGAGTATAAGCCTGACTTTAAAAGAACAAATAGAAACAAAAGAATTCATATTCTAAATCCCCCGTTTGTCTTTAATGAATCTTCTAGCAATTTGGATTAAATGATGCTCTCTATCGGATCTTATGATGTAAAATTCATGTTTTCCTCACCCTCTGTTTAGAACTGCCTTTTGTTTGTGTTTCTTATGACTCAAAAACATTTCTAATCTTGTCTACCTCTAATTATCGTTTGATAATATTCTTTTATAGAAAAAAATAGGAATTTTTGGATATACATGGTCACTTACACAGGGTCTAAAAATACCTAACATTGTGACTTACACAATTATAAAGACTTACACATAAATATACATAGGTGCATACGTCAACATACACAGGTGTGTAAGACACAGGCAAGAATTGTGTTGTTAGAGCTCTACACATCTATACAGACTTACACGATCACTACACATGGCCATGTAAGTCCACAATTGCTCTAATTCTTCCATTCCATGCGATAATTTCACCCAAATACAGCTCCTCTTGGTCTATGAAGGCAAATATCACCTACTTCACACTTAAAGCGAATTAAGTACGAAAAATAGTATAAACACTTAAATAATAAGCAAAACACATTATACATGGGTATATAAATAAAGTCAAATAATCATTTATCAAACATCTCCACACTTAAGCTTTCACTTGTCCTCAAGCAAATCATAATCTAAATCATCAATCTTACAAACATCCATCTCTGATTAACCTCAACTTGTCCATCCACACTCCCAATGATCATATTATATCAATCAAATTAACATGCAATTAGATTTAAGTCATTATAAAACCAATCTTTATAAGTAAATATAAAGACCAATCACATAGATAGTCCTTTTGAAATTGAAAGCACAAATTTTTACATCCTCACTAAGGATTTACTCAATGCATTCAAAGTGTTTAGAATGAAAAGTGTAAGAACTCTTAAATTAAAGCATGGAAGGATTCTTAACTATAAGCCTGCAATAAAATCATATCTCCGTCACTTATAAGTAAACTGGAAACAAAAATCTAAAGGTCTTACTAAAGGGTTTTAATGAGGCTTAGGTTATGTTATAAATAAGATAATAAAAAGGGTGATAAAGTTGAAGGAAATTTGCAAAAAAACAAAACTACAAGAAACTTTGTTCTTCATAATATAAGTCCTTCACACCATGAGTCCATTGGTACCATAACTTTAACATTTTTTTTTTACTTATTAAGCTCACAACACTTTTTTTAAACATTCATCATGTACCAACAATTAAAGAAATATTATACCTTTTCAAATTTTAAGTTTCAAGTAATTATGTAAATATAAATAACCTTCAAGGTTTTAAATAATAAAAAGGCTTCAAGAAAAATAAGGTAAAAGCTAACAATGTGGATATAATCAATGAAAAGACTAAGTCTCAAAATTAGTTACTCCTAAGGGATAAAATACAGTGGGATAATTATCAAGAAAATAAGTTAAACAAAGATTTAATCTAAATGTCCTTATCATTTCAATGCTTCTAATTTAATAAATGTAGTCTTAATATGAATAATAAAAGTAAATTCTAGAATTATTCAACTATGTGTGATAACACACATGAAAGAAAAAAAATTGCTTAAAATAATGATGTTTAGGCTCAAAAAGTCACAAAAATGGTCATTTATGTAAACAATATGCAAATTTCATTCATATTAATTATCTCAGTGATTAATAAAAATATAAGTTGTAAAAGTACGTATATTTTAACTTTCAATAATCAATAATGATCTACAGTATTTTGGACATATTTTAACTAATTTGGGATATTAGTTACTATGATTTAATAAGAAAGATTATAATAAATCTAAGAAATCTCTTCCCCACACTTCAAACTATACATTGTCCCAAATGTACACAGTTGAAGCGCATTAAAATAAAATAACAACAAAACACAAAAAGTAAGAAGAGGTCAGAATTGGTACTACTTTAAATAATAAGAATTACAGAGTTTTGAATTTGATGAAGGGTTCCTCTGATATTATATACATTCCTCCTTACAAAAATATAAACAACAAGGGAAAGTTAAAAGAAAATCAAAAAATAATAAAGAACATGGAGATAACTTAACATGAAATAACATGAAATAAAATCATATGCTAACACAAAGAAATGAAAACAACATGAAATGAAATAAAAATATCAAATGGAACGAAATATATTCTAATTCATGGGATGCCTCCCATACAGCGCTCAACATACCGTTCATATTTACTATTAACCTGGTTCTATAATTAGTAGCTTACTTCCATCCATTTCTCCACATAATGGTTTAGTAGCCTGTGAATAAGTCACTTGTTGTAGGATAATAATAAAGATATAATTTATCAAATTAAGAAATCCAATTAACTCCATTAATACCCTTTTTTTATAACAAACTTTCCATAAAATAAGGAATAATAGAACTCCCTAAATCTTCAGTTGGCATAAACAGTTTGTCTTGTAGGACATGGGAACCATCCATAATCAAGGTGATTACCAATAATTCATTAATAGTTTCTTTATTTGGCTCCTCCTTTTGTTTTTCCTCAATCACCTTTATCCACTCTTCAACTTTCTCTTCTTAAAGAGAGGCTTCCTCCTTTTCTTCTTCCTCAATCATCTTTTGCCACTCTTCTATTTCGTCTTCTTGGATAACGGTTTCTTCCTCTTCTTTTTCCTCAATCATCCATGTCATTTGTTCTTCTTTCTTTAATATACTTTAAATAATTTTTATATGCATAAATAATTTTTATTACAAAATAAAATATATTTAAAATTAAAAGTGTTTTTATTTTTATGTTGTCAAACAGTCTACTGTATGAAGCTCTTTCAAAAAATCTCTTTTTTAAATGACAGTCAAACAGTCAACTAACTTAGAAAAGTTCTTCTCATAACATATCTACAGAAAAAGCTCTATTGACAAAAACTTTACTGATATAAGCCCAATCAAACAAAACCGTTCTGGATCTACAAGGGTTTCAAATTGGCTAGTCTGTTTTTGTTCCAAATTTAGAAAAATTGTTTAATCATATTTAACTATAACTCCTATGAATCTAAGACCAGACCTGTGTGTTGGAAGAAAGGCTATTACGGAGTTGAAATATAGTCTATTTCGAGTACAATTTTCATTATAATCCGTTGAAGGAGAGCATTCTAAAACACGTTCAGAAGCCACTTGTAACAAAATAGCTTGCAACAGTTTTCTATACATTCTTATCTGTGTGTAAACTAATAGCAACGATTGAGTTTGGATGAAATTGTATATAAACAACTAAGAAATTTTTACAAACTTGGAACAGTATTAGAAAGATCAAGCAACTCAAAAATTACCATGGCCATTCAAAGAAGACTTGATATAAGGATAGTTCTTGTCATAAGCGTAGCATTCTTGTCCTGTGCAGCGGAGAGGGAGTGTAGCACTCTACTCCCGCAAGACCCGAACCTGATATCGATGGTGATATCCGAGACCGCGCCCCGCTAGGGTGGTGTGCTACGCACTCGATCAATCAAAATTCGGTATCTATTTTTCCTCTTTACAGACGCACATGCGGAAGTCAATAATCAAATAGGCCATAAGCCCTTTTCCACATACAATGCCATTTACAAAATTCCCATATGGCCATTTGGCCCTTTCACAAATACACACACTTGAGTCATTTCAAAATTCGATTCATACGGAAATTGCGGAATAAACAATTTAATACAAAAATATAGACATGCAATGCAGACGCAAACTGATCCCGACCTCTATCCTTCACTTGAATGCTGTCAGCATACTCCCGTTGG
>JANIJH010000009.1:30194467-30223616 GCA_024520975.1 Erythroxylum areolatum | reverse complement strand
GATTGAGTATTTAAGTGTTAGAAGCACTTATGAATAGATGACTCAATAATTTCTGAACCATTGGAGAATCACATTAAGGAAAGGAAGTAGAAACAGGAATAAATCAACATCTTTCAAAACACGAGATCATGGATACGGGTACGCAAACTCGAATCGATCCTATAATTGTTTTTCATCTGACTGGTGGAGGAACTTTCGACGGGCAAGGAGAGGCCGTTTGGAAATACAATGACTATAAGAAGAACAAAAACTGTGTCTGACTTTCGAGTCTAAGTACCAGGATAAGGATAAACATTCATTCCTTCTAAACTGCAGAACTTGCTGAAATGATTTTTGATGATTACTTTAATGTTAGTGCAGTCAATCAAGTTCCAGAAGGTGAATAACTCAATAATAGATGGGATCAATTCCCTGAACAACAAATATTTTCACATCACATCACATCCTACAATAACTATACGACCATCAACCTTAACATAATTACCCTTGCGAATAGCCCCAGCATTGACGGGATGCACATTAGTGATACTACTGATGTTAAGGTGTCTGATTGCAAAATCCAAACTGGAGACGATTGCATGTCAATTGGACAAGGAGTAACTAATGCTTACATCTCCAATATCTTATGTGGTCCTGGACATGGCATAAGGTGGTACTTGAATCTTTTGTTGTGATTCGGACACCTCTTATTTGTAGATCAGAGTTCTCATTTTCCTTTCTCTATGAACCTTGTTTTAGGAACAACGTTGGCAGCCTTGGCAACAATCCAGATGAAAAGGATGTGAATGGAATTTTTGTGTCTAATTGTTCATTATCTAACACGACCAATGGTGCAAGGATCAAAACATGGGCTGCTTTGCCACCAACCAAAGCCTCAAGACATTACAATGGAATATGCAAAAAATCTTATTATCATCTGTTAAGATATCTTTTTGTTGTTTTTTCCCACAATGAAAATTGTTTTAATTTTGCATAATGTAAGAGTAGCAGAAATTAAAAAACACAATATTTATTTAATTCGATAGCTTAAATGTTATCTACATCCAAGAGTATCATGTACGTGATTCCACTAGAAGATCAATGAAAAGCAATGAGTTATAAGAGATAGAGTGTTTAAAAACACGTATAAACTTATCAGTCCTTGTACATACTCTAGCAACTCTCTAACTTCTAATCTTCTTTTCGTAAGTCTCTCTCAGATTGTTGGGTAACGATGAAAAATGCTGTGCATGTGGGACTGATACTAGTATCTGATTTTTATAGACTAAACGTAGCAGTTGTATCTTGCAATCCTTCACCGTAGAGGTATGGGTCATGTGCCTCTCACATGCATGACTTATGCTCCTCTGCTTTGCGTTTTGACTTAGTTTCTTTGTTACCTTCGGTTTTAGTATTTTGTTGATGTAAGAGTCTACTGCACACATCCTACAAATCCCTAGGACAGGATCTTCTATCTAATATTATGGTGTCTTATTTTGTCCTATGAATCTCAGTCATTCATTTATGCGAGTTCTGTGTTTATTTATGTGGGACCTACGTGGAATCCACATAAATAAATGATTGAGATTCATGGGACAGAATAAGACGTCATAAAATTGGAAAAAAGATCCGAACTCCAAATCCCTAATCCCCAAAGCCTCAAATCACTTGAGATCAAACCTTTTGATCTGTGTTATAAGTCGGAGAATAGTGAATCACTTCGCATCATCGATCAGAAGTATGGCTCTCGCAAAAGCAACAAGGTACCAATGTTTACTACGAAATAGGATAAGAAGTTAAATTAATTAGGATTAAATGCTTGGCTTATTTGAAACTTGTATTGTTGCAGCCATCAAGCGTAGAGGTAACTGACGGCCACTTCAAGAACATCAAAGGAACCACTGTTTCGAACGTTGCAGTCAGTTTTTCTTGCAGCTCGTCATTCCCTTGCAAAGGAATTGAACTATTTGATATTGATTTGGCTTTAAATAACCCTCGAGCCAAGAATTCATCGTTCCTATCTCAATGTTTGAACGCAGAAATTAAATCTGGGAGAACCCAGAATCCATCACCGTGTCAAGATCATACATAGCATCAAATGTCACCAATTTGACCAAGAGATTCTAAGAAAAGAGATGAAGGCTGGGAGGAATAATTTCTGAGAAAAGTTGGAAGTTTTACTCCACTGAGCTGTAAGAAGATGCTTAGAATTGGAATATTGTGTCATCCTTCTGGATCTACTTGAACCCATCTTATCTTTTCTAGTTCTTATGGTCTAAAAAAGATACATGACCATTAACAGTACAGAAAGAAACTCCATTTGTGACCTCTATTGTAAGGTCTTGGGTCTTGACTGATCCTTTTAAGATTGAAATATTTCCAGTTAAACATAAATGCATCCAACCTGGACTGTTTTATCTATTAATGTTGCACTATGTTTCATAGTTATGAAACTTCACGCCCACAGGGGAATGCTTACAATGCCCTTGCAGTGTCTTGGTGAACGTTCAGATTATGTTCCTCAAAAATAGTTATTGTCTTGGCATTCTTGCAGACATGTTATTTGACGACCTTATCAAATTGTAAGTAATCTAACTAGCCATCAAACTTTGGAATTTGTTTCGTTCCTGATCTTTGTTTTTCTTTCCCTACAATTCTTTACGTTTGAAATGCACTAATCCAAGTTTTGACGCTGAATCCTATGCTTGGAACGTTATCAAAAAGAACAGAAATCATTAACTGAGGATCGTGCAATAAGGACAACTCTCCTTTGTAGGTTTCGTGTGAAGCGGCGGAAGGTTGAAAGAGAACAGAGGTTTCCGGTCCAATTGAAGTTGGCGGATGTTTCCAAGTTGAACAATTAACAGCAAATACTCTGAGAAAAAAGAACTGCCACCTCAGGAAAATGTGTAAGAGTGGCATATACTTTGATAATACGGTTTCTAGCTGTATACTTCCTATATATAATTAATGAAGCACAAACAAGAACAATGCGAATAAATATCAACCAATGATAAGAGTTCCTATCCACCAAACCATGTTTCCAATTCCAAAAAGAAGAGAAAACAGCAAGCAGAGTACTGTCATCGTTATCTTAGATGGAGTCAAGGTTTCTGCAGAGAAGAAAGGCGTTTCGGCCCTTTGCAGGGCTATGAGTAATGGGCATGCTGAGATTTTGGTTCTCACTCTTCTTCATGTGAAGGCATCTGAGTCTGATCCAGGGCCTGAATTTGGGAAATATAATCAATCATCTGAAACTGATTCATACATCAGGTTCCTACAAGAGGAAATCAGTCAGCGAAAGGAGGTCTATAGGGAGATTTTCAGGCCTTTCTACTATGCTTGTGAAAGCAATGGAGTAAGTCTTTCGAAGTAAATTGAGTTTCATTTGGATTATCTATTTAGACATTGAAAAGTTATTTTCAATATAGGAATTTCAAGTTCTACAACTGAACTGTGAGATGCTAACTAAGATTCCACGTGTTTCTGTACAGTTCTTGCCTATATAACAATGAGAACTACGATGTTGTTACAGGTAAAGTTTCAGGTCAAGATTGCTGCAGGCTTCCCTTTGAAGGATATTATAGTCGAGGAGTCCAACAATGCCAAGGCCACTGAGATTTTAATGGATAGGTTGCTTCTCTCTACCTATTTAGCGCCTGTGAGCATGAAGAAACTTGATAATTATTAGTTTACCAAATATTTTAGTTCTGCTAATAAACACAAACTACTCAATTGCGATTCAGGGGAAAACCTCAATGCTGCCTGAATCCTCTAATCAATCTAGTTGCTCAATGACCATGATACATTTCTTTCTCTGATCGCAGTTCCTTGGCTAGATACTTGAGATTTCAGTTGAATGGCACAGATTGTGATGTGCTTTTAGTGAACGATGATGAGTTTATAATTAAAAATGAAGGCCTAGAAAGTTCGATTGTCAGGGACATGACTAGGGATTCTGGATCTTCAAAACTGACAAAGGTTTTCAGATCAAAGGAGGAACCATTTATTCTTAATCTAGTGCCAGCAATTGGCAGTGAATGTCGAGATTGTTCTGCATCCCTTCTAAGCAGCATTAGCAAAGATATTGGTCATAAAACGAGGTGCAACCCATATGAGAAAAGTCGAAATCTTAGCAAACATAAGCCTTCATCACAAGATTCACATAACATCTCAGATGAACATGAAAACCAAGACGGTCACCCAATTAATCGGGCCTACATCTTGTTAGGATTACCATTGCAACTAGGCTGGGAAGTCATTATGGAGATGTCACAAGGGTTTAAATCAGAGATGCGAATCGGCAAAACCAAAAATTGTTCAACTTATTGTGGGTACTTCAACGACTGTCAGTGCTTTGTTCTGGTGAAAAGATTTAGAGGAGATTCTGATGGAGTTCTTGAAGCTGAAAAGAAAGCAGCTTTGTCTCTGCACCACAAGAACATAATGACTTTGATAGGTTACCACAGGAGTGAAAATGGTACAATCCTAGTGTTTCCCTTTGTTCACGGTGAGTTATTCTGATTAGTTGTCATCTACAGTTCCTGAAAACTTCATGTTTCTTGGCGATAGGGACTAATATATGAGCTCTCTGACTGCTTCTTGTGTCAGAACAGACTTGATAAGAAGACATTGGGAACTTACATTTCAGGACAAAATGAAAATTGCTATAGAGATTGGTCAAGCTCTCCGATATATGCATGAAGAATGCCCTCGGGGCCCCACCATTCACGGAGATTTACGGTTTAGCAATATTTTTCTGACAATCGATTTGCATCCAATGGTGATCATCCGAAAATCATAATTCCTGAAGGTTTTCATCTTTTCAGCCTGGTCTAATTACATGTCTCTATTATGATGATGATACTCTCATAGATCTCCGGCTTTGCACATGCTAAATGGCTTCGACCTGAGCAAGAGTTAGACGACTACACAGATGACTTTGCATCCCCATGGTAAGGTCCAGCAACTAAGTAGCTTTTGCTTTTAAGCATAGTTCGAGGAAGTTTAACTTTTTTTGTTAGAAGGTGTCAGACTTTGCATCCACTGGATCACAGAGCAATGGAGTTTTTAAAATCAGACATTTTATATTTCGGAGTTCTGCTTTTGCGGCTGTTTTGCAGAAAAGAAGTGCCAGTGGATGACAAAATGCTGATTGAATGGGTTAGTTTAGCAACACTTCCATTACCTGCTTAAGGTCATGTTTCTTTTTTTTTTTTTTTCAATCCGCACAGAATTTAGGTGTAACTTAATCAGGGTTAGCAATTTTTTCCTGTCTCACGAGTTCGGGTCTCTAAACTAACGAATAACCTAACCCCATTTGATGAATCAACAATCTTATACTAACCAGCAAACACAAGTGATCATTTTTCTTTTGTCTTTGATGGAATTTTAGCAGTCAAAAATGGTAGCACATGATCTGATATATCTTGTTGGAGATTTTCATAACGTGGAGTCTGTCTATAATTGCAGGCGCGGCCATTCCTTGTCCAGGGAGCATTCCATGTGCTCTTAGATGAAAGCTCGGATGATTTAGACATACACGAACTTTATAGGGTCATGACTATTGCAACCCTATGTATAAAGATCAACCCTGCTTCTCGACCATCCATGAGCGAGGTAAAGAACCCACTTTTTATCAGTTCAAGCTCCTCTAATGTTTCCTACTATTTTTGTTTCTATATAATACAATCTCCTCTGATTCCTTTCAGATACTCTCTATTCTTAAAGGAGAAACCTTTTGCGCTATGCATTCATCCCCATAAGAAGGGTCAGAGACCGTGACCCTGAGGATAACCTAAACAAGAAAAGGGGAAAAAGTCAGAGGAGAAGAACCACAAAACAGAAAAAGGAAAAAAGAACACGAGAACCACAGCTTATCATATAGTTTGTCCATACCAAATACGCAAGATGTGAAGAAATTGTCTGTTAGCTTGGATTTGAAAGTTGAGAAAACAGTGTAACATAATTAATATACAGATTCATGAACTAAGAATGCGACTCTTTTGCGTCTCACTTGCTCTTGCTTCCAACAGCGTCAAGTTTCATGCACTTGGAAGCCCACTGCTGACGTGATGCATAGAAGGGAAAACTAGAATTGACTGACTTCTCCGCTTGGTTGAGTGTGTATATTCTTCTACCTAACATAAGTGGGATTTTTAGAGGTGGTGGAGTTTTTTCCTCGACATCTTATCATTACGGAGACAGACCAAGAAATTTTGTTGAATATAATTACCATAAGTCAATATTAAATTGATATCACATATCTTAACTATACTTCCTGTTCCACTGTATCTATATGGTACTGTTGTGGGACAGTCACAGCATAAGAAGCCATTAATTGACGACAACAACATTCACATGCCTCTGATCTCTTCCACAAAACACGAGCCGTTATATTTGATTATTCAAATCCTTTAAGAGTTAGTGAGTGTATCCGAATGCCTAACTTATTCCAAACATAGTATTGTTGACACACAACCTGCGGCTTGTCCGTTGAACTTGACAAAACTTGCAACGATCTACACTTCTTTGGTTAAGATTAAATATATGGTTAATATGGTAGTTTGGTCGTGTTTCAAAATCAGATCTCACTATTTTCCCTAAATCCCTGCCGAAGAAGAAGATTGCAAAGACATTGTGTTCATCAATGACTTAATTCCAATCCATGTTCAATTTCATATTTATACAAAGAATGTAAAAGAGAAGAGAGAGGGGATTTATGAAGGGGGATCTTCATTTTCATGTGTACTTGAAGGTATCTTTTATGTTTTTTCTTGAACAGGGTGAGGCAGGCATGAACATAGGATTTAAGGAACCTAGCCACATGTTCCTTTATTCTTGTTTTTGCGGGAACGCGAGTTTGTGTGAACGTAATTGGAGAGATAACGTAAAACAAATAGCAAACTAACAATCCTGTGCATTGTTAGGTAACAAAGCGATGGAGAATTATGACTCGAAGCTCATGTTTGATGCGTCTTTAACGGCTACTATTCCTTACTCTCCGACGACCAGAAGAGACTCAAGTATTTATCAAATTTTGACTTTTAGTTGATGAGGGGTATTTCTTTCTTAATTTTGGCAGATAATTTATAACTACAAGATAACAATGCCACTTAATTGCATAAGTCATGAATAGAATTGGGTTAGGTTGAATTTAATTGAAGTTTTTTTTAGTATTTCAAAAATATTCAATTAAATTCAAATTTTGATTCATTATAAATATTGTAAATTTAATCTCTTTTTATAAAATTATATTTCTTTAATGATTAAAAAAAACAAAATTATTTATTAAAATAAATATATATATCTATTTTTGCATAAATGTAGTTTTTTAAATAAATATGCAACATATTATTTATAATTATAATAAAATTATTTATAAAAATAATTATAAAATTCATATTTTAGGAAGATCTAAATAATATAATTTTATATGAATATCAATTTGAAGGAAAGTGACAAAAATAAGAAGTTGAAAGTAGGGTGCATTTTATTAATTTTCAGAGGTCTGTAGCACTAATTGAGATAAGATGAATAATTAGTTCAATATAAACTAAATAATAAGATAGGATATGATGTTATTTAAAATAAAATAAGTTAAACAAGTCCTGAAAAGTTAACTTCCCTAGTACGCAAACCTTCCCACTTTGCGGGGATTTAGGAAGGATCTTAATCTATACAACACTTTTGTTTTATAATTTTACAAAAAATTATTTTCATGACTTAAAAATATGATGTTATGATTACAAAGGAGTAACTGATAAGTTGCTCCAAGAAAGATTATGTAGCGTAGTTAGAATTGAAAAAATGCAGAAGTGGGTTGCTATCACAATCAATTTAAAATAAATATTAGATTACAATTGAAAATTAAAGATAGACTAAATTAGTTATAATTCTTAGATTTTTATAATTATTTTTAAACTTAAAAAATATTTACACGTTATTTCTTTAAATTTATATTCTTTAATTTCTGTTTATCAAATAAATTAACTCAAATAATTTTCACACTTAACTCCAGTAGCATTGTGATCTAAAACATAAATATGGGTACAAGTACCAAAACTTCCAACTTAAGACAGTAATATAGAAAATAGAAAAGTAGGTTTAAAATGATGTTTTAAAAATTGGATTAGAAATAAATAGGTGAAATAACAACTCTTATTAGTCCATCGTAAAATTAATATAATATAAATATTAAATAGGATTGAAGAAATTAAATTATGATCGAATAAATTTTATTGAAAAAGGAAATTGTCATATAAAAGTTAATATGCTTATTATAATTTATAAAACTCAGTTAGTTGACAAAAATTAATTTATAAATCAATCAGTTTTGTGTAATAAAAATTATTAAAAATTATTAGAGTGCGAGTTTTACAACAATTGGTAGAGTTATTTTTTTGTAATCATAGTATAATAGGTTTAATTCACGAAAATAGTTTCTTTGTAAAATTACAAAGGAATGATTACGTACAATATAACTCTTCCCATATATTAACTTTAAAAATTATTAAGGTAAACTTCTCAACTAATTTAACATTTTTATAATTAAATTGGTCTAATCAAAATAATTTTTAATCATTGATTATAAAAATGAAATTAATTAACCTAATGAAGTAAACAACAAACAATCCAATGAATACAGCGAAAGAGACTTGAACTGATTGAGATTTATAACGAAATTAGATTGATCCTGAATCTTGTTTTGGATTGCCAAATTTTGCGGGATGGTCCCGGAAATTTATTTGTCACCCATCACCATGTTCAATAGTGATTCAATTAGGCCAAACCTAGTCCAACTACTTTTTTTTTGGTACATCAGAGGGGGGGGGAACCAAGCTTAATGTTGAGGGAATGCAATCCCATGCGCATCTGCGCGCAAAAGAGAATACAATGCATGGGGAGGGTTGTGCCACACCTGCTCGTCACGTACGAAGCCCAAGCCCAGACGGGTTAGTTGATCAGCGCATTGATTACCTTCACGTAGGACATGTGCGGTAATATACCTTAGGCCATGTGTTAGAAAGGAGCGGATATCATAGATCACATTGGCTAAGGGATGAAACTGTAGATCCTCTTGAGAATAACTTAGGCATCTAAGCGCTTCCTTTGAGTCGGATTCAATAATCAATCTATCACATTGAAAATTCCTGACAAAGATGATACCAAATTGGAGGGCCTGTAGTTCCACAACCATGATGATAATGATCCCAACACAGCAAGAAAAACCTGCTAGCCATGTACCATGGCTATCCCGAATTAAGCCACTAATACCCGCCATGCCCGAACTTCCTAGTACACTGCCATCCACGTTTAGCTTTAACCACGTCCCGGGTGGGGGAATCCATGCAATCAAGGTGGACGCCGGCGGTTGTGTTTGTCTTTGAGACTGGTTAGCAATATATGCATTTATTTGACAGATATTTGACGTTAAATTGATTGCATAAGCTCGTATCTATATCTCCTTATTTAGGTTTGTATTTTAGTTTTATTATATAAACAACTGAGGATTTACCATTTTCTTTCTTTAACATTCATCACTGAAATCTGATCCTTTTCCTTTAATTTGATATGCAATAATATAATTTAAGATCATGGATAATTAGCCTAAGTATCATAAAAATAAGTTGACTTAACTTTTAAATATGTACTAATCAGTCTAATTGTTGTTTATTTTTAATAGTTGGCATAACCATGTTTTTTGGTCATTTAATTAAAATTAAATATTATCCACTTATTTGATAAAATTTTATACACATTTTAGAAAAGATTATAAAAAATGATCCTACTTTTTTTTTCCATATAATGATTAAAAATTTAAAGATGTTGTAGTGCCGTTAAATTTTTGGATAAATTTTCAAATTTGCTGTTTAATTTTTTTATTACAAAGGTAAAACAATTTAAGGATCGATCAATTTATTTTATAAATTAATCAATTTTTATAAATTAATTAATTTTTAGTTAATAATATTTTAATTAAATTTAAATTTTTTGATAATTACAGATATTCTTTTTAAATCATATTTAAAATTTTTTAATTTTATTTAATCTTTAGTGAATTTTATAATAATTTTTTTAACTTTTAAAATATTAGCTTTTATTTTTAACAGATGTTAATATTCAAATTTATTAAATCATTCCAATCAAATCAAACCAAATTAATTTAGTTTTGTTTACGCAGAATAATGTTTTAGTTAGGTTTAAATAAAGAATTAGTTTGTAATTTTAGTAAAAAAGAACAAAAAAAGCCTGAATCACTGTTATGAACCATAAAATAAACTCAAATCACAAACCATTCATTATGTGCATACAGAGAGCGATCTTGACAACGCTTGTTTACTGTAGTCGCACTAACTAGTCGGACCCTGGCCGAGATCGCGGCAAGGTGTTCTGGTTTTCGATTTTAAATATTTTAATGTATTTTATAATAATTTGATGATAAATGAGTTTTTTTCTAAAAAGAGCAAAATTATCTTAATATTTATATCTATAATTTGTTATACAAGTTTATTATTTAACTTGACAAAATTAATGGTTGAAAGTTAAACAGAAAGTATGAAAACGGTAAAAAGAATAATTAAAATAAGGATATTTTGAAACATTACATAATATATGAAAATATCTTTTAAGGAATGGGGCAATTACTTAAATATGATTTTGTGTGGCCTTGGCTAAAACAGGCAGCGTCCTCTCTGTAGATTATCTCTTCCTCTCGCTCGTTCAAAATCCGTTCCTCTTTATATTCGTCTCTACAATTCCAAAACCGTAAAAAATTGCCTCATTACTTATTCGATTCAGTTGGAATCTCCCTGAGCAACACACTCCTCTCTTTCTTATATAGGTTTCTCTGTTTTCTCCTCTTTGTCTCTGGTTTGAGCCACTGAAAAGGTGTTGATTGGTGTTAACTGAGGTCTGTTTTGGTTGTGTTTCTCTTGGTTTTGACTTTTTTTTAGCTTAATTCAATGAGATTGCTCTTCTCCGATGCTTCCTCGTAGAAATCATGGCTCTTACGTATCCGTTCTCCGGTAAGCCGGCTTCTATTACTCTAGATTATTTTTATTTTTATTTGAATTTCGTTTTGCTGTTGGTTTAGAAACCCTAAGTTAATCAGAGACCGAGTAATGTCTTGTGTGTTTTGTTTGGGTAGCAGAAAAGAAAAGAGAAAAAACTAAATGCTGTTATGAGGAGGAGCATCTCATTTTTTGAATCCCGAAATTTGTATAACGCACTTAGATTAGCCCAATTCTAACGTTTCTTTTACTGGACTCCAATTTATGAGACTTGCGCTTATGTTGTTTATGTACTTTGAGTAATATTTTGTGGTTAAACGTCGTAGTGTCTGTGGAATGCGTGAGCATATGTAAGTTATCGCAAGGAGATGGTGGCGGGAGATATGACTGTAATGCTTTATCATGCGCGTGGAAAGCTCCTAGAGTCTTGACTGGTCTTCTTGCTAGCACAGCTCATTCTACTCATTCTTCACCCTTGGTGTGTGTGCTAAATAGAAGAAGGAACGGTTTCAATCATGTAAGACGTGTTCTGTTTTTGTAATTTATTGTTTTGTGGTTAATTAAGAAGTGCATTAAATTACTGAAGCCATACCCATATAATTTATTTAGGCTGATGGGAGGAAATATCTTAAATTATGAAGATTAAATGGTGAGAAAGGAAGAATGATATGATATTGTTCTTAAATTTGTGAAGGTGGCCTTCTTGGATAGTGGAAACGGAGGAAACAAAGTTGTGTGAAAGAGAAATTAAAGATTGAAGGAAAAAGTTAAAAGGGCTTTATTGGTGGTATGGAAGTTGTGATTACTTCTGGGTGATCTTTATTCCATTAATTATTCATATCTCTTTAATATCTAATCATTTATTAACACTAAAGAGCAGCTACTTTTAGGAATTTTTTGTACTTGTAATTCCATGTAAAACAACCTTGCATAACATAAAGTCTAAAACAAATAAATTTGTTTGTTGAATTCCTTTTGTGATGAATTGATAAAGAGTATATCTTAGTTTAATTTCCAATAATTAGCTGTTTACATCATTATACTGATTTTTATTTCTTAATTTCCAATAATTGGCTGTTTACATCATATTACTGATTTTTATTTCTAAGTACAAGTTCATGGTTTTTTATTGATACATCTAAATTTTATCCTGTTACCAGAGATGTGAAGCCTTTCACGCAGGGGGTTCTTTCTCCAATGATCCTAGCTCTAGATTTTCTAAGAGACTTCTCAAATCAAAATGGTTTGATGTTGATGATAAAAGATGGCAACTCTGTTCTTTGTCCAATTCTTCAGACCCAATCCCAGAGACTTCTCCTGAAAAGTTGTGGGAGGTAAGTTGCACTGTTCTCTTTCTTGGTACCCTTACCAAGATCTCATAGCTATTCCTTAAATAGGATTGGTTTATCAAAAGCTTTGGATGACATTATTTACTGTGGATGCATCAGGACCTGAAGCCCAATATTTCGTACCTTTCACCCAAAGAATTGGATTTGGTGCACAATGCTCTAAAGGCAAGCATTCTGCTCTAGCAGAAATTTCGGTGTCAGTTTTTGCAAGTGCATTATAATTAAGTACTTGAAACATCTCATTTATTCTCACAGTTAGCTTTTGAGGCCCATGATGGTCAAAAAAGACGCAGTGGAGAACCATTCATCACTCATCCTGTTGAAGTTGCACGGATTCTTGGGGAACTTGTGAGTTAAACACAGAGTCCCTGGATTATACCCTATCTACTGCATATTATTATCCCTGAGTGTCACTACATGTTCTTATAGGAATTGGATTGGGAGTCAGTTGCTGCTGGATTGCTGCATGACACTGTTGAGGATACAACTGTTGTTACGTTCGAAAGAATAGAGGAAGAATTTGGTCCAGTTGTGCGCCATATTGTAGAGGGGGAGACTAAGGTACTTTGTCTAGAATTTGCTTATTGATGTTACACCTGGATTGAGCAAAGTGTTCATAGAGATATAAGCACAATCTAATTTGAACCCGTTATTTTGGCTAAGGTATCAAAGCTGGGGAAATTAAAATGTAAGGATGAAACCAATTCAGTACAAGATGTTAAAGCTGATGACCTCCGCCAGATGTTTCTTGCCATGACAGAGGAGGTGATTTAACTTTGACAATATCTACATCTTCTTGGGTAAATATGGTTAAAGCATTTATGTAATTAAATTGCTGCTCTTTCAGGTTCGTGTTATTATTGTCAAGTTAGCTGATAGATTGCACAACATGCGCACTCTTTCGCATATGCCCCCACATAAGCAGGTATGCTGTTAATCTTAAATTGTGTTGCTTGTGATTATTTATCATTAGGCAAAGAATTAAACTTTCATATGCAGTCGAGCATTGCAACGGAGACGCTTCATGTCTTTGCTCCTCTTGCAAAATTGTTGGGGATGTATCAAATTAAGGTATTTGCTTTGAGAAAAAATACTTTGCCCCAGTTTGAGTTGTTAAGTTTTGATATCATTGGTGTTGAAATAGGAATGGGTGGGTTCAAACTTCTAATATTTCAGGAGTGCTGGTGAACTCTTTGATTATCTTTGTTTAGTCAAACGCACTTGCAGCCTAATTGCTTATGGAGACTGAACTTTGTTCTCCTTAATAAACTTCATTCGCATTTATAAATGCTTAAGATGCCACTGTGTTCCACCTGATATGCTAAGTGCTTAGGGTGTGTTTTTAAGGGTAATGTAACTTTTAATCATCTACTTATTACTCTTCCTAATGCATTTTTCTTGCTTAAATTTTTTAAGTTTGGATTTTGTAGTACGAAATAAGATCAATTATACCTTTTCCATGAATCACGTTGCAAAAAAAAAAAAAAATCTGTGGCCTAGGAATATAAATATAATTTTTAATGGAGTTGACAGTAATGAATTTATTCTATATTTAAAACATGACTTCAATTAAAAAAATTAAAGACAACTCTAAAAAATCATAATAATTTGGAATATAAATTATGCTTGGACTGATTTTTCCATCACCATCATTTTCTGCAGTCTGAACTTGAGAATTTGTCCTTCATGTACACAAATGCGGAAGATTATGCTAAGGTCAATAGAAGAGTGGCAGACCTCTCCAAAGAACATGAGAAAGAACTTGAGGAGGTATTATGCTCTTTTCTCATGCTACCTTTACGCAGGGCTTGCAACACTGTCTTCATTATTTTAATTGTTTTCTTTAGTGTTGAGGCATGGAAACCTTATGTTTTCTGGTTTTAATGGAATCTTGCATTTGTTACTTTCCATTCATTGACCTGTTGAAATTTCTTTCCATCAGGCTAAAAAAATTTTGACAATGAAGATTGAGGAAGATCAGTTCCTAGACCTTGTGACAATGAAAACTGAAGTCCACTCTGTTTGCAAGGAGCCATACAGGTGAATCCATGGACATAACGTATTGCTTAAGAAGTTAGTTGCATCATCTTAGGCAACAATTTTTGGATTATTACCTCGGATTGCCCTATGCCTCTTAGATGTTTTAAATGCTAGGAAATGCCTTCACCTATCATACAATTTACTGAAAGAGTTTAATTGTGAATTTCTGTTATTTGCTTACAGTATTTACAAAGCTGTGCTCAAATCAAAATGTTCTATCAACGAGGTTAACCAAATTGCACAGGTTAGTCTTGTGAACAAACATGAATGACCTTGAGAAGCATTCCTGGTTTTAGATGTGCTTGCATGACATGCTTGCCTTTTGCCTTTTTATTTTTTATATGAAAATCAGCTGCGTATTATCATAAAGCCAAAGCAGTGTGTTGGAATTGGGCCCTTGTGCAGTCCTCAACAGGTAAATCCCTCTTTATTTCCCTAGGAACTGTGTTTGCTGTTGCCCCTATGTTCATGATTTAAGATAGCCTTATTTCCTTGCTATGTGCTATGCAGATATGCTATCATGTTCTGGGATTAATCCATGAGATTTGGACCCCTATCCCACGAGCGGTGTGTATTGTCTCCCGAAGTTGTTTTTCTTATTTATTTGTTATTAAGAAGGAGATAATGCTATTGTGGGAGATTGTGATATGTTCAACGATTTCTTTGTTTCATTTCTGGTAACAGATGAAGGACTATATTGCCACCCCAAAGCCTAATGGCTATCAAAGTCTTCACACAATTGTAATTCCATTTCTTTATGAGAGCATGTTCCGCTTGGAAGTTCAGGTATGCATTTTTTTTTTTGGTGACTACCCAACTCATCTCTTGCTTTTCTTCTTTTTCTTTTTCTATTTTTGTTCCTGCTTCAATACCCTTAAGCGTGAAAATTTTAATAGAATTTATATTGGCTATGAAGCTATTCCTTACCTTATACACTTTCATGTGCTTCTTTCTTGGTTTTGATGCATATCTGACAGATAAGAACCGAAGAGATGGATCTGATAGCTGAGAGAGGCATAGCTGCTCATTATAGTGGGAGAGTGTTTATTACTGGTTTAGTTGGCCACGCAATGCCTAATAGTCGAAATTCAAGAGGGAAGACTGTCTCTCTTAACAATGCAAACATTGCACTTAGGGTATTTTGACCTGGCTCTTCATAACATGTCAATACTTACCATGCAACTTGCTAGACAGATAGCTTTAAAATTTGCTAACTTTGTTGATAATTCTTCAGATTGGATGGCTCAATGCAATTAGAGAATGGCAAGAAGAGTTTGTTGGCAATATGACCTCTAGAGAATTTGTCGATACCATAACCAGAGATCTGTTAGGTAGCCGTGTATTTGTTTTCACCCCGAGGGGAGAGGTCAGTTGGTTGATGACTTCATTTATTTCTTTTCTTTGCTATAAAAGGCCAATATCATCTTTAAACATTATCAAGCTAAAAAATGTGATGTTCATTGATATTGTACCTGCAGATAAAAAATCTTCCACGAGGTGCAACAATAATTGATTATGCTTATATGATACACACTGAAATTGGTAACAAGATGGTCGCTGCCAAGGTATTTTTTCTAAGTTGTGCTTTAGATAATTTGCCGGGTACCTAAACGAAGAGAGAGAGATGTGGGGTGAAGGTGGCTTAGAATATTCTCTAGTCTGTATAATTCTCTTTCTTATTTGCAGGTGAATGGTAATCTAGTTTCTCCTACTCATGTACTTGCTAATGCAGAAGTTGTGGAGATACTTACCTACAATGTTGGTACTTATGAACCCTGTTATTAGTTCACTGTTATGTGATATAACTATTATTTTGTCACTAGAAATTCACAAGATATTTGTCTTATTTCTCCAGGCACTCTCTAGTAAATCAGCTTTTCAGAGGCATAAGCAGTGGTTGCAGCATGCTAAAACACGTAGTGCAAGACACAAAATTATGAAAGTGAGTTTAGTGTGGTGAAGATCTTATTTTCTTTTGATTTTATGGTTGTTCATGTTAGATGAAAAAGAAATTAATCGTTTGTTTCAGTTCTTAAGAGAGCAAGCTGCACTGTGTGCTGCTGAGATAACCATGGAAAAAGTAAGTGACTTCATTGCTGATTCTGAAGAGGAGAGTGAGGTGGAGGAATTACTAGATAATGCAACGCAGACCAAACCTTTGTTGGAGAAAATTTTCAAGAAGGTTGTGGAAAGTTCTTCTCAAGGGAAATGTTATGAGGATTTCTTGGACGAAAAAAATGGAAGCCCTTGGGTGCCCAAGATCAACGGTAAACATAACAAGCATTTGCAGAAGATAAGTTTGGAGACAACGGGGGAGTTACAGGGAAATGGTGTTGCCAAGATGGTACAAGCTAAGATTCCTATGTACAAGGAAGTTTTGCCCGGCTTGGAAAGTTGGCAGGCGGGCAAGGTTGCTTCTTGGCAGTGTCTTGAAGGGCACTCCGTCCAATGGTTTTGTGTGGTCTGCATAGATCGAAGAGGTAAAGCAATAGTAAATATTTCTGTCATTCGAGGAGGGTTAATTTGCATGGTCCAATTTCTGACATTTAATCTTGTTATTGTTTTTGCTGGTCCTTAATGGTTATTTGATAACATATAAAAATGGCTTCAGGCATGATGGCTGAGCTTACCACGGTATTGGCAGCTGTAGGTATCGGTATTTGTTCTTGTGTGGTAAGTGACCTAAAATTTTAAATCATATAATTTAATGCACTATGGCTGCTTTCCTTTGTTGATGTTGTAATTTGTTTTCGTGACTAGGCTGAGATTGATAGGGGAAGGGGAATAGCGGTGATTTTATTTCAAATAGAAGGGAACCTTGAGAATTTGGTACGTTACAATGTACCACCATATCACCTACTTCTTGTTCAACATTTTTCCATTTCCTCGGTCTCGTCTTCTCTTCTCTTTTGCATGAGAGTAATATTTCTGACACTTTTTTCTTTCCCCCTCTTTTAGGTTAAGGCTTGCTCAAGTGTGGATCTAATTCTCGGTGTCCTCGGATGGTCTACGGGTTGCAGCTTGCCAGGCTCTGTTGAAAAGCACCAACTTGTTTGATGTCAAGTGCATAATGAACACAGTATCTGGAATAGTTCACCAAGGTGTTGCAATTTGCAAGCTTGGGTTACCAATTTTGCCCCCTGAAATTTATCATACATATGGTATCTTATATTTTATATAGGTAAATAGTTGATCTATTTGTTGGACAAATGCGACAAAATAAAGCAGCAGCACCGATCAGTTCGTTAGGTCTGCCTTTGGGGATGTATATACAGAGAAATGAGTGATAGTTAAAAACTAGTATTATACATGTAAATGATACTTTTGAAAGGAGGATCCTCAGAATTTTTGTTATAGACCAGAACTTTTACATACTCATTTCACCTGATTATCTGTTAACAGCATTTTTTACGTACCGAGACATGGTCTGCAAGTTCTGGTTTCTTCAACTACTAATTGAAGTCTAAACACATAATCAAAACTTAAATTTCTCCTTGAAATGATTGATCGTTCTCAATTCTCTATAGCTCATTCGACGATGAAGGTTCGCGGTTAAAGAGGTAGTGTGATAAGGCACCCCCATGAGTGAACAGAAGCAGCAGTAGGACCAATACCCCTAGCATCAGAGACGACCAAAATCTCCTATTCCTTGAGTGGTTTATTTCATCATTCATCGTCACAAACTCCACCGAACTTCCCTTACTCAAGATGGTTGAGTTTTCAGTAAGTTCATGATCGTATGCAGACTTACTTTTTTCGTCCTCGATCTGAATATGCTCTAAATCACCTTCTCCCACTATCTGTTCTTCTGTTTTTTGATGGTTCTTGAGTTCCAGGGCCAATGCTTCTATTTCCTCTGCAGGCCAAATTGCCTCAATTCCTTCCTCTGAGCCTTCTGATCCATCCTCTATCATATTTTCTTCACTGCTATTGCTGTCCTTTTCCTCATTGCTATCCTCACAACCAACACCATCACTAAGATCTTCAACCGATTCTTTGGGTGAGTTTTCCTCTGATGTTAACTTTTCCGTATCATAGTTTTCTTTCTCCTCCATCACTAAATCCTCCCCAGAAAAGACAGTTCTCCCATTTTCTGTTCCACACAAGGCCGTCTCCGACGTGGAAAATTCTTCTAATCCAATACATGACTCCGTATTTTCTTCTTTTGAATCGTCACTGATGGCGATCCCTTCAGGTTCAGGGTCAGTGGTGGAATTCTGATTCCCGTTGTTGAATGCTGGCTCGAGACTCTGTTCCTCAACGGAGTGGTCCCAGGAGCCGGTATATGATGTATAATCCAAAGTTTTTATCTCGTGTAGTTCAGGTATTGTACTATCAATATCACCGGCAGCAACATAATTGATAGGTTGTTCAATTTCAACTGATTCCTTTGGTGAACTGTCCTCTGAAGTAATACTTTCCGTATCACAAGTTTCTTTTTCTTCAGTCACGTTGACACTTTCCGTCAACGGCAACTCCTCCCCGGAGAAGTTACTGGTATCATTCTCTGTACTAGCGGAGGAAAATTCTTCAACCTGTATGCAATCCTTGCAGGTCTCTCCGTTTTCTTCTTTTGAATCGTTGGCGATGAAGGTGCTTGCCGAGTCAACGTTAGAATTTTCATTCTGGGGATTGATCACAGGGTTGGAACCCAGTTCCTGAACAGAATTGCGCAATAAATCATTTAACATGCCTAGATTTACTATGAAAAATTCTTATCTTGCAGAGAACAAACATGTTAGTCAAGTTTACCGAGATCAAACTCTTGGGAGAGACCACGTCGCAATCGCAAGAATCAATCTTGGCTTCAACCATTTTATCGGATCCATAGCTTGCGCAACTGAGAAGAAAATGGTCTTAAATATATTTATTCAATTTGGCATTAAAAATAAATCAGACAAAATAATCTGATAGAACATATAACCATTGATCCTCATGAATAGTTGATGCCGGAGTGCCATGGATAACATCATCATCTCCTTTCCGGGAGCCGTCACACTTGTTTCTCCTACTTTTCTTGATAGAAATAGCAGCGATCATGCTCATAACAGCTAGAGCACCGCCCCACACCACCAACCCTCCAATATTTCCACCATTGAAACCTATCCGAGCCTTCTCTTTCCCACGTTTTTGTCTGTTCTCGTGCTTCTCCATGTGCCCTTTTCGTTTAAGATGCGGTATATGCTTGTGTTTTCATGGCGTTGGTTTTCTCGGGGATTTAAGGATTCCAAACAAGTCTACACTATTCTTAAGGAAGACAAAAACAGAAAAAACATCAAAAAGGAGAGTCCTCAACTCAAGGTGTTATTGACTTGGGAAAACCATGATTTTTTGGACAGGTTTGTCGCTTGGCATCTTCGTTTGCTTCCCATTCCCACCTATCTCAGACTCAAGAATCCTTTAGTTGGCGCCGTCTGTGAAATAACATTGTCACCCAAAATCACAGGGACGACACGTACAGAGCAGATTGGATTTAGATTGGTACGCGTGTCTGTCACGTTCTGATTGCTAACTTTAATACGAGGGTTGCGAAAGTGGAAGGGCCACTGCTTCCCATGGTATTGGTAGGTGTTGAGGTGTGGAATTTTCGATTGATCGATTGAATAACTGTTTTGGTTTTATAGCACTTTACAGTGTGTTTTTCTTCCTCAAGTATTATACTTTATAATATTGTCTTCCATTATAGGATAAAGGGCCGAGCAACAGCGATCTATACTCGATATAAGACAAAATCACTACAACAGTAACCGGTAGAGCTTTCCATAAACATTTACTCAATTACATTTCAATGATTCGTCTGGGAACTATATTATTTTTATATACCACGCTCTAATGATTCTCATAATTATTATTGTTAATATTACTTAAATTAATTGACTAAGTGAACCTCCGACTGTTGGAATAACTCCAAATGACAAGTTTTTGAATAGCTTGCAATTAGACTTTGATCCGACACGCTCGAACAGGGAACAATTGCTTTAGGCCCAACTTGTTCCAGGCTCTTTAATTAATGGACCAAATGAAAGTCGAATTTAGGCCCCGACAAAAAAACATGCAGAGATTATGTTTATAATTGTTGAAATAATTTTGTTATTATAAAATATTTTAAATATGATTCTTCTTATTAAACATTAGTTAAAATATTTTAATAAATATGTAACATCAAATTTTAACTCATTTATCTCTTCTAATAAAAAATCTTTCCTTCAAATTACTTATTTTAAGCAATTTCTTGATTATAAGGAACTAACGAGTTGAAGTTAAATTAAGGTATATATAATTAGGTTAGAACATATATCTAACAATACTTAATTATATATCACTGTCAAATTAATTTTTTAAACAAGTATATTTATTATCAAACAAATAAAAACATCATCTCATTTAATTATTCAAATAATAGAATGAAAAACTTTGTCTACCTTTCAAGAATGGTTTTATAATAGATCATTAAATTTTTTTAACTGTAAAATAATAAAGGAAACTAATTATAAGTGGTTTGAGAAAAAATAAAAAAAATTTATCAAACAATTCCTAAATTAAATTGCAATTGTTCATAAATCTAATTGAACAAATGTTCCTTAATTCTTATCTACAATTCAACTTTAAAATTTCAAGCAATCTAATTACTGAAACACTCTCTTAAAAATTCTAGCAATCTTTTCAAGCTATATATTATAAATGAGAGCAATAACATAAGCACATAAAACTTGCCTTTTGATTCTACTATATGTTCAGTAATATAAGAAGAAAACTTGGATCTATGCTTCTTCAGTGGGAATCCAATACAATTAATCCAAATTATCATAAGTTTTAAAGACATTTGGACCAATTACACTTAAAGAATAAATGAAAATCATATTCATGATTGCATCCACACAAGTATTAAACTACACAAGTATATTTTTAGTAAATAACCATCATTTAAAAATCGTCAAACACAAAAGAATGTTTCAGTATGTTTAACCTTTTCCAAACAAACCTTTCAACTTCATCTATCAGTTAACTGTAACCAATGGATATGATATATTTCCCATCATAAGTATATCTTCCCTTCTAAAACAACATTGGAGTATGCTTAACCTTTTCCAAACAAACCTTTCAACTTCACCTATTAGTTAACTGTAACCAATGGATATAGTATATTTTCCATCATAAGTATATCTTCCCTTCTGAAACAACACTAGAAAACAACTCTTGATAATTGTTGTCTAGTTTTAAAATTTAAAGATTTTAAATCTAACTCCACCTTGAGATTTACTAAAGGATACATGCTACTAGCTCACTAGATTTAAGGTTTTAGCATTAGAAGTTATTGTGTGAAGTATAAGATTATAGAATTTTGTTTGAGAAAGTTGAATGGAGTAATGGAGCAACAAGTAGAGAAAAATGTGGAAAGAATAAGATACAAGAAATTATCTACAGTACCAATTTCTTCACAGTAATATTTTCTTACGAAATTATATCTTGGATGAAGTGGTACTTGACATCAATATACTTTGTTCTTTCATGAAACATTTGATTTTTGGTTAGATAGATAACTCTTTGGCTGTTACAATAAACAATAATCACATGTTGATATGAATTCAATTCACTAAATAAGTCTTATAACCAAATAGCTTCTTGAATTGCCTCCGTAACAACCATGTATTCTGCTTTTGTAGTGGACAATATAACTATAGACTTAAGGTAGCCTTCCCATTGATGACACTACTTTCAAGTATGAATACATAATTGGTGATTGATCTCCTTTTATCTAAATCACTTGTATAATCTGAGTCAACAAAACCAACGACACCATTCTTACTTTTGCCAAACTCCAAACATGAGTTATTAGTATCATGTAAATATCTCAAAATCTATTTGACTGCATGCCAATGTTCTTTTCCTAAATTAGCCATGTATCTACTTACTACACTAACAACATGTGAAATGTCAGGACGTGTGCAAACCATTGCATACATCATACTACCAATTGCATTAGAGTAAGAAACTTATGTCATGGACTTAATTTTTGCATCAGTTTGTGGTGATAAAGTAACTAAAAGCCTAAAATGAGCAATAAGAGGAGTACTTATAGGTTTAGCATTTTTCATACCAAAATGTTATAAAACCTTCTTAATAAAACTCTTTTGAATAAGGTAAAGTTTGCTTGTAAGTCCATTTCTTTGAATTTCTATCCCTAGAGATTTCTTAACTGCTCCTGGGTCTTTCATCCCAAATTCACTATTAAGTTCGACTTTCAACCTGCTAATCTTAAAAATGTTCTTAATAGCAATAAGCATATCAACAACATAAAGCAATAGGTAAATGTATGTGCCATCACCAAGTTTTTTGAAATAAATACAACTATCATATTGATTTCTAAAATAGCCATGATTTACGATAAATGACTCAAACCACTTATACCTCTACCAAGGAGATTGTTTTAAACCATACAATGACTTCTTCAACAAATAAACATGGTCTTTCTTACCTTCAATTTCAAAACCTTTAAGTTGTTGCACATATATTTTCTCTTTTAATTCACCATGCAAAAATGCAGTTTTAACATCCAACTGCTCTAATTCCAAATCATGCATAGCTACTAATGCAAGTAAGACACAAATAGAGCTATGTTTAAAAACAGGTGAGAAAACATCATTAAAGTCAATTCCTTAAACTTGATTGTAGCTTTTTGCAACCAATCATGCCTTGTATTTGACATTTTCAAGGCCAAAAGTTCCTTCCTTCCTCTTAAAGATCCATTTCCATCCAATAATTTTCTTATTCTTTGGTGGTTTAACTAACTCCCATGTTTTGTTTTTATGGAGAGACCTAACCTCTTCTTGCATAGCAAACACTAATTTGGTAGAATTATCACAAGAAACAGCTTCTGAAGTGGAAGGCTCACCAATACCTTTTATTTCTTGTGTTATTGCAAATTCATATGTCGCTAAATCTACATCAACATATTTCCTTGGTGGTTTTATTTCTCCCATGGGTCTATTTTGTGCAATGGAATACTGCTCCTTTTCTTCTGATCTTCCCCTTCCTCCATTATGGCTTCCTTTTCTGTAATTGTGGGGTCGTGGATGTCCTCCGAAGAGATGTTTTAAGGAGAACAATTCTCCACCCCAAACTTCACTTGCTTGGGCATACTCTTCACACTTGTATAAGAAGAAATAGGAGTCTCATCCTTTTGGTGAAGCATAGCTAATTCATAAAAAATGACATCCTTACTAATGATTAGTTTACTCACCTCAGGATTAAGACACCATAATTTATATCCATTGACGCCATCAGGATATCCAACAAATAGGCACTTTTTGGATATGGATTCTAGCTTTTCATCATTAACATGTACATATGCTGAACACCCAAAATTTTTTAAATTTGAATAATCAATAGGTTTGCTAGACTATACCTCTTCTAGAGTCTTACATTTAATGGCTATTGATGGAGAGCGATTTATCAAGTAACATGCTGTTGATGCTACTTCAGCCCAGAAGTCTTTTAATAAGCTAGGGTTGGACGAAATACATCAAACTTTATCTAAAATTGTTTTGTTCATTTTTTCTGCAGCGCCATTCTGTTGCGACGTACTTCTGACTATTAAATGACATACTATTCCTTCATTCTTGCAAAAATCATTAAATTCACCGTCACAGAACTCGAAGTCATTATCTGTCCTAAGCCACTTTATTTTTTTGCCCGTCTATTTTTTAACCATTGCCTTTCATTTTTTGAAAAAGATAAACACATCATTCTTAAGTTTCAAAAAATATGCCCATACTTTCCTGGAGTAATCATCGATAAAGGTAAGTATGTACCCAGCACCACCTTTTAAAAAGACACATGGAGGCCCCCAAAAATTAGAGTGAATGTAGTCTAGAATGCTTACCTTTTGTATTGTGAACAATAGTAGAAAAACTGACTCTTTTCTACTTGTCCAATACACATAGTTAACAAAAATTTAGTTTTGATACTTTTTGGTTACAAGGAAAATCTCTTTTACTTAGTAGTGTTAGACCTCTTTCACTCATATGTTTCAGTGTCATATGCTATAATCTGGTGACATTTGATTCTGACAAAGCTGACATGGTCATATCAGCTACTCTGATAATAGACATTCCTTTCAACATGTATAGTTTACCAACTTGAAAAGCCTTCATGACAACTAAGCACCTCTACTTTGAGAACTCCACCTCCACCAGTGTAATGGTAGCCTTTTGAATCTAAGGTACTTAAAGAGATGAGATTTCTCTTTAAGTCTTGGACATGAAGAACATCTGTCAACGTTCTTACTACACTATCAAATATTTTTAATTTGATAGTGCCTACACCAACCACTTTACAAGCTTAATTATTGCCTATTAATATAACTCCATCATTAACTGGATCACAGGTGGAGAACTAGTCTTTGTTGGGATAGTTGTAAAATGAGCAGATCGTGTCAAGGATCCATTTATTTCGTGGTCTAGATCCTTCTTCACTCACCAAAAGAACATTTGCTTGTACCTCCTTTTATACAACACTTGCTTCGACTTGCTTTTCTTTATTCTTTAGCTCTAGCTTGTAATAGTTAGCTACAACATGTCCTTTCTTTTTGTAATATTTACAAAAATCTATTTTTGACTTTGGATTTTCATCTTGACTTGTGCCTGTTACTACTACTGGAGTTTTGTCTATTGATCTTCTTATGACAATCAGTCCTTTTGTAGGACTACTCTGATTTGAGACGAACTCCTTATTAATAATATATTTTGAAAGTAAGGCAAATTTGACCTCGTCTAATGTGAGAGACTCTCAACTATAAATAATTGTCTCTTAAAAATGCTTGTAAGATGGAGGTAAGGAGTGCAACAACATAAGAGCTTGGTCTTCTTGATCATACTTGATGTCCATATTCTTAAGATCCATTAGAATTGAACTAAAATCATCAACATGTTATTTGACTGAACCACCTTTTTCCATACGAAGCATGTATAAGCGGTGTTTTGCAACCAACTTGCCAGTGAGACTCTTTGTCATATATGGAGATTCCAACTTACGTTGTAATGAAGCAATTATCTTCTTGTGAATAACTTCATGTAAGACTTCATTTGAAAGGCTCAAGTGAATGGCGACCATGGCTTTTTCATCCATGTCTAGCTTTTGGGCGTCAGTTAATTCGCTTGGTATGACATCCTTTCCTAACAAGGTCTTCTGCACACCATTTTGTGTCAAGACTACATGCATCTTGACTTTCCACAAAGCGAAGTTTGTGGTGTGGTCAAACCTCTCAAAATCAAATCTTTTTGTTGCCAACTTCAAACAAAACTATATACATAAATATTACTATGTATGTGAATAGTACCAGTTGCTACAGCTCAGCTATAGTGTTTAATTCAAAATAAATGCATGAACAATTGTCACCTTTCTTGATTATTGTTTTACCATTCATTAACTTTCACTGTCGTTACTCGAAAATCGAACAAATTGCGCCAAAAAATTTATCGTAATTTGTTACCAAGCTCTAACACCAAATTGTTGTGTGTAGTATAAGATTGAAGAATTTTGTTTAAGAAAGATGAATGGAGTAATGGAGCAACAAGTAGAGAGAAATGTGGAAAAAATAAGACATAAGAAATTTACGTAGTTCACCCCTTTGAGATGGGCTACATCCATGAGCAAAGATAATTAAAGAAATTTTTAATAAGGGAAAAATGAGAAAAATTACAAAACACTCAATATTTTTTCTCTTAACCCTTTATCTCAATTACACTAAAAACTCACATATAATACTCTTGCATTTCACTCAAAATACCTAAAATCTCTTTGTACCTTGTTATTCACTCTCCTTATGTTCCTTTTTTTTTTTTTCATGAATGTGACTTTCCTTTTATAGGCAAAAGAATATAATGGTTGTCAAAAAACAAATATTTGACAAACATTCAAAGATTTGTTTAGTTACCAAACATTAAAAAAGAGGGGAGAGGTGCCTACTATCTTTGAAATAAAATTATTTTCAACTTTGACAATTTCAAAATATACTTAATAGAAGTTTTCCTCTAAAGGAATTCTTTATTTACTTCACAATATCTTGAGGAAGAGTGAAAATAAATGATTAATAAGTTTGCATAGAAAAAAAGACTAAGTTAATGAGTTGGAATCTATATGCCAAGGAAAGATGCTTTATATAAGGTCCTCACACTTTATTCTTAAAACAAAATTATCTACAAAACTCTAACAATCAACCTTAGTCCATCTATTAGGAGATTAAGGAGTCCTCAAATGTCATATAAGGAACTCATAGTAAAGCTAATGATATCATGCAAAGACTAAACTGAATCCTCCTGAAAATTGATTAAAAGTATCCATCATAATTTATATAGAAGATATATTAGCTTTACAAAATAATAAAAAGTCATATGCAAAGAAAAGACTATTCAATCATATGTTCTGGTATGGAGGATGGAAGCTAAAACTAACATTTTTAGAGACTTTCCTTAATTGTTTTATCAAATAATCCATAGTAATGACAAAAAGGAGGGGTGATAAAGGGATTCCTCTTGTATCAGACCTTTTCCCTCGTTAAACAAATCTTGAAGACCTTTATTTAATGAGATAGAAAAAGATACAGAGGTAATACAAGTTATTGGCTATTCAGTGAAGGTGATTGAGAACTTCAAAACATGCAATTCTCTAATAGACTCGCACTCAAGTGTGTTACAGATTTTTTTTCAAAGCCACTTTCATCGTGTATTAAACTGATATGCTTTTCCTTTTATACAACTAACTAAGATCCTGACTTGTCAAGCTATTATGCACAATAAACCTGCCACCAATAAATGTACTTTGATTTTCATTTATAAGTACTGGTAGTTCTATCTTAAGTTGCTCACATAATATTTTTGAAATGAACTTATAGATTGTGTTACAACGTATTGTAGGTTTGGAAGCACTGGATTTTAAAAGAACTTCAATTTTCAGTAACAAGTTCAATTACAATTATATATGTCTAAGCATTTTACTAGTCAAGAAGAAGTTTAACACAACCTCATAAATCTTATTATCCACAACAGATTAAGCATGTTTAAAGCATTTATTGTTAAACTCATCTGACCTTGGACTTTTGCAAGATTCAATAGATAGCATAATCTTTTGAATTTTCTCTTACAAGTTATTACTCAGTGTTTAGTCTTGAACCCTTTTTACACCTTTTAATCAATGAAACACTTTTCTTTGTCCTTTTCTAATATAGTTTTATAAAACTTAACAATCTAATCTACCACCAAATTGTTAAAATCATTTAAAGAAAATTTGAAAATTTTACAAGAAAAATAAGCATCTTTTGCCCACAAAATATGGAGATTAAAGCATGCTTCTTGATTCACTAGTTAGACAACATAGGTTTTATAGTATCTTTTTAGATTTTGTAACATTATGTATAATTAACTTAAATCCCAAATTCCGATGTATATAATAAGCATGTATACTTGAATTAACGGTACTGATAATCAATTCCAAAGAATAAAAAAGGTCCCCATATCAACTCTCAACTAGATAGAGTCAAATAATGCAAAAATTATATCCTCAATAACCATTAGAGGTTGACTTAGGCCCCGAGGTGTAGAAGAAAGGACCAACTGTGAATAACTTCATCTTCTTCTCATCAAGGAATCGATAAGAAGAAAGAAGAGCACCGCTAATCCCTTTGTTAACATCCGTTGGAACTTCACAAGTCCCCAGAGGAGATAGTTCGAGAAAAGCCCTGCACTCTTTGATCTTACAGTTCCACCTCGTATGGAGATAATGTTGCGAAGAAGTAGCCCTCAGGATCGGTCGCACCACTGAGAAAGGAGAAAGGTGCTGTTTCGTATTCGTATTCGTCAACACAAGTGCATGTTATTCTCGCCACAGCTCCTGTTCTCATGCACATAAGATAATTCCTGTTAATTTTAGACCTAGAGATTACCAAAGAAACTATGAACTTGACCCTGGTTTTATCCACCTAACAAACAATTTTGAACGCTCGAAATTGTGAAAGGAATTACCTTCAAGAGGGAAGTGTTTAGTGCCTGTTTTGCAGTAAACAAGCCCTTGAATACCTATCAGATATGTCAGAAACTTGTCCTTGTTTAGTTCTGGTTTTTCAAATGTGGACTTGGAGCCATAACCAACATCAGCGGCAGAAGCAATAAAAACCCACCAAAGAAACAGAAGAAGAGAGATATTGACATGAAAGGAAGCCATTGATAACTAAGGTATGCTAAATGAAGAAAGATAATGAGGCTGAGGATTGAAGCTAACTTACTATATAGAAATTATTATCATATCCTCTTATAAAATGAATTCATAACGTGTAGTTCCTAACCCTAACTGAATAAAATATTATGAAGTAGGAATTTATTTGGTCGCACGACAGATTAGGAATCGACTGAAATTGGTTGCGTCATGCATGCCATTACCTTGGCTACGTGACTGGCAGAATCCTTGTCTTGTGTATCTGTTGAACATTGAATTATTGTACTATTATAGATTCCATCGTTTAGGTAGCTATTTGATTGCCATGCTATCGTTAGATCACCAACTTGTGTTGTAAAAATGATAAATTAGTTTGAATGAGAGTGAAATTAAATTAAATTAAATCAAATTTAGTTTAAATTTAGATTCAAGAGTTTAAATCAAATTAGATTCAAATTTAATAATTATTCTCTTAATTAGATTAATTATGAATATTAAGTTAATTTAAAATTAATAAATTAAATTATATGGTCAGAATTTTCACTCTTCCCCAAAGTTAAT
>JANIJH010000009.1:30159957-30171995 GCA_024520975.1 Erythroxylum areolatum | reverse complement strand
GTTATTATAATTTTTCTTCTTATTATTATAAAATTCTTGAGTAGTATTAATTTAACTGTTTAAAATGGGCTTTAATTGTTAATTCTCTACTTACTATAATAAATATAACAAAAAGATTAATAATTATTATAATTAATTTAATAATAATAAGTAATTCAATTATAATATTTAACTGTTGTTATAATAATTATTATTATTAATTAATAATTATTAATAATAAAAATGATGATAATAATAATATTAATAACAATAATAATAATAATAATAAATATTAATAATATCAATAATAATAAATAATAAACAACTAAATAAATCAAAATTATACACTTAATAATTATTGGGTAATTAATAATGTTCATGAATAATAATAAAGAGGTTTTAATAAATCAATATATGATAATTGTAACTTCCTTGTAATAAGTAATAACAACAAAGCACGCTGGCTATTTTTTAGCTCTGAAAACCGTTAAACAATTATAAATTTAATTATATTGTTTAAGGGTGGCTACAAAGTCTTTGTGTTGCGGCTTATCAAACGGCGTTGTGGGACCCACCCACAAGTGCCTGTCTAAGACAGATAAGAGCTGTCCAATTTTTAAGGAAAAACGACGCCGTTTGGGTCTTGGACAAAATAAGACAGAATAAAGTTAGACAGACGATCTGATCTCATTGCAAACTTCCACATGTGACTGTTTACCAGTTTCCATTTCCAGAGTGTATTAACATCAAAGCGATAGCTGATTTCGATCAAGAGTATGGTACAAATTGCAGATCCTGGCTTCTTTTACTTCTGTTAGTCCTATCACTTCCATTCCATTCAAAAGATAATCAATTCCAATGTACCCTTTTGGGTATATTGGAAAAGAAACGCCAGCATCACCTAAAACATTAAAACCTGAAATGTAAATCCTATGAATCTGGGAAAAGTTTGCTTGTAGTGAAAATGTTTTTTTGACAATGTGTTCTTGAAGTGGAACATATTAACCAAGGTTTCACTCAACTTCGTTAACATTATGAACTGCATTTTACCACAGTTCACGGAGATACAAATTGGTAAATATGGTTAGCTGCACCTTTATTAAACTAAACGATACGATACTAATTAACACGATCTTATAGCTTTAGTGACAACAGAAATAATAAGCTTATTCTCGTATTAAATTGCCAGTTTCTGTTTACCTCTTAAATGAAACAAAATTGACTATTCATGATAAATACTAAACTCGTGCTTCTGTATACAAAAGGGATGAAGCGAGAGAGAGAACTAACACTATTCACTATCCTTCCACGCTTCCTGAAGGAGATGATATCTGACAACTTTTCTGCTCCACTTCCCCTTGTCCATCCAACTTGAGGTTGTTGAAGAAGTAGGAGAAGTCCTAGAGTTGTCCATTATTATGGAGTTCATAGGTGAATCCAATTCCTCAAGCTCATCATCACTCGTATACGATTTTTGTAGCAATGTTGATCCACTCCTCTTCAACATTTGACTTCGGAAGTCTCCTATAATGTTCTGTAATGAACACGCAGGAGGTGGGGAATAGATTGTAGGAGTAGCATTTATGGGAAACATTTTAATTGATTCCCCCGTTTCCTCAACAAGATCCTAAAATAGTATTACAAAGACCAGAGAATACATTAGCTAATTCATAGTGACAACTCAAGTTAGTCATAATAATCAGTCAAAGGAAGTCATCAATCAAGAAGAAATCAGTCACTGTGGAGAGGACAATGCAGAATGACTAACATAATGGTGAACTAACCTCCGAATCCAGGGCCTCAAGAATTGCGGTGGGTAGAGGATTTGGGTTAAATTCATCCGGGACAAAATTGTTCAGCAACCTCTTGATCAATGGTGTACCAAATGTTGGGCATACCTACAATTATAGATGAAGAGGAGACCTAAGATACATATAATGATCCAAAAGGCATAAGAGAAAAGAAAAAATGTATGCGAGGATCACACCTCTTTCCTAGTAGACCTATCTGCAAGCATCTCGAATGGAAGCATCATTAGGTCACTCAATGCTTTGAGAAGATTGAAAGCCTTGAAGGATGCCTCACATTCTAACCTGCTGCCATTAGTTTCATCCTGGTGTTCTAGAGAGTCATCATCTTCTATTCCAAACAAATCTGTAAGCCATCTGGACCAGTTTCCAACCTGGAGAAATAAACAAACAGGAAAAGATTTCTCAATCAAAACAAAGAAGTTCTGACTTTTTGTGACTACTTCCATCATCCACATCACAGAGAATTTACTAGCAGTTAAGGAACCAGTTCTTACAAACTTGAAAAAGTAACTGCACAATTTCTACTTGAAGTATCATTTAGCCCTACATGACATTCATAAACTGCTCTACCGAAATTCTTGGCAGATAACCCCAATTTAGGTTTAATAGTAAAGCCCAATAGGGGGTGGCCATACTTGTTCAATTTATCTCTCTCAACTTGGATAACGGATCTGATAACAATGCAGATAGAAACAGACAGACTGAAATTACACCAACCATATTTTTATGCAATTTCTATCAATTGATTTTCGACTTCCTTGATCGAAATGTAAAAGAGGTGAACCAAGTTCGACTACTGTCAGGCTATATTTCACGGTGGATAGAATGAGGGGGACTATTGATCGAAAGATGTTGGAATGTACAGGACAGGATAAACTCCTCTGAATGGCAAGCTTGAGTTTGACCCTGTGGTTAACAAGCCTTTCCAAGCAACCAACGGGCTGATATCCAGACTTGGGGTACATAGCATAGCATTATACAATGTATAAAATAACCATAATACAAATTCTTAGCAATACACAACCTTACAATCATTTTAAGTACTCACTGCATTTTTCAGTTGTGCACCAGCCCCAAAGCTAAACTTTCCAGCTGGTACTGGAAGAACCTTTGGATCGCAGATAGGATCCGAAACTGGATCTGTTGGCATGTCTTCAGCTGATTCACGAAGAATGGCATTTAACATTGCCACATCCAATCTACCAACCAACTGCTCCATTACCTATTAGTAAGAACATAAAAAATGTCATTTTTCTATCAGGCAGTGAGAAATTGATTTGCAAAATAAAACCTTTAAAATTGCTTCAAGGGTCATAAAGGGTAAGGCTTAGAAGTGAGGAACAATCTTGTTTAGTATATTAATGAATACACTTCAAAATCTATTGGAAATTTACATTTATCACTCATTAGTGGCATGCCTATAAGATCAAGTTTCAGAAAAAGAATGCTTAAGAATGACAAAGTTGAAAATCTTCTCCTTCTCAATTAACATAAAATAAGAACATATACTCTACTCTGAGAAACAAAATTAAAAATTTATAAGCTTACCAATCTAGCTAAGACAGGCAAGCAGCCACACTCATGGCCCCCTGCTCGGATAGGGCAAAGCCTTTCACATGCATCCTTGAAAGCCCTCTTCCATAGATCAATTGCAAAATTCCCCTGTTCTTGATCCCCCCGTCCATTCCTTCTAGAGTGGTGCTTCTTTGAGTTTGAACCCTTCAGTGCAGTTGACTGCATATGTGGAGTCAGGGTCTGAAGAACACAAAAGGAAACATTGCGTGAGCATGGTCCACATGCCAGAGTATCTAGAAAGTTGGGAACTCAATGCAGAATTGGTAAAGAACTGAGATTTGACCTGCCACCAAATTGACTCAACAATTCTAGAGAAGATCCATGCTTCAAACTTTTCCAATGCCATTATATAGGTTTGAGATTTCTCCCACTCATCACAACTTTCTTTTCCACTGGTTTTGGGATCTTCATACGTTGAGGACTCATGCCAAGCCTTTCCATCTCTAGATTCTGCTGTCTGGCTTACAATTGCTCGTATCACAATTGAATTTGACAACCAGAAAGTTAATCTGATCAAAGAAGATAGGATCTTTAAACCAATATGCACAAGAAAGTTAGTTTTTGATTAATCTTATAATTAAAAATACAATATGATGGTCAAGCAACAGTGTATACGCCTGAATATAAATTATAGTATGCTCCAATTCCATGGTCTCGGAAGATATCCTTGAATGAGCAAATTTATATTACTGAAAGTGTCAGAAATGGTTTTTAGGGTTACTCATTAGCAATTACAGGGGATATTATTTCACTTAATCAATTAGTGGTCTGTATTAATCCACAGAAGTCATATTGTAAGCTTGTTTTTCTAAATAAAAGGTATTGCTGCATACCTTGGAACATCGTTTCCACATGCTTTAGAAACCAAAACCAATCCTGAGATGATAGCTCTAGCTGCACTGGCCCTCTTAGCCTGGGATCTTGCCTTGCAAGCATGAAAATAGAACCTTGAGAGACGCCTAGCTGGAGCGTGCACCTTACTTGTGGAGCTTCCATGCTCAGCAACAACTGAATAAAGACCAACCTCAAGGGCGGCAGCTTCCATCAACTCTTCCTCAAGGATTTCAACTTTAAATTCCAACTCCACATTGTTTCCAGACAATCTATTTTTCGATTCTTCCTTACCACTTGGCACGTTAATGGTAGCACCTGCCCATATATTTTGAGTAAGATCATTTTCTTTCACCTTCTTCATAATCTGGACTTTATTTACTGAATAACTTTTCTCTGCATCAACAGAATTAAGGCCACTATTGGCATCAGCAGCTTCACCAACTCTTTTATCTCTAATTTCAACAGCTGGTTTTGAATTGATTTTGTAATCTAAAGATTCTCGTTCACTTGAAGAATTGCTTCTAGCACCTTTTCGTGCATTGTCAGAAAAATTAATTTTCTTTGCATTCTCAAGGAATAGGGGATCGCTAATTGGCTCAATGCTCTCAGTCGAGTCAAATTGCAACTGAACGGACTTAAGATGCTTGAGTTTATCTCTGCGTGTATTGGCTTGTACTGCAGTTGCAGTCCTGTTCATTGCAAGAGTGTTACTCCTTAACTGTACCTGCTTTGGCATAGTATCATGAGGCAATTTATCAATAAGATTTTCCTGCAAATCTAGTTGATCTCCCACTGAAATATCCCTATCCTGTCCATTGGATTGCTGCTTCCTTCTTTCTAAACCACTTAGATTAGTGTGAGATGTACTGGTAACAGCCAACTCTGGTTCACTTCTGTCACGCAACCAAGCTTTCCCGTTTGCATCTTTATTGGGAAAAGTCTCCACAGAGCCTGCATGGTTTGATTTTGTACTCTCCTCTGTGTTAGGAGGTGCTACACATGAATATGGGGTTGACCTTTCTCCATTCTGTAATATTCATGTAACTTGCTATTTACTCACTGAAGAAATAGGAAGCTTGATCAAGGAAAGTATTAATATTGCTGGTCCTCTAAACTTCAATAATAAGAATACAATTTAAGTAGTAGTAACGTGGAGATATTTGGATGAATGGAATGAACAATAGCTCCTACAGCAACATACATAGGTATGAAATGGCTGACTTGGAGTTCATTCTGTACGTTGCAGTTAAATGGCAAATTGTTGTCAGAGGTTTGAGTGCTCAACATCTATATTCAATTAGGAATTCAAACTTTATGAACTCAAGTTCATAAACCCAAGTTTCTTTAAAAGTACCGCTACTCGGAATGTTTTAAGACACATTTTGCGAACTCTTCCAATTTAACAGCTATAATCACCAAAGCTTGCGAAACATAACAATAAAAGAATGGACCAATGAGTGAAATGGTAACAATTGAAAAGAGTACCTGATATTCTTGACCTGGTGAACTTTTGCTAGACTCCACAACATAAGAGGAATCATCATCAGTAAATGATGCAATCTCACTATCTTCATTGGTAACTTCCGAAACAGATTCACTTCCATCCTTTTCCAACGAGACCCCTTTAGACAAAGTGGACTTTTCACTATCAAGTGGACGAATATTAATATAAAGAACTGGCTGTACGTTGCCCTTATAATTCTTCTTCAAACTGATTGGCGCACTTATAATTGCATTGTCCTCAATGATTCCAAAATCTGCTAGATTTATAACAGCAGATCCCCAAGGTTGACCTTTTGTTGCCCTGTCCTTCTTAGGTTCATACAAGTTGAATTCTAGGTAGTTTCTATGGAAACTTTTGGCTTTCTTAGAGTTTTCCCAACATAATGTAACTGGAAGCCTAAAGGACTCGCTGACAAATTTCCCATCTTCAAAACTGGAAATGAAAGAACCATAATTTCGATCGCCATTTTCCCATTGGAACACAATGGATTGAGTTGATTTTAGATTCTGTGAAGGTGGCCAAGGCTTGATTTCCTGTACGTGGATGTAGTAATCGATCTGCACCGAATTGCCTTTCTTGTTTTTCGATCTCAACCCAAGAACCATGTTTTGCCAAACAACACTGGTTAGAACCAGAAACAGCAACCAAACCAAAGATCAGGAACTCTACTTCAGAACCCAAATCAAAGATAATTCTGGAGCACTAAGTGCAACCTGGAAAACAGAGGAAATAGCACTGTTAAAGAAGGGCAAAGATAACGTGGGAAGGTCTTGAATTTCTGGGTAAGACCCACCAAATTCGAACAATATACTTTGTTAAAACAAAATATAGCAGGTAAACTAAAACAGACCAAATATTATCTATGCACCTGAAGAGGAACTCCATAAATGATTAAATCATGAGAGAGATTGAGTCAGAAGCCATTATTAAAAAAACTGAAGAAGATGAAGAAGAGCCCATGTCAACCAATTATCGTTCGGCCCACAACGGAGAAGAAAATTTGCCAAGTGGAAAGAAAAAAAGGAGAAATTTCACATCAATCCAAATGTATGTCATTATTATATTGTGATAAGACTACACATCGAAGAAAAGAATCCAATAAAGAAATAAAAGGCCATAAAGCCAAAACATGAACAGATGCTAATACCTTGACCAAGCCACTGGAAACTAATCATGCAATTAAAAGAGTGGGATCTACATCTGAACAGAGCCCATTGAAAAAAACCAAAAGACAACAGAATCTATAGGAAACCCTCCTTTGAAAAACTACAAATCAATGAGGAAACAATTGACGCCGTCAGTATTTGCATGAACTAAGTGAATTACCTGAATCTGGATAATCTAAGAACAGGCAGTAGCAGAGCTTAAAGAAGTTGACGGTTGAGATTGGCTTCTTTTGTCACAATTAGGCGGTGAGTGAGTCTGACGTGGAACTTATGCTTAATAACAGTAAACTGCTGCAATTTTTAAATGTACTAACACCAAAATATAATCACAATTAAAAAAAATTGTTTATGTCGTCGTTTTCTCGATCTTAATCCTTCGGGCCTGGCCTGATAAACCCGAAGCAGTCCTGGGTAGATCGGGTTCAAACCTTTCAACCCTTGGCCCGATTAATCTGGGCCTAAGACTTTAGCAAGGCAGGCCCAATTGTTAAGCATATGTTCATTAAAATCTGATTTTAATCTTTACATGTAGGAAATTGAATTTTCATAAATTCCGCACTATCTCTTTTTATAAGAGTTCAAAGTTTTTTTTTTGGTAAATAAGAAGGATTAATAAATGAAATAAAATATGTACATAACATTCACTTACAACTACTATAGGAGACACATCTAGCTAAAATAAGTAACTAGCCTCAAGGCAATCTAAGATATAAGAGTCCAAAGTTCTTTGGATCCAAACATGAAATACTCCCACAAACATCATTTGCATGATTAAAAATTTTGATTATTTGTAAATTTTAAAACAAAATATAATATATTTTTGTCAATTAATTTGGTTTAAAATTTTATTTAAAAATCGTCCAATAAATGATGGGTTTGTTTTTTTACATCGTAAAATTAGTATTATATTTAAATTTTGAGAGATCTCAATTTTAAATTATAATTTAATATAATATTAGAATTTTACGATTCAGATATATCAATTTTAAATTTGCTACACTTGTTATATCATATAAATTTTTTAAAAAATTTTAATTTGAGTTTAAATTATGTCTTTCAAATAAATTTTTAATTTTTTTAAAAAAATTTGAGATGGAATTAACTTTAAAATCAATTAATTAGAATTTTGTTAATTGAAATTGAGCGAATGAAAAAGAATGGTGGCGTTTGAATGTGAAAGTGAACTTAATGACGAACGACCAAAGAAAGAGTTAAAAGATTACTACAGGTTTACGTTAAACGAGGTTTTAATTTCATTCTACTTAACGTAAGACTGTATGAACAAGATGGAAGCACTGACCAAAACATAAAATCTTCCAATGGAGCTATCCCAAAGAGTCAAATTTAGCAGCAGATGCAAGGTAAAATTCTAACTCTGTGTTTGTTTATGTTGGTATAAACCAGAACGTTTCCTTCGGTTTGAACGTGGTGATGGACTGCTGCCAGATATGCATCTCCTCCGTCATTTTCTGAACATCACATCTCATAAGTTGAATGTGAAATGAAGCGAGTACATAAGATTTTTTTTGGTTAGCCCACGAGGAGTCTTAGGAGGGTCTCAACTGTGAGAAGGTGCATTTAAGCCATCTATTTTTAGACTAATTCCCGCTCACACTAGGTCAGCTTATAAGAAGTAAAGTGCTGGCCAAACAGATTTCTCTATTTCCAGGACTCAAATTTGAAAACTTTAATTAAAGGATGAGAGTGCTGAATCACTCACACCAACCTGTTTAGTTCAAGTACATAAGATTTAATACATGTAAAGAGTCAACTATTTCCTGTGTTACCCAGTGATCTAGTCTGTGAAGCCCATATGGGGATCTTCAATGATTCCATCCAAAGAAGGAACACTATTACGTAAATGTATAACATTAGGCAGGACCAAGGATGGCAAGTTGAGAGTTTTGATTACTAGAATTCGGCGTGTTTCGAAGGATGGCAAGTTGAAAGTCTCGTCATTGTGTAACCTGGAAGGTAGCAGAACACGTGTTTGATTTAATGTGTGTATCATAAATTTAAAACTCTAACTTAAAATTTTAAACGAGTCAAATTGCAAGTTTTCCTAGACAGAGTACCAACTTGCTGATTCAGATTCAGTTACTTGCTGACAGCTTTTGTTCAATCGAATTAAAAATAAATACAAAAAGCCTTCCTTGTCTCCCTCGCTAACTAAAGCTCCAGTCTTTTTAATCCCTTCGTTGCTCTTCTTTACGGCTCAGTATACCCTCTTCCTTAAACAACCTAAGAGTGTAGAGCGTAGCCAAATCTGCCAGAGTTTGCGAGATCCAGAGGTAGTTTCTCTCTCCATCGTTGCTTACATTTCTTTCGATTCGTGGGTCACTGTTTCTTCTGTTTGATTGGCGGTAAAAATCGAGGCTTCTGGAAACTTGGAGCGCAAGGGTACTTACTAATGCATTGCGCTGAGTCTGTATTTTGTTAGAGTTTATTCTCGCTGAGATTTCAATTCTTGATCCCTTTACTGTCATATCAAGTTTAGAGGTGGATTTATATTTGGGAACGTGAATTAGGCTCAGCAGTAAGATAATATGTGAGAATTGAAATGGGAATTGGGAAAATTGGATGAGGGAAAAGGTTGTGTTAGAGAAATGGGCTCAGGGAATTTGTCCAAATAGTGGTTACTGGTGTTATGAGAGGTGAGGAAGTGGAAGTTAAACTTGTGTCTTATTAGTAATCTAGCTAGTCATGTGAGGCTTCTTTGCTGAATTGTTGAGTATTTTGATGGCTTTCCGTGTTCTGCTTTGTGCAATTATATATATATATATATGACTGAATTTTAGCAGTTGGAAAAAGTTGAAAAATCACGTTTCTTATTTGAAGAGTTGTTGAAAGAGGAAATTTTGTAGTTTGATATTTATATTTATGGCAGTAATAGTTATGTGAATGTGATATTAATACTTGGCAGTCATTCTAATAGTGATTAAATAAAGATTAAATTCATGCTTATTTATCAATTTGTTGTTTTTTTATCCAACAATTTGATATTATGATTTGAATGTCTCTACAATGTCCAAGTAGATTTATGTGATCAAACGCAGTCATTGATATCCTTTAAAAAGACCATTCTCAGGGGACTTCTCACTATTTATGTATTTCAATAATCTGTCATTCGTCATTATTGGCAGATTAAAAGTGAAGACCTTATTTTCAGATGATGATAATACCCTGTTATGAACTCAAAGGCTTTTTTTACTATTACTTTTTCAAGACCTAGGATATTTGCTGTGACTTGTTAAGGATAAGATTGATTCCAAGCCTGTTTGGAACTTCTTTGTGGAAATCTTTATTTTATCACATTCACCACAGGATATCTTAGATTTGCTTATTGTTTTGTGTCTATTATGGCCTTTGAATGATTGCAAGTTTTCCCCTTCTTGAATTGTTACTAGGAAAGTCCATAATGACTCTTCTAAACTGACTCTATGGTTTGTTATGTCTGGAAAACTGCTGCCTATCAGATGTCTAGTGATGAGGAGAATCCTAAAGTTACTGAGGATCAAACATGTAATCAAATCAAAGCCACCTGGTACAGTGGCTTGCTCCAACAGACCTCCATATTTGGTGTAGCTTCGGGATATTGTATTTCAGCAGGCCTTCTCTCTATAATTAACAAGTGGGCTGTCATGAAATTCCCTTATCCTGGAGCACTAACTGCTTTGCAGTATTTCACTAGTGCTGCTGGGGTCTTTATTTGTGGTTGGTTGAAGTTTCTTGAGCATGATTCACTTGATCTTCTGACCATGTGGCGATTCCTCCCTGCTGCCGTCATGTTTTACCTCTCACTTTTTACCAACAGTGAGCTGTTACTTCATGCCAATGTTGATACTTTCATCGTTTTTCGTTCAGTAGTCCCTTTCTTTGTTGCAATAGGAGAGACTTTGTTCTTACACAAACCATGGCCTTCATTCAAGACATGGATCTCTCTTGGAACCATCTTTGCTGGAAGTGTGCTTTATGTCCTCACTGATTACCAGTTTACCATTACAGCATATGCCTGGGCTGTAGCTTACTTAATAAGCATGACTGTAGACTTTGTGTACATTAAGCATGTTGTTATGACCATCGGTTTGAATACATGGGGACTTGTGTTATACAACAATCTTGAGGCCCTCCTACTCTTTCCCTTGGAATTCCTTATAATGGGGGAACTTAAGAAGATAAAGCATGATATGGTACATGAGGCACATTGGTACTCTTTTGATGTGATCTTACCAGTTGGTTTGTCTTGCTTGTTTGGATTGGCGATCTCATTCTTTGGATTTTCTTGTCGGAAGGCAATTTCGGCAACAGGGTATACTGTACTTGGTGTAGTCAATAAGCTCTTGACAGTAATAATCAACCTGGTTATCTGGGACAAACATTCAACCTTTATTGGGACGGTAGGGCTTCTCATTTGCATGCTTGGTGGGATTATGTATCAGCAGTCCACAAGCAACAAGCCTAAAGCTGCGCCTGCAATAAAAGCAGAACAGTCTCCAGAGGAACATCAGAAGTTACTTGAACTGCAAAACAACATAGAAAGCAGCAACAATGAGAAAGAAGTCACTGAACCACAGCAGGGGAAATAAACAGGTTTCCAACTCTGAATTCTTTAGATATGGTGAGGCTTTTCTTCCTACAAAGATATTGGGAAGTGATTTATCATCTCTGACATGATCAATCGTCTGGTTTTGATCAAAATTTGTTGACTTCACGACCTTTTTTGGTACTGGCTTCCCCTGGAAAATTTCAGCAGTCGGTTTTATTTGATCCGGAAACGGTTTTAAAAGGCATTCTTCTATTTTCTTAGAAAATCTTTATACCTAAACAATCCCAGTAGTGATGCCCTTCGAAGTTTATTCTGAGACCATCCTTTTTAGGTCTAAAACGTCATTCATTAATTTTCATTGTTAATGTGATCGGATGTACACTTCCTGAACTTTGTAAATGGCTCTATTTCTGTGGAAACTAGCATTCTATCAAAGATGTAACCAGCCCTCACATGAACTATGTTAGTAAGTGGTCAATGCAATGTTATGAATACCGTACCGGCTTTGGTACCGGATTGAGCTCTGGAACGGAACTGTACCGGTACCGGTTGGTACCGGGTACCGTTTCGGGATATTTTTTAAATTTATAAAATAGTCCCTAAACTTTTTAAAAATTGCAAAA
>JANIJH010000009.1:30031708-30046526 GCA_024520975.1 Erythroxylum areolatum | reverse complement strand
TCCATAATATCTTACATATCTAATCATGGTTCATGCTTAAGGTTTCTCAACCCATCATCCATACATAATTCACATTTTCTCATCTACAACACAAATTATATATAAAAACACTCATTTACTTTCATTTTCATATTTCAAATTTTTGCTTCAAGGTTCGGGGTCCAACAATTACCATATATTGGAATTTACCTTTTGAAACAATATGTAATACAAGTGACTTTACAGTAGGTGCAGTACTTGGACAAAGGAAGGATAAGCTTTTTCAAACAATTTACTATATGAACAAGACTTTGAAGGATGGCCAGAAGAATTATACTACCATAGAGAAAGAACTGTTAGCATTGATTTTTTCTTTTGATAAATTTAGACCTCATCTACACTTATATAAATTTGTTGTTTATATTGACCACTCTACATTAAGATACTTGCTAAATAAACTAAATGCTAAGTCTATACTAATTAGATAGATTTTTTTGCAAGAATTTGATTTAGAGATTAAAGAGGATAAGGGAGCTAAAAACTTGACAGTAGACCATTTATCTTTCCTAGAAAACCTAAGTTTAGAGGAGTAAATGAATGATGATTCATTCTTAGAAAAGCACCTCTACAGTTTGGAAGAGGTAGGCAATCCTAAAATCCCTTAGTTTATAAATACTATGGACTATTTAGTATCTAAGATCTTACCAAAGGGTCTTCCTTATTAATAAAAGAAGAATTTTTTTACTGATTTAATGGAATAATTTTGGGAGGATCTGTATTTCTTGTGTATGTGTAGATTAAATAGTGAGAAGATGTGTACCTCACTCCGAAGGTGGAAGATCCTAGGATATTACCATGTTGGATGAGCTAGATGGCACCATAGTATGAACATGATGACTCACAAAAATCTTAAGTCAAGTTTTCATTGGCCTTTAATTTTTCAGGATGCCCAAAGGGATATAGCTTTATATGATAACTACCAACAATCAGGTAATATTTTTTGTCGTGATGAGATGACTCAATATTTCATTCTTATTTGTGAACTATTTGATATTTGAGGTGTTGATTTCATGGGTCCATTTCCAATTTTGTTTGGTAATAAATACATCCTAGTTGTTGTTGATTATCTCTCTAAATGGGTTGAAGCTTAAGATTTGCCTATAAATGATGTTAGGGTTGTAATAAAATTCTTGAAAGAGTTTTTTTCACACTTTGGTAACCTAAAGTAATTATTAATGATAAGGGCATACATTTGTGTGATGTGCAATTCAAAGGAACTTAAAAATTATGGAATCACACATAAAATTACAACCCCGTATCACCCCTCAAACCAATGGCCAAATTAAGGTAGATAATATGGATTTTAAATTAACTATGGAAAAGAGATAGAGCATCAAAGGAAAGATTAATCAGTTAAATTAGAGGATGCTCTATGGGCTTATAAAACAACAATCAAAACATCGATTAGCACTATACCTTATAGGCTTGTCATTGGGAAGGCATGCCACTTACCTATGGAGGTAAAACATAAGGCATAATGGGCCATTAAACTTATGAATTTTGGTCTTCAACTTATAGGTAAAAAGAGGAAGTTTTAAGTTAATAAGTTAGAAGAATGCCGATTGATGGCTTATAATAACTCCAAGTTATTTAAGGAACAGATCAAGAAACATCATGACTAAAGGATTAAGCAACCTAAGAAATTTAAGGAAGGAGAATAAGTGTTTTTATAAAAAAATTTTCTAAAGATTGTTTCTATACAAACTTAAATCAAGATGGTCTGATCCTTTTATTATGGAAAAGGCATTTCCATATGACACAATCAAGGTAAGTCATCCACATAAAGGTAAATTTAAAGTGAATGACCATTGCTTGAAATTATATCTTGGAGTTGAACTTGACAATAGTAGGAAGGGGCATAATTTAAACAAGGCACCTTAATTATATATAGATACATCTAGCTAAGAATGTTAAACAAGCACTGTAGTTGTAGGAATGTAGATGTTTTATATTTATAAAGTATGAGTGAGCAAATGATGAGCCATTTGGGGTATGCATTAGCCCAATATTTATGTAATCAATGTGAGGAAAAGAAAGTGAGGATGATCTTCATTAGATAGTATATGAACTGGTTAGTTAGGAGATGAGGACTAGTAGGGGATATATATATATATATATATAGACTAGTTGCAGCTCAAGACGAGTAGCTAGCTATTGAAGTGGATGTGGATCTACCCAATATATAAGAGCATCAGCTAAGATCAGACTTCTCCTCAGTAGCCAATAAGAGAAGCTGAGCATTAAGATGATTCATCAGATAGTGTAGGCTTACCTAGGACTCCAACATCACCTAGAAATTGAGACCAACTAAAGATAACTCGATTGGCAAAATACATAGGGTAAATCTTAAGAATATAGTGTACCATTTGGAAAGAATAACAGAAGCTGATGGAGCGTATTGCACAGTTGGTGCCACATGACCGATGGATGAAGGAGGTGTTGGTCAAAATGGCTAGACACCTTAGAGTGTCAATACCACCTCCATTAACTAGAGTTGCCACATCATCATTGACTCCACAATAACTAAATGCTCGTGCTACTGCAGAGGCACCACCTGAGGATATTTAAGCAACATTGATAAATGAACAAACATGAAGGTGGTCCAGGATGCTCATTACAATGTCTTTTGTTCCTTTCATTTTTCATTTTTATTTTTGTGAATTATTTATTATTTATTTATTATTTTGGTTTATCATAACAATTGGCAAGGGCTTAACCCTAGTAAACTATTATTTTAAATTATTAATACCTTTTATTTTTATTCAACTGTTATTTATTTTATTTTCTATTTCTTTTAACCTTTTTCCCCTTTTATTTTCTTTTGTAAGGATTACTGTAATTAATTTGGGATGAAATTTGTAATCAGATTATAATTATAATAATTATTTTTCAGCAAGGTATGAAAATAATATTCCTTTCTCACTTTGTGTTTTTTCTCTTATATTCTTCTATGCTTTTATTATATATATTGGAGGCAATGCACATCTTTAAGTCTAAGGAAGGGCTATAATGAAATTTTTGATAATTTTCAATTTTGTATTAATTAGGAAGCTTATAATCATTATTATTTATTCTTATTAACTGGCATATTAATTTAGATTAAAATTGTTCAAAACATTTTAGATTATTAATGATTATTAAATTAAATTAGCATGCAAAAACATGAAAGCTAGAATAGACTTGCTTTTGTAAGTCGTATTTTTAGTAATCATTGATATGGTGATCTAAACGAAAATTGCATATTATTTACACACATTAAGCATAAATGTGAGCTTTTGAGCGTAAAAACAATACTACACCATGTTATGCTCTTTTATTCTTTGTTATTGTGTTTATCATGCATAGTTAGATGATTATAGAACTTGCTTTCATTATTGATATTGAGTCATATTTCAAACTGGAGATATTAAAATAATAAAGGCATTTATATTTAACCAACGTTTTAGCTTATTTTCTTTTATTGTTATCTACCTTGTTTTATCCCTTAGGAAAAACTAAATTTGAGATTTAGTCTTTTCTTTAATTGATAATAGTCGCACTGAAAGCCAATTACCATGTTTTTCGTAGAGAGTTTTCAATTATTTTTAAACCCTCGGATTTGCATTTATTTGATTACTTAAACTTAGATTATATTGAAGAATTTTAAAGAAAAGATATGTTATGCTTATGATTAATGGTGCATACTAGTTGTAAATTTATCTCTTCTCAAGTGCATTATTGTTACAATCTTGTATTCTCTCCAAAGTGACTTAAAGCTAAACTTTGAAAAAAAAGGAGAAAAGTTGTGATATTTGTTGGAGATTGAGAAAAATTAATGTCGTGCTAGTTTAAATCTATACTTGAATGATCTATGCTATAAAGAACTAAGTTTTGTGTAGTCTTGTTTATGTTAATTTCCTTCACCTCATTACCTTTTGATTATCCTTTCCAAACCTTTACCCAAATCCCATTACAACCTAATTAAAAGACATTTTGATTTTTGATTTTTGATTTTTGATTTTTGCTTCTACTGGTGGGGATGTGACTTTATGACAAGCTTATGGTTAAGATTCCTTTAATGTATTGATTTCAAAGCTTTATTACATTTTCCATCCTAAACATTTTGAGTGAATTGAGTGAATCATTTGTAAGGGTGATGACTTATGTGCTTTTGATTTAAAAACTAATTCTTAATTCAATTGCTATTGATATTGGTTTATGGAAGTTTATTCTATGATTGAAAAATTCTACTTGTATGTTGAATTGATTAATAAGAGATAATAATTTAGGGCATGGATATACAAGTTGAAATTAAAGGATGGATGTTTGTTCCAAGATTACCAAAGTCTACTTGTATATTGATTTTATCAATAAGAGATAATAATTTAAGGCATGGATAGACAAGCTAAAATTAAAAAGGATGGATGTTCTTAAGTTTAATGATTTGGATTATGATTTGCTTAAGGACAAGCAAATGCTTAAGTGTGGAGAGGTTTAATAAATGCTTAATAGATATTTTAATCTCATTTTTAGTGATTTTTGTTTGTTTATTTAATAGTTTTTATTTTTTTAGTACTTATTTCATTTCTAGTATTTTTTAAGGTCCTAACTACTTTCACAAATCAAAAGGAATGGAAGTTAGGTAAAATCGAGGTAGAAAAATGAAGAATTGAAGCCATTTTTTGAAGACACAACTGTTTGTACTTAGACATGGTCGTGTGAGAGACCATGTAAGTTCCTATAACTTTATATAGATTGGAGGATGTTGTTTCATCAGTGTTGGGGTCAAACATGTTGGTGTGGTAATGGACACGACCATGTCCACTACTTGTAAGTTATTGGAACTGTGCTTTTATGTAGCTATTAAGTTTTATAGTGACACTGAGGGACGCAGTCACCATACATGACAATATGGATGACTATGTTTAGGGTAGAAGCCTCAATTTTAAAGTATAGAAGGCAATTAAGAAGGGCAATAAAAAAAAGTTCAAGTTTTAAATGTAATTCTAAACTTAAATACAGTAGACTTAGAGATCTGATTAGATAGCATACTTCTAGTAAAGTTTCAATGGATTTCACTATAGAAAAGGGATATAAAATAGATTTTCTTGTTTTAATTCTTCTTCTAAACCTGCGGTGATGTTTTCAATATTTATGAACAAAAATTGTTTAGTACCTTGGTAGGATGAGCCTGTGGGATGAACTTTATGTTTTGACACTATAATTAACGCAATTTGATTGTTGATTCATTGGACTCAATTATATGTTTTGATTATTTCTTGAATTAATATTTATAGATATTATTTCATATATGATTTTATGCAATTAAGATTAAGAAATCCTTTGTATGAATAGATTAGCATAGTTGAAAGGAGTTGTATGCAAACTTAAAGATTGGTCAACGTAAATCCTCTGGACTATAGTCAAACTTATTAATGAAATTGCAAAATTATTTGTGTGAATAGATCTAGTATAATTTCAAAGAGTTACATGTAAACCTAGAGATAAGTTAACATAAATCATTTAGATTAAGGTCAAAATTAATAGTGAGATTCACAAATCAATTAAAGCAATCTTAGGGTTTTAACTAGAAAGAGTTTTGAATTAATTATCCTATGGATTAGGTGTTGATAGTCTTGAAAAATATTAACATGAGATAAGAATTTCTATTGGCTAATAAAATTTAATTAAATTGCATGATAAATATTTAATAGCTTGAGAAATCTTAAGGGGATTTTTTACCTATTACTACTATTTCAATTGGATAATTTTTAAGTAATTTATATTCTTGGTTAACATTTGTATTGAATTTTAGTTTAGTTTTATTGTTAAATTAAATCATTACCATAATTTTCTAGTTAAATAATAGAAAAGAAGTAAATACTACTACTTGTAGTCCCTGTAAGGTTAATACTTGATATTGACTATCAATATACTATATTTTGATAGATACACTTACCTTTGAGAACTAAAGATATCACCAAGCCAGACTTTGATATTGCCAAACATGAAGTTTGCACTTTTTCACATATTCCTTAGTAATTTAAATTGCCCTTATTTATGACAATGACATATATAAGGAGGACAGTATCTAATATCTGTTCTATTATTATAATTACTTAATTCTTTTAATATCAATTGTGGGAGTATTATTTCTTCTCTGAGTAGTACAAATAATGACTATTTAATTCAAATGGATAAATTATTAACATTTAGTTTAATAGAAGTTTGTGATTGACTAATTGTTAAATTTTTTTAGAAAATGAGTTATGAATATACTATAGATGAAACTATTACAAACATTACAATGACTTCTAGGCTATTAACCTAACAGACATATTACAACAGTACTAAGGAATCTAAAGGTAGTATAAGGAATACATAATAAGATAAGAAAGCTAAGATGAGTTATAAACTCCATCTTCATTGCATGTCCTTCAAGAGAGTATGTTGCTATTTTTTAGCATAGATGCATTCATAGATCTGGTTAACAATCCTATCTACAACCAGATACTTCACTTCCTTCTTATTGGTGAACCATCTACTATTATGCTCCTTCCAAATTGTGTAAATGGTAAGGGTAAACGTTGCTTTATAAAGAGAGGCGTTAATTTATCCTAGCTTGGAGTTTCTTATAATCCAATGTAATGCATGCTACCAGTAGTATCGGTGACTATTTTGTGGTAATAAATGCAATATTCGACTTTAAATCGCTTTGGAATAATTACATAAAAAGAATAAAAGTCCATGTCCTCCATTGCCCTATTGTAAAGTACGCAAATATTGTCAACTATGTTACCGTGCCATTAGCTCGTAGTTTAAAGTCGATTCTTAATTGCAAGCCGTATGATGAATGCAAGCTTACAGATATTGGTATTTCTCCACAATAGATCAAACCAAGGGATGATAAAATAGCTATTGGAAAAAAGTTGATAACTTGAGCGATTGGTGAATTGGCTATTCTGGTTCAATGCCCATATAATATTGTCCTCAATCTTAACTAAAGATAGTCGAGATAGGTGTACCAAGAGGGATGAAAACCTCTGAAATCACCTTTCCATTCTCCATTAATAATCAGTGAGGATACTTACTATTTTAGAGGCATACGATTCCTTAGTTTCTAAAAAGTGGAGTGCTAAATAATAGGAATAATATCGAGCCAATTATCAAACCATATCCATATTCATATCTTTTCTCCATTCCTAATCTGGTGTTTAATGCAAGGATAAATGATCTCCCTCATCTTCATCATTTGCTTAATAGTTGGAGAGTCATCATTAGTGAAATCAACCTGCCAAAAATTTGAATTCTTAAAGTAATGTTCATGTAACCATTTGATCCATAAGGCATTACAATCAGTATATAACCTCCACAACCTCTTACACATTAACACTTTCTGCATGTTAGTTATCAAGATAATCCCAAGGCCACCTCCTTTTTTTGGGAGAGTAACCTCACTCCACTTAATTCTAACCTTTTTTTAGTTTCCAAGTTGACCAAACCATAAAAATGATTTCATAATTATGTTCATCTCCTTTATGGCTCTCTTTGGCATTGTAATAAATGTAGTCCAATGAAGATGTAAACTAGAAAGCACCAAAATGATAAGGGTAATACGAGCTATATACGATGAGTATCTATTTTTCCATGCCATCACTCGAGATTTGAGTTGTTCAATAATTGGTAAACAGTCATAAAACTTAGGCTTGTGTGATGTAATGAGAACTCCAAGATAGCTAAAGAACATTGATACATTTTGAAGGCCAATGAGGTTCTCAATGGTATGCAGAATCCTCACATTTGCAGAGATACATCGACTACTCTTATTGAGATTATCATACAAGCCTGACCATCAAGTAAATACAACAAGAGCATTCATCATTAGGCAGATAGAATAAAGGTCAGTTGCATATAAAGGATCAAGTCATTAGCATAGATTAAGTGTGAGATGTTGACTTCCTTGTATTTATAGTGGAATTTGAAGCCACCATTACACAATATGAGCTTGTTTAATAACTTGGAAAATCCTTCCATAACAGATATGAGGATAAAGGGTCACCCTATCTAATTGTCTACCTAATTCTGAATGGCTTGGAAGGAATACCATTAACTAGCACACTCAAGGATGACGACTACATACAAGCCATTAGCCACTAAACAAATTTTGGAGGAAGCTGCGGCACCTCAAGACATAATTGGATGAATTACCAGTTGATGGTATCGAAAGCCTTAAAGAAATCTATCTTGATTAAGCAACTATTGATTTTTTACCATACTTGTATTCTTTAAGCAATTCCTGAATCAGTAAAATGTTATTGCCAATGTTTCAATCAGGAATAAAAGCACCTTGTGTAGTGTTAATTATACCTAAACGTACCAAATTGAGACGTTTAGCCAGCAACTTTGAGATAACCTTATAGATGGTGTTGCGGTAGGAATTCTTTTTTTTTATAAACCAAGCAGTCATATGTGTGGTTTATTTCTTGAAGTAGCTTAGATGATTCAAAAAATTCAAGGATTGACGCAGTGAATAGTTTCCCGATAATAGCCCGTGTCTGTTGGAAGAACAGAAAGGTAAATCCATCTAGTCTAGGTGAATTGGAGGGATGAAGGTTGAAAAGAGTTCGTCTAATATCATTAATAGTAGTAGATGATATCAACTCATCCTTGATGCTCTAATCGATATTACCCTCAAAAAGCTGACACACGTTAGATTATGGTATATCTTTTATATATAAATTATTGTAATCTTTAACAATTATTTCACCTCTATATCAAACATTATTGTTTCTCCTCTCTTTTTTTAAATCATTAAAATAACTTTAATTTTATTTTATAATAAAGTTATTACTCAATCATACATACTCTCTTTTGGAGTATATTATTAGCTCTTAATGAAACTTCTTGTTGAACTAATGTCATTTATTTTTAGATTAACTTTTTAAAAAATCTAAAACTTAACTCAAATTTGTAATACTAACTCAAACTTTAAAAATTAATACTAAAACGCTTCAATCTTCAATTTTTAACAAAAATAGTCCAATGTCGAGTTCTTTGTTAATCATCACGTCATAATAGTATGTACATCACGTGGCTAGCACACCTTCTATTTTCACCACGCATGAATTTTATTATTTTTATTGCAATGAATATAGAATAAAGTGAATCACCTTATTTAAATAGTTATACATAAACCTGGTTGGAAATGTAGCCAATTCTATTTAAAAGATTGAAGCTTAGACCCCAAATTTTTTTCAATACTAAAAATTGAATAATATTCAAATTTTAATTGTTATTTAACCAATTCAAAGTGTAAAAATAATATAAAATTTCAAATGAATTAAACTTATAAATAATAAATATTTTATAGCCTGAATTTGAAAAGACTATAGACTCAAATCTTATCACGTACTTATCAAAACATAACAAATTGTATAATAAATCTTTCCATACAATTATAGGGATTAATACTTAGAAACAATAAAAAAGAACCAATTCAATTCCCTGTACAAAGAAGCTCAAAACAAAGACACAAATTAGACATAGTATAGTATATCAACAAATGATTAATAGAATAGTAGCATTGAATGAAGAGCATATCTTAATAACCATCAGGAGTTAATGCAGGCTCTGATGTGTGGAAGGAAGGTTTGACTGAGAAAAACTTGATCTTTTGTCATTTAAAATATGGTAGTTGGAGAATATTGTACCAGTGATCCGTTTGCTGACATCAGTTGGGAGCTTGCAGGTCTCCAATGAGGAGCTTTTAAGGAAGGCCTTGCAATCTATAAGCTTCAACTTATTGTCATTAAGATCTGGCAATGTCTTAAAGAAATAGCCCTTTGTATTAGTCAAGCATGAGAATGATGTTGGCCCATACGCATTTTTGCCTACAGCTGAGAATGTTATCTTTGCCACATCTCCTGCATACCAAAAAGGTGCAATGCTTGTGAAATAAAAGAAGCATCATGGAGTAAGAATTCTTACGCATTCATGGAATGTCAAGACATAAAGTAAAGACATGTGAAGAGATTAATTGCCTTGGATCGGTACATAGTTGGCATCTGATTTGCAAAATACAAGCCCTTCAATGCCAATTGGGAGATGGCTTTTCACATGTGAGACATATTTGTTTGGTTTTGATGCGATCACTGAAAATTGAAAGTTGGGTTTGCATCATTCTCGTAGTTTAGTACTCCACTTGATTCTGGTTTTGACTCGTAATTTGTTTTAACAAAGCTTAGGGTTGATATTGGGTTATTGTAGCTTGTTGTATCAGGAGTAGGCTTTGAACTAGAAGCTTGGTTGGGTTTAACAATGCCAAGTTTTGATTGTGAACTATACTTTTTTTTGACAGTGTTTGGATTTGAGCTCGGATAAATATCTGTCTTACTATATTAGATTAATTTTAATAATTAGTGTGACTGATATTACTTCAATGGATTTTAATATAAAGGTGGGCCCAAAATAATGGTTATTAGGCTTGTTAAAGGTAATTAGGATCATTAGGGTTAATTAAGAATAAACCCTTCCCTCTCCCTTCTGTAGAAGTTACGTTAAAAGATATCAAAGAATAGACATTCTTGAACCATCGATAGAACGAAGAAAAGTAAGAAGGCAAAAGTGGATAAATGTTTGTGTAAAGAAGGAATTCGCAAACAAGAAGAGATTACATGAGTATGGATCAAGGTTAGTATTTCTTTCTTTTGTTAATAGTGAGAATCTTAGGGTTTTCGAAAGTGTTGAATCAATTGTGTCATAAACGATCTTGGATGAATTCTATGCTTGAATTATTGCTTATAATTATTAAAGAATTTAATTGAAATGTGGTATCAGAGTAGGTTATGACACCTTGATTTACATTAGGGTTAACCCTAAAATTTGTTGTAGTGATTGATTGTAGAGTGGGTTGTGGAATCGATTAAATTCATTGAAATAGTCGATTCGTTCACTAATAATAGTCGAAGGCATGTGTTTATTTTAGCATGTCTGTTTATTATGTTTTTAATTGAAAACTGAAAATCCTATACCCTAAAGATTCTAGTGGAATGTTTTTCATATTTTTGGTACCCATAATGGTTTACATTGCTTACTGTCTTACATGAATTCTAAAACAACAACAGAATAGATGTTAAGTACTTACATGCATTAATTAATTTGAACTGTTAGTGAGAAGCGTATATGAAATAAAAGTTTTAAAGAAAGTTATCATGAATTATGTTTCTGGAAAATGAAAAGTGCAAGAAAAGTTTTTTTATGGGACCCACCATTAAGGCATTGATTTGTGATCCATTTATTGTTTCCTGCAATGTTGAATTCTAGAGAGGTTTAAAGAAAGTTTTTTATGCCTATAGAGCCTACTGTTAGACCCCTAAGTTTAGACTATGGGATCGTGCAAGTGTTAGCAAGCCTTGGCCAATGCTTAGTACGTAAGTTGGCACGCGGAAGGCATGTAGACGAGGGAACAAGGCAAAGTCTTACAAGTTGGCAAGCAAAACCCGAGGAACTTGCGAAGTAGGTGAGGGATGCAGGAAGTATCAATGAAGATCTCGAAAGTAGGCAAGATTTGATTTGCATAGGCATGTGTAGGCACGCATTGGCAGAAATCATTGATGAGACATGAGATTCGGATGCGAGGCTATGCAAAGTTAGAAAACAAAGTCATTCGAGACCTGAGGGTGCGCAAGAAAGCACAAAGGTGTATGAGACCAGTGAGGATGCGCGAAGGCATGCGAGCTCGACAAGGTGCATAAACACCTAACTTCGACAAGGTAGGTTACAGATATGTAAAATTCGCGAGGTTCTATACTAACTCGGATTGCGACTTGTGACTTGTGACTTAGTCATAGAGCGAAGAGACTACCCCATGAGTGAGCCTAACATAGAAGATAGACTTGTCCATTGACGTGCATTGATGAACTTATGTGCGGATAGGCCGTGGTGAAAACACTAAGGCAAATGTGGCCAAGTGGGATCAGACTTGGTGTGAATTTTAGTAGAGCATCGGACCTTGTAGAGATTGACTCAACCCATGCTAAGGACTTGATGGACTAAAGACTTGGCTATGCTCGGATGGATGGACCATGACTAACAGACTTATTGTGGGAAGCATTGGATCAGGGCAGTGTTCTAGTGGGCTTCGGCGAGATCACATTGCATCATCAGCAGATAGAGATCGTGAGGAGATTTTGGATGATGTGGCAATGACTGGGAGTTAGAGTTGTAGTGAAACTCAACATCTGAAGATAGTGTAGATCTTTGCGGTTAAGGATGTTAATGTTCTACATAAACATAAACTCTATCTTTATGTTATCTTGTTAGATTCTATCTTATCAGTTAGAGTCCTATTTGGATGGGGATGTCATCCAATTGGTTCATGTAATCTTATCTTATAGGGATAGATGTGATCTTAGCATGATCTTAGGTAGTACAAATTTAGTGGGAATCTATGACTCCAAGTTAGGATGCCTATATATAGCTCATTCGAGCTTTGCTCTTCTCATTGATTCGAGAAATCAAAGAGAGCATTCTTTGTATTATTTGAGGGAAAGTATATAAAGTTAGTCTTTTGAACATATCTCTGTGTGTTCCTTATTGCCTATGTTCTTTATTGCTTTTATAGCATTGTTTCTTTGAGTGTGTATGAGGTAAACACTTTGAGGGTGGGAAAGGTTAAGTCTTGCTTTAACGGATCTAAGTGAGACTGTCATACAAAGGATGTGAGTGAGTAACTTCGGGTGTAAGTTCAAGTCTCCAAGGTTACCTTTGTAACAATTGGTATCAGAGCCAAAGTTTGAAATGGCTATAGGCAACTTTAGTGTCTAGGTTGGAGACACTCATTGGACCTATTCCTCAGGGGGGAAGAAGTCACTTCTCACAGTACTCGTTTTGAGATGTTGGAGGTGAGGATCTAACAGTTGCAACAACAGATAGTGGATTTGTTGAAGGCACAAGAGGAGTCCCAATTCAAGATTACTATACTGAGGCATGTGATTGCAACGCTAGATGTTGAGTGAGGTGAAGGATCAACACCACAACTTTCTTCTGTGAAGGTGCGTGAATCAAGGGTGTTCGAAGGTGTGCGGGACGTCAAAGTGTTGGAGAACTTCTTATGGGATATAGAGCAGTACCTTACAGTTGTTAAGGTATCTAACACTAATAAGGTCAATGTGATGGTCATGTACTTGGATGGGGATGCCAAGCTCTGATGGAGGACGAGGACCTCTACGGAGATCGGCGTGGGTAGAAATCATGTAAATATATAGGAGCTCATGAAGAAGGAGTTGAAAGATCAATTTCTTCCCATAAATACTTCTTGGCTCACGAGGGATGCCTTGAAGAAGCTAACGCAGGATGGACGGTAAGAGATTATGTGAATTCTTTTAGTTCTCTACTACTTGATATTGAAAACATGTCAGAAGAGGATAAGCTCTTCAACTTTTTATCCGGGCTGAAACCGTGGGCACAAATGGAGTTGCGGAGGCAAAATATGAAGGACGTGGTTAGTGCAATCATGACCGCTAATGCCTTGGTAGACTTTTGGGCAACAAAGGAAACTAAGGTAAACTACTCTAATTCTATGAAGGGCAAAGACCATTCTCAATAGGAGAATAACAAGGGGAAAAAGAAGAAGGATTTCAAGAAGGGAGACTTCAAGTGGAAAAGCAAGCAAAATGGTGGCTCCGAGAGTGGTGAGATGTCCTCCAGAAAAGGCAAGATTGCTTGTTATATATGTGGTGGATCATATTATGCAAGAGAATGTCTGAGGAAAGAGAAGCTAAACACCCTGATAGCTGAAGAAGAGGGAAAATCTTTGGAGGAGGCGACGCTAAATTCAATTGCGTTATTAAATACGGTTTATAAAGAACTTAATCCTTATGATGAACTAATGTATGTGAAGATACAGGTGAATGGGATAGAGGTGACCGCGATGGTGGATATAGGTGCGACACATTCCTTGGTGGCAGAAAGGATGGTACACAAGTTGGGGCTTAAAATGTCTAAGACCCCAAAAAGGTAAACACCCTAGTGGGTAAGGCACATATGGTGATGGGAGCTGCTTACAACATCCCAGTGAGTATAAGGAGTTGGCGTGTCAAGATGAATTGCATGTTCGTACCACTTGAGGATTTTGAGTTGATACTGGGGATCGACTTCCTTAAGGCAGCAAAAATGGTGCTGTAACCAAGTTTGGGAGGTATAATGGTTATGCATGGTGAAAAAAACCTTCTTTGTTAATTGTTGTACATTCGTTGGTGGGACGAAAGAGACTACAACACCGGTAGCATACATGTCGACTATGATCATTGGAAAGGAGCTGAACTATGCTCGAGGAAACCTGAAACAGAAGGTGGGTAAGGAGCATGTGATTGCCAAGATCATGAAGGATCAAGGTGACAGGAAAAACTCAGCAGATCGAGCTCTTCTCAACATGTCTTTGGCAGGCACGGTGAGCCTTGAGAAGGCAAGTCTAAGTAGAAGCAAAGACAACCTCGATGGATTGGGAAAATGGTATGTGGGGAAATACCTATCGATATGAAGACTTGCTACCGTCTTCAAAAGCTGACTAAGGAGTCTTTGAGGGAACAACTCGTAGAGGAGTGCCCACAGATTATTTCAACGAGGGCATCAAATTCTTCTAGTGGGGGTGGTTTGTTAGACCCCTAAGTTCAGACTGCGGGATTGTGCGAGTGTTGGCAAGCTTTGGCCAACTCTTGGTACGTAAGTTAGCACGAGGAAGGCTTTTTGATGAGGAAACAAGGCAAAGTTTAACTGCATTCTTTCAAACCTTATAACTTCT
>JANIJH010000009.1:29946277-29958211 GCA_024520975.1 Erythroxylum areolatum | reverse complement strand
GCTTCGTCGCTTGTTCTCAACTCTGAAGAGGCTCTAGGTTCGGGTGTAATAGGGTAAAGCCTGTTGGCTTGGGGTTAGATGCCTCTCCTATGGTTGAGTTTTCTCGGTTTCTTTAATGAAGTTGTTTTGTTTCAAAAAAAATAATTTAAAGAGAGAAAAAGTTGAAAATTTTTATAATTAAATATGTGATATTTAATAAATAAAAATTAATATAAGATATTAAATTTGACATAATTCACATTTTATTAGAATTAATTATGATATTATAATTTCAATTAAAGTTTAATTAAAATCATAATATAATTTTAATTAAATTACTAAAATATATGGAACCTATTATAAATGCTATTAATTATGCAAGTATAGTGGTTAAAATGAGTAGATTTTAAAATGGTTCGAAGGAAACAATAAGAGAAAAAAAATTAAACTTCAAAATAAGTTACGAATTACAATTCATAATTTATTATGATTTATATGTTAATTATTTTATAAAATTTAAATGATCTTGGCTTCAAAAAATTAAACAAAAAAGTTTAGCTTTTATTATTTAGCTTAGTATGGAAAAGGATCTCACCTCAATTTACCAACAAATTTATTGTTTATTATAGACCAAAAATAACAACAAACTTTAAAAGAAATAATCTTTAAATTCGAGTAATTTTTGTTATGAATTACAATTGGGCTTAGATTTTAAAAAACAGTAAAATATTGAAATTTTTTCATATAATCCAAGGTTTTAAAAACCGAAACGGACAGGCTAGTTCGACTAAAAATAGTATGAATCAACTGATTATTCGATTCGGTTTCATTTAATAAATTGTATATATAAAAACCATCCGGTTTATTAGAGAACTGGTCGATTTATGGGTGAACCGGGTATATACTAACTTCATAAATTAAAAAAATTAAGAGCCCTTCTCACCTTTACTTTTTGCTCTTGACCATCTTCGCCAGATCTCTTGCTTCCGTTTTTGGCCATCTTCGTGAGATCTCATTGTCATCAAAATAATCACCCTTATTTACCTGCTTTTTAGTCTATACTTAAGAGTGCTTCACTCAAAACTCAAAAGTTACGCATTCTAGGATAGTAATGAAATAATTCTCATGGTGAGTTGATCTTTGGTGCTTTTAACAAATTATTATTTTTATGAGTGTGTCCTAACCTCAGTTTACGGTTTCCATTTGGTGCTCTCTCTCAAAGTTGCAGCAGATACTTCGCAGATCTCATAGTCGAGATTAGAGACCTCTCTTAAAATGCTGCTAGAGCTTCAAATCGTGGCGACGAATGCGGAAAGCCTCTGCGGATGGGTAAAGATTCAAAAGGAAAAACCTAATCTGTCTATCACTTTCTTTCACTAGGAATGAGAATGTGATACTTATAAATTACTGATAGGTCCCAATCAGAGCTTAATTACAATTGCTAAATAAATAGAATTATCTCGAGGTGAGAATAAACCACACAGTTTGGATAAAAATGTGTTTACCTCCTTTACTGAATTTTTAAGACCTTAAATAGATAGAGTTTAACTACAACTCCTAAAATCACAACCACAATTGCTACGATTGCTAAAAAAAAGGATTCAACAACTACTAATCAGTAAATAACAAATCCATAATATAGCCACTTCCATGACAAGACCTATCTCATGCAAATTGTGGAAGTTGGCTTGGAGGCTTAGACCAATTCTTGACAGAACACCAATCTTTATGTTCTTATACACCACTTGTATATCATGCACACCTGTCTTTCTTACACATATCTTAGGTTTCTAATAGGAATGCATTGAGAATGTCTTGTTTTATCAATACTCCCTTCTTTCACTAGGACCCTGTCCTCAAGGTCTAAATTCATGAATTGATCTCGTAATTGCTCAGCATTTTCACACGTTGCATCCTCTATAGGAAGACAGTTCCATTTCACCAAGCTTTCTTTAACAAATCGAGCTCCTTGTTTAACCAATCTAGTATCCAACATAGCCTCAAGTTCGAGAATAAGTTCGCCATGATCAATAATAGGTGGCAAATCAAGAGTAGCAGCAATTGTCTCACCTATTTTTCTCTTTAGCAATGAGACATGGAAGATTGGATGGACATGAAAAGGGCCATAAAATCTTCTTGCTAGCTTTTGAAATGCTCTTTTGAAACCTGATTGCTGCCAAAATGAATGGAGCTTCAAATAGACCAAGTCACCTTCTCAAAATTCAACGTCCTTACGCCTTGCATTTGGTATTTGTTTCATTAGATTGTTAGCAACGTGTAGATTGTCTTTGAGTTGGCTTAACAACTCATCTCTTAAAGTCAAAATTTGATCTACTTCACGCAATGGTGAGGAGCCCATCTGATAATGAGGAATGGTTAAGGGGAGGTGATCATAGAAAGCTTGAACGGGTGTCATTCCCATAGAAGCATAGTAAGCAGTGTTGCACTATAACTCAGCCCATGGAAGAAGAGAGCTTCACTTGCGAGGCTGTTGGTGAGCAAAGCATCCAAGGTACTACTCAACATATTGGTTTACTACCTTCGTTTGTCCATCATTTTGAGGGTCGTAGGTGAAGATCATTTTTAGTTGAGTTCTTGAGAGTTTAAAGAACTCACGCCAAAAATGGCTAATAAATACAGGGTCTCGATCATTAATAATTATTCGTGGCATTCCATACAACTTCACCACGCCTTCTATAAAATTTTCAGCTACTGCTTTTACGATGAAAGGGTAAGCCAATGAAAACATGGGCTGATTTGCTGAGGCAATCTACCATCACAAAGATGTTGTTTTTGCCATTAAAAGTTGGAAGACCTTTAATGAAGTCTATGGTTATGTCATCTCACACTTGACATAAAATTGGTAAAGCCTATAAGAGACACGTTGGAGAGAGAGTTTTAGCTTTTGCTTTTTGGCAAATATCATAAGAAGAAACATATTGTTGCACATCTCGATGCATAGAAGGCCAATAAAACTACTATGTTAATCTCTTGTAAGCATAAGACTCCAGAATGACCACCAAAGTGAGAATCATGAAACTCCCTTAATAGCTAAGAAATTATTTAGGACTTTAGTGGCACAACTACCCAATTTTCGTAGAAAACTAGTCCATTGCGCCAAGAATAAGAAGCTCCTAGATTGTCCGTTGCTAATTTCCCAATTCTATCCATATAAGTGTATCCAACGGCTGCTTTTTTTTACTCCCTCCTATATATCAAATTGTGACACAAATATAGCATCAAGACTAGGGCTGCCAACTACTTGTGAGAGTGCATCAGCTATCGAATTCTCACTACCTGGTTTATAACAAATTTTAGAGTTATAACCAAGCAACTTAGTCACCCATTTTTATTGTTCCGGTGTTGAAATACGCTGCTTTAAAAAGTACTTGAGGTTGTGTTGATCAATTTAAATATAGAACTTCTGTCTTAACAAGTAGGGTCGCCATGTCTGAATAGCTTGGAAAATTTATAACATTTATTTAGTGTACATGGACCGTGATTGCTTAGACAATCCCAAGCTTGACTCATAAATGCAATCAATTCGACTTATTGAGTGAGAATCGCTCCTGTTCCTTCACTTGAAGCATTTGATTCAATCACAAATGGCTCATTAAAATTTGGCATTTCTAAAGTTGGAGTAGACGTTAAGCTTAATTACAATTGCTAAATAAATAGAATTCTCTCGGGGTGAGAATAAACCATAGAGTTTGGATAAAAATGTGCTTGCCTCCTTTACTGAATTTTTAAGACCTTAAATACATAGAGCTTAACTGCTACTCCTAAACTCAAGACTACGATTGCTAAAAGAAGTATTCAACAACTACTTAATAACTACTAACTAGTAAATAATAAATTCACAATAAAATAGCCACTTTCACGATAAGACTTAGCTCATGCAAATTGTGGAATTTTGCTTGGAGGTTTGGACTGATTCTTAACAGAACATCAATCTTCGTGTTCTCATACACCACTTGTGTATCATACATACCTATCTTCTTACACGTATCTGGGGTTTCTAATAGGAATGCGTTGAGAACGTCTTGACTTAACAATAACCCATAGATGCAGAAATCAAGTCATGTTAACATGAACAATAACTTCCAATATCTTGTGAGAAACTATCCCATATGTCGAGTTCAGACTTTTGACATTAAAATTTATAAGCTTAATGAGGAATGGGGTTACATGGGATGATCTCAGCTTCTTAGGTGATCAAATCTTTGTTTTGGGTCATGAATGTTGCTTTTCTGTTCTACCAATGAAATCGATGGATGTGAAGGGAATTTTGTATACTTTACAGATCCAATTGATAAAGATCAATACGGAGAAATAAATGGCAGTGATGTTCATGTGTATAAACTAGCAGATGGTTGTGTCATAAAAGTAGAACCCTAGATATTCTCAACCACATAATGTGTTTAGTTTACAAACTTGTTTCCTATTAGAACATATTTCAGTATGAACAATGTCAGCCTTGTCCCTGTAATAAATAAATTTGATCATTTAGACATTGAAATACTTGTTGTTTCATATTATATAGGTTGAAAATTTTTCTGTAGATATTGAAGTACTTGTTGTGTCTATATTGTATAGTTACTAATTGTTCAACTTTTATCATAAAGCTTTCTCTTCTTATGTTATATATTTATTTGATCATACATAAAATTTAATCAAAGATTTATAAAAAAAATTGACAAATGGAATGTTTAGTCTTGGCATCATTAGTTTTTTCTTCCATGTTTAACTAAATTCAACGTATTCATTGAGATAGGATGAAGTACAACCTATGCTTAATAACCGCGAGGACATTGTAAAAGTCTGGTTTGGAAGTTCTTGTTTTGATGTCCTTTATTTGGTGTCCTTTTGCTGAAGTTTTCAATGCAAAATACATGATTGGTTTTCATTGTTACCTTCTAAAAAACTTTAAAACTTCTAACTAATTTGTGCTATGATGTTCATATAGCCTTTCATTAAATATTGCATTATTATGTGCCTCATGAAGCACTAAGTTCTAAACCCTCATGTATACAGAAAACCTTGTATTTTTGTGGCTTTTGGAAGTAATGTAGAAATTGTATATTATGTGGTTATGGTAGGAAAGATTTGCTAATTTTCTGGCCCACATGTGTGCTCTTATATTATGAAAATGCATGTAAATAATTGTTTTTGCATGTATTTATTTTTTTGAAAATGAATATTGGATTAACTATAGATAAAACTATGTCAACATTATAGTGATTTCAAGTTAGGTACTATATAGACAAGTATATTACACAAATGGGTTAGCTATAAAATGAAAAAATCTACATTAAAGATACCATCGTCGTCTCATGTATGAGAAGAGAGAAATATGTAAATTTTTTACAATTACTACCCCTCTAATCTTGTTGCAAATCTTGTCTGCTAACAGATATGGTACCTCCTCTAAGCTGGAAAATTATCTACAATTGTGTTCCCTCCATAGGAAGTAGATAGTAGAGGAGAATGCAACTTTGTAGAGAATTACATTAGGCATACCTTTTGCAAAGTTCTGAAAGGCCCAAGTCAATATATGTTCCCAAGTGTAGCTAGTACCTGATAACATGTGCAAAATCTTGCTCTGGACTGCTTTTGAGTAAGGACATCAAAAAAAGAGATGGTCCATATCCTTAATAGTTAATTTACATAACAAACAAGTTGAATTCACAGAGTCGTGCCATTGAATTTTAGTCCTAAGTCTGTTTTTGAACAAGGATCTTATGACATGATTTATTGAAGAATTTTCCATTCAGATCTAGAGACTAAACAATGGAGTCATCCATTTTCACATTATTTATGCAAAGGAGATGTTTAGCCAAATTGTTAAAGCCTCTAAAATTCCCAATCCATTGACCATTAAAAATAAAAGAAGATACTTTAATAGTAAGAGGTATTATATTTCTGAAGTATTGTATCTGAGGGCTAAGAAACATGGGGCTCAAATCGAGCCAATTATCATACTAGAACCAGGTTCTTTCCCGATTGCCAATCCTGTGCTTAATATAAGGATAAACAAAATCTTGCATCTTCATCATTTAGGTAAGAATCAAAGAAAACTCCCGAGTACAAGGAACTTGCCAAAAATTAGCTCCTTTGATGTGATACTCATGGATCCACTTAACCCAAAGGGCAATATATAGTCTCTAGGGCCTTTTACTTATTAGAATTTTTTGCATAATAGAGATGGAAACAATCCCGAGTCCCCCAAATTTTTTGGGAATCGCAACTTCACTCCGTTTCTCCTTTGCATTCTTTGCATGTTCAATCTTACCTAACCATAAAAAAGCTTTGATGATTCTACTAATCTCCTTAAGAACTTTGTTTGGTAAAGCAATATGAGTCGTCCAATATAGGTATAAGCTGCTCAATATAGAAATGATAAATGTTAGCCTAATAGCATATGGTCGGAATCTAAATTGACAGAATTCACTCTGGCCGTGATTTCTTCTATAAGGGGCAAGCAATCTTGATATTTGGGTTTAGAGGAGGTAATCAGAACACCTAAGTAATAAAAGGGGGTAGAATGCTTATGAAGCCCCACGATGCTTAGTATATTAGAAATATTCCTGACATCCGTTATGAGGTAGATACAACTCTTCTCAGAGTTATACTTTAAACCATACCAAGCAACAAATAATTCCAGAACTTGCATATTATAGTCAAAGAGTGAAAATTAGTACCACATAGAATTAAAAGATCATCTACATACAATAAGTGGGAGAGATTGAGAGCTCTACATTTGTAGTGGTATTGAAACCCTCTGTTGCAAGATATCAGTTTAGATGTCTGTGTATAAAACCTTTCCATGACAAGAGTGAATAAATATGGAGATAAAGGATCACTTTAGCAAATTCCTTTAGCAATCCGAATAGATTTAATGGGTAACCCATTCACTAAGATACTCAAAGATGGGCTTTGAATGCATAACATTATCCATTTAATAAATTTATAAAGCAATTGTAAAGCTTCTAGACAAATACGAATAAATCGCCAACTTACAATATCAAAAGCCTTGAAGAAATTAATCTTAATAAGATAGCATCTAAGATTTTTGCCTGAGTTGTAGTCCATCAGTAATTCCTGAAGTAAGAGAATGTTGTCACCAATATTGTGATCTAGAATTAAGACTCCTTTAGCTAGGTTGATATCACTAGAGATGACTCTCTTAAGTATTTCAGTAAGGAGTTTGGACATCACTTTACATATGATGTTACAATAAGAGATGGGATGAAAATCATTCATGCTCTGAGGATGGTGTTTTTTACGAACTAAGAAAATGAAAGTACGATTCATTCACTCCATCAGTGAACAGCTTACCCATGATATTCCAGGGGCTTTGAAAGAAGAGTGCTAAGAAGCCATTCGGCCTAGGTGATTTAAAAGGATACAGACTAAAAAGAAGCTTTTAACATCTTAAGCAGTAATGGGGGAAATCAGAAATTCCTGGAGTTCTTAATCAACCGGACAATCAAATAGATGCAACACATTTAAACTAGGAGCTATGGTAGTTTCTGAATCCATCAAATTTAGGAAGTGTTTTTTTGGCAAGTTCTTAAATTTGATTCTGATCAGTAAATTCCCTGCCTAAATTGTCTAGGAGCATATTGATCCTATTGACATTCTACTGAGCAAGTAGCCAGGAGTGGAAAAATTTTGAATTAGTATCCCCCTCTTTCAATCAATTCAACCGGGCTTTTTGTTTGATAATGGAATTCTCAAAGTTGAGAGCTTCCTAAAACTCATAGAGGCATTGGAGCTCCACAGATCTTATAACATGATTGTGTAGAGAGTCATAACAATCTCTCTAAGCTTATGTGAGCCTCTCCTTGTGAGATACGAGGGGCTGATGCCTGTTAGATAAGAACCCTTTAAGGGCTAGTTTCACCATCCTGAGTTTTTGCATAAACTGAAAACCTTTACATCCAACTATCTCAATATTCCAACAGTGGCCAATTACATCAGTAAAGCCTTCCATATGTATTAATACATTGAAGAATCGAAAAGGTGTGCCTGTTGTTCTATGTTCTATCAACTTTTGGATCAACATGTATGAATGATCCAAAGATAGGTTTTCCCCAAAATGTACATAAGAATGAGGGAACTTATGCAACCAAATCGAGTTTACTAAAGAGTAGTCCAATTTTTTCCAAATGAGAAAGTTGCCCTGTTGATTGTTAGACCATGTCAATAACCATCCAGTATAGGTAAGATCTACCAAATCTATCTAAGCAAGAAAAGTAGATAGTTCTTTTGTTAAACCAAGGTTAAATAACCTGACCCCCTCAATCTCAAATGAACACAAAGAATAATTATAATCTCCCACAACAAGCCAAGGGTTATCCATATTTAGCTGAAAAAGTGCTAAATCATTCCACAACTTGGTTCTTTGAAAGCCAAAGTTAGAATCATATGCAAGAGACAACTCAAACACATCGATACTACCTCGTATTTGACATTGTAAATAAAGAAATTAATCTAATTCTTGCTTAACTTGAACTTCAATTATATTCGAGTTAAATAGGTAGATAATAATGTTGTTGTAGTGTGAGTTATGATTGGAAAAAACTTACCATTGAGCACCCACAAACTTTGTACCAAAAAGAGAGAGGGGATCTTTTATTTTGGTTTCTAGAAGCCCTAGTAAACAAGGCTTCTTCTCCCTCACTAGCTCCTTCACCAGTAATTTTTTTAAGGTCGTTGAGCCCCCTAATGTTTCACACAGGGACTAACATAGGTGGGGGAAGTCCCCATATACTTTGGGTTTTGTTTACACTTCCTTGAATATTTCCTTTTAAAGGACTTAGATTGCACTTTAAAGTCTTCCAATTCTTCTGTCAAAGAATCAAGCAGGGATCATAAGTTAAGATGATTCTCTATTTCCTCCCCCTTAATAGCATAACCATGAAGATCTTGAATAGTAGATTGAGTGATCCCTGGAGAATTCTCTAGTTTATGTCTAGCAAGACTTTGAGTGTCCATCTTCCTCTGTTGCTCAATATTAACCTCCTTAGTATAGCTAAGACCTTTCTATCCATTTGCATGCATAAATAGTTATTAACAGAAGTTGTTCTTACCTCTTTAGAAACCTTTGCCTGCACTTCTGTCAATGTAGGTAGGGAGCTTGGGAAAGCCTCAATCATACTGTTAACCTTGGAGATTTTCCCTTATTCCAATTGAGAAGTTTTACCCAAATTACTGTCCAACCTAATTAATAATGCTTCTCATCCATCATGTGGTTCAATGATCCCATCATAGTTATGTGTCTAGTGGAAGATAATGTCTTAATTCACCAAGCCAACTGCTGCCTCATCCCTGTCTGTAGCATGCTCTGTGTGGACTAACTGTTTCAAGCCAGAATTAGACAGCTCACCCCTTATGTCATCTCTATCCTGTGCATTCGATGTCTGAACCTTCTTTCTCAAGGAAGGATCTTCAGCCACCAGTAATTCATCATGCCATCCTTCTTGAAAACTTTAACTATTGCATCCCATTTCTAACAAAATTACTAGGTTTCCAAAGATAAGTAATGGCAATCTCATCCCTTTCGAACTCACCAAATTCACCAAGTGTAATAATGGGCAAAGTTTCAGGCAAAGGATCATTCTTCTTTACCTCAATGCATAGCTTCGCATATCCAATCCTCTCCATAGACTCCATTTGGGAGTCTAAACACATGGGTATACCCAAGGAGCTACCCAGGAAGCCGAACCCAGCTACCATCTAAAATTCCATAGGAAGGTTATGAAGTTGAGCCACATGGGGATCAAATCAATCGCACCCCTCTCAAAAGCCATCCTTGGCTTTCACTGCTATGATAACAGGGGTTGGTCACCAATGTGCCATGACCCTTACTCAATGATGTCAAAAAGGTTAGAGGAGTCTGTAAATTTGAATAATATCGAGCTATCTGTTAGTTTTGCAAGGGACTTTGTCCCATATTGAAAGTGAGTGAGGGAGGGGGGAGGCTCAACAAGTATAAATAAAACCCATTCCCCTTCCATTTATATTATCCAAAAAGAAAAACAAATATTAACTCTTAGTTACTCATCCTTTGGTGAGTAAGAAAAATACTAAGAGTAGTAAGTTTTTGTGAGTAATTTTGGGGTGTATTGGAGTAAGGGTTTGAGAGTGTGTGTAAACACTAGTGAGTTGAGTGTTGAGTGTAAACACTTCTATGTGTTGTTTTTCTCTCTAATAAAAAAGATGTACAGTAGCCCCGAAGACGTAGGCATAATTTAGCCGAACACCGTTATCAAATTTTGTGTTGTTCTACTGGCATTCTAGTTGTGTGGAAATAGTTTAATTTTCTAACAATTGATATCAGAGCTTTAGAAAAGTGAGTATGCTCTGTAGTCGCCACAGTAGTGGATCTTCTACATCAAAAAACTTTCCTTAGGTGTGATGAAGCTTGGAGTTAGTATGCTCTGCAGTTGCCACAGGAGTGGATCCTCTGCATCAGAAAACTTCTCTCGAGTATTTTTGGCTACTAAGTGGTGTTATTAAGGAGGTTTTGTCTAAGGAGATTGGGTAGTAAGTGGGAGTAATTGTAACCCCTCCAATTTTCCTGGGAACGTTAGCTAAAGTTCTGTCTAAGGAAAATTGGAACTTAAGCGGGACCTGTTGTATCTTCCCACCCAACCTTTCCTGGGAATCGACTTGATAACTATGAATCAAAGTGCAATAGCCAGTGGAAACTAGAAGCCAGTGGGATTGATGGCACTAGATGACATGCTCAACAAAATTGATAAGTTCGATGGCAAAGATTTCGAATACTGGAATATGCATATAGAAGATTATCTATTTCAGAAGAACCAGTTTCTACTGCTCTTTGGAAAGAAGCCAGAAAACATGTCAGATGAAGAGTGGGTTATTCTTGACAGGTAGGCCCTTGGAGCAATTCGAATGACCTTATCCTAGAATATAGCCTTTAACGTGGTAAAAGCAAAAACCACAAAAGGCCTTATGGAGGAACTGACGGAGTATTATGAAAAACCATCAGCAATAAACAAAGTACATTTGATGCGGCGTTTGTTCAACTTGAAAATGGTGGAAGGCACCTCTATAGATCATCATATCAATGAACTCAACAAAGTCTTAAACCAGTTGAGTACAGTGAATATTGATCTTGATGATGAAATACAGGCCTTAATACTTTTATCATTCCTCCCAGAAAGTTGGAGTGCTATAGTCATATTAGTGAGTAACTCAATGGGAACCAACAAGTTGAAGTTCAAGGATGTTAGTGGCCTTATTATTAACGAAGAAACCCGAAGAAAAAAGGTAGGTGAAACCTCATCCTCCTCCGCCCTTACCGCAGAATCAAAAGGAAGAAGTAGAGGACATGGAAAAACTAGATACCGTGATAGATCAAAGGACAGGAGGTCTAAGTCATGGAATCCCACTACTTCCCAAAACTCGAAAAATATTGAGTGTTGGAATTGTGGAAAGATTGGGCACTACAGAAATCAATGCAAGAATGGGTCGAAGAAGCAAGAGTCGAACAACCAGGAGGCAAATATAGCTTCCACCTCAAGTGGAGATGATGCCTTAATATGTGCCTTAGAAAACAAGCAAGAGGCCTGGATATTGGACTCTGAAGCATCGTTTCATGCAACTTCGGAGAAAGATCTTCTCGAGAAGTATGTGCCTGGAAATCTCGGCAGTGTGTATCTTGGTAATGATCAACCCTGCAAGATTGTCAAAAAAGGTATAGTTAAGCTCAAGTTGAATGAAGTTATCTGGGAGCCGAAGGATGTCAGACATATCCCTGATCTGAGAAAGAACTTAATCTCAGTGGGACAATTAGCAAATGAAGACTACATCACAAATTTCCGTAGTGATGAATGGAAGGTATCAAAGGGAGCAATGATTGTAGCATAAGGAAAAAAGAATGGTACTCTCTACCTAACAGCTAGAGTATGTTGTTCAATTGTA
>JANIJH010000009.1:29935715-29946177 GCA_024520975.1 Erythroxylum areolatum | reverse complement strand
ACTGAAGTTGTGTGCAACTTCAGTTGGCCTGCAAGAGTAATAAAATCTAGACGAGCTACTGCATTAACCAGGTGTGAAGATATATTGAAATCAGTCTTCAAGTGAGAGATTGTTAGTTTTGCAAGGGACTTTGTCCCATATTGAAAGTGAGTGAGGGAGGGGGGAGGCTCAACAAGTATAAATAAACCCCCTCCCCCTTCCATTTATATTATCCAAAAAGAAAAACAAATATTAACTCGTAGTTACTCATCCTTTGGTGAGCAAGAAAAATACTAAGAGTAGTAAGTTTTTGTGAGTAATTTTGGAGTGTATTGGAGTAAGGATTTGAGAGTGTATGTAAACACTAGTGAGTTGAGTATTGAGTATAAACACTTATAAGTGTTGGTTTTCTCTCTAATAAAAAGAGTGTGCAGTAGCCCCGAAAACATAGGCACAATTTGGCCGAACTCCGTTATCAAATTTTGTGTTGATCTACTGGCATTCTAGCTGTGGAAATAATTTAATTTCCTAACACCATCCTCCCTCAAAATTTCCTTTTCAAGGCCTTTTCTGCCCCAATGAGTCTTCACCCATGCGTTGACAACATAGCTCAGGAAAATCCAATAAGGACGAAGGACCATGACTTGGCACCCACTTGAAGTAGTACCAACGAGGCGAAATTACCCCCTCCTGGAGAGCATTAGGGTAGTATTTCAACACTCCTTTATTGGTTTTCAACTTGTTCTATCATGCTCCCTCTGTCGGAGATTGAAGCTTAGATTTTTCCACATTTTTGTTTGTATCATTAGATTTCTCCACCGAGGTTCCCATAATCAAGTCGCGAGAGAGAGGAGGGTAGTCCTCTTTAGAAAGTGAAGATTCCCCTAGTTCTAGCATTCCCCGATCTAATCGAGGGGACCTTCCGGCAAAGAATTTCTTGTGATGAAGGTACGGTGAAATTTTAATGATATAATAAATTAATGTATTTTTTATTTCAATAAAATATTTTTTACTTATTTTTATGATTTTTACTTCTTATTATTATATACCGATTTTACAATAGTTTAATACTAGTTGAATCTTTAAATCTTAAACTTTTTTTTTGAATGATTCGATGTTTGATCCGGTTTTTAAAACATTGATATACTCTAACCTATTTCATATTAAACTTTTTGGAACGAAGTGAATGAGTGACAGATTTGTGGCTAGAATTGGCCAAAAGGTTTGCTTTTTATTTTACATTAATTATCTAACTCATTAATTACATTTTACATCATATAATTCTTAATTATAAAGTTAACATTAAAATATTTTTATTATAAATTAACACTTAAATATTTAATTAATTTTAAGTAATATTATAAATCAGATAAATTTTTATTATAATTTATCCAATGTTAAAATTTAAATTGAGCTTATTTATAAGGGCATTCAACTTGTAGTAAAAAAAGCTAAGTTATAATTAAGAAAAAAAAGTAACTAAGATGAACATACATTATACTTTATATTTTTAAAATACAATTGGAAGTTAAAACTGCTAATGTTAAGATATAGGTAATTATATCTTATTATTTAATTTTAGGCATTATTTGATAATTAGACCTAGTTGTGTTTATTTGGAACTCTTTTAAGACAAATTTGATAAGGTTTAAAATTCTAAATCAATATAGGATTTAATGAATAACCTATTTTGAAGATAATGACTATCTCATTTTTTTTAGATATGACTTGAAAATTGCAGCTAGATTGTTGGTGTGATTCACGTAAGACATGGGCTAAAGTGTTGTCGTTTTTTAGCATGAAAAATATAGATCTCGTGTGACTTTTGACAACTAGAATTTTAGGGGTTACTTTGATGATTTTCGGCAGTTAATTGTGAATAGATATTATTGTGTGTGTTGCTGGGTGCACTAGGCAATCTGCGATTGTATGGATCTTACAGTTGTGTGTTTCTCTTGTTTTTGAACGAAAAGAGGATTGTGTTATGATTCAATCAACAATTGAGTGATTCAGCTGGGTATCTTTAGACCACTTTTCAACGCCAATTAAAGGTGTGGTTTTGTTGACTGATTTCATGTGTGGCTCCTGCTTAACTTCGGTGGAGACGTGGTTGACGTTTTCCTGGCGCAGCCGTGAATTCCTTTTGCTTATTTTATGATCTAACTATTGAAGTAACCTTGGCAAACAGTTTCCAGATCTTTCTTAGAAGGAGTCGAAGTTATCGAAAAGTTAGTTTTAGTTACTTGAATTATTTCATTACTATTTTTTTATTAAAAGTTGTTGAGTGAAATCATTTGTTGAGATTAACACGAATCAAATATGTTATTAAAAGTGAAATTCTTTCCAGGGGTATGCGAACGAAGGGTGGTGTCAAAAATAAGGTAAGTCAACTCTATAAGGTCTTGAATAAAACCATTATTGTATCACAGTAGAAAGTAATTAAGCTAAGGACTCCGCATACGAAGACAACATGTGTCAAACTGCATTAACAAATTTTGGTATACGAAGACAACATGTGTCAAACTGCATTAACAAATTTTGATTTTTATTTTTTATTTGCATTTATGCTTTTAATTTTCTATTTTTGATTGTGCTAGATTTTGTGAAACTACTACACCTCTTGAGAAAATTTTTCAGATAAGATAAAAATATTTAAATTTTAATATATTCAGTATTAAACTGTTATAAAATATGTTTAAAATTGAATAAATTTAAAAAAAAATTAAATACTCTTGAAAGAAATTATCCTTACCTATTGACAAATTTGAAAGAAATTATTAAATAAAAATAATTGATTTATTTTAACTTATAAGTATACTTAATTTAAGAAAATTGATTGATTAATTAACAAATTGATAAGTTTTTAACAACAAAATTATTAAAATAAATCGAATAGAAAAATTGAAAAGTAGATAGAAAATTGATTTATTAAAAATTTTTACGAATAAACCGACATAATTAATTAAAATTTTTAATCATTATTTTCATCCAATAACAAGTTATAACATTCAAAATATTTCCTCGTTATAAGGCAACAAAATGCTTTGTAACATAGACAAGTAATGTATTTGCGCGCTATTCATGATCCATTTCCTATTCTTTTCTAAATTTTCAGCATAAATAGTTTCGTTCTCAAGGCCATCTAATATGAGAAGCACTTTTTTCCTCTTAATTTTTACAATGAAAAGTGAAAATATACAATCACTCAATTTTTAGGATTAATAAAATTAGCTCAATTCAAATTAATAGATTTAAATAAATGACATCATTTTAATTATATTTATTAAATTGTTAATTTAATTAATTATATTTAAATAATATTATTTATTAAAATTTTAAATAATTTTAAATGTAATCAAATTTTAAAAGTATAAATAACTCAGATTCAATCGTTACAATCACCACATTAATTATATTTAAATAATATTATCCATTTTAATTTAAATTATTTAAATTTAATCAAAATTTAAAATAATTAACCATTATAAACCTCACTTGCATTCAGTTTGCACATCTAGTTGTAATAAATAAAGAGGCATTTTTGTGGGCAGCCTTTGTTTAGTTGGGTTTATATTAGTAGAGTTTTTGTTAGTAAAGTTTTTTTCTGTTGATTTTTTTTACGAATAACTTTTCTAAGAAGTCAATTGACTGTTTGATTTTTATTTAAAATTTTTTTTAAAAAGAGCTTCATACAATAGACTATTTCATAACATAAAAATAAAAAGACTTTTAATTTTAACTATATTTTATTTTGTAATAAAATTTATTTATACAAATAAATACTATTTAAAGTATATTAAACAATATACAAAGCACAATATATTAATTATTATATAATTTTAAACCATATGAAACATAAATAAAAATATATCTAACCAAATCTTTTATATGAATTATAATACGAGTAAAATTAATATCAAAAATAAATATTAAAATATATAAAAAGTTAAATAATATTATATAAATCTCAAAATAATCATGAAGATGAATTTTTAAATATCGTGAGAATTATGTGTAAAATATAAAGATAAAAGAGACTAAAATTGAGCCTATTAATTGATCTAAAAAATCTACTTAAAAATATATTTTTTTAGAAACTCTAAATTTGAGTTCCTTACAAAACTTTATTTTAACTATTAAAAAAATATATTTATAAAAAATACTTTTTCACTTTACGGTCAAATATTTATTTTCCTTATAAAAAATTACTTATTAACCAAAAAAAAAACTCATCCAAATGGGCGATTAGACAAACCGATTAACGCATGAGATGAGAGCCTCTCTTCTTATCGTCACGTGATTATACATATACAGACATTTAAAAGAAATCTTACAAATTAGATGGGTCGACCCAACAACACTTTCCAGTTCAATTCTACGCATACGATGCGGTAATTAGAAAATGACAATTCGTACGAGATCGAGGAAATACTTTTGCCAAATAAAAATTCGGATAAGATTGAAATTGACTGGTCCTAGCAGCCACGTAAGAAGCCCAACTAAAGGTCTTTTAGTATTCCTCTTGCATTTGAGAAAAGCCAGTAAAACGACTACCGCTAAACTTGTCGTACGATAGAAATTTTTGGATGAGATTGAATGAAGTCAAAATTGAATTACACCGAATTAGTGATAAATTTGACTTGCTTCCATTGATTGTTAATTTTAATCCACAAAATAGAAAATTTTATTGTAATTAATTATTTAATTTTAAATTATTAATTATTTTTAGTATTTAATTTTATGATTTATTATATAATATACTTAAAATATGATTGTGATAGTTTGAAGAATAAAGAATTAAAAGAAAAGCTTCAAATCATATACAAGAAAAGAAAGTAATGCGCTTGTGGCCGCCACCCACACAAGTCACAAGCACAAACGACTAGGTCCCTCGTGCTACATAAACCCCTCTATCTCACTATTTCTCGACTCACAACTCTCAATTTTCAAAACCGCAATTATTTGCTCGATTCTCATCTCGCACATCTTTGGATTCCACTCAAAATGTGTGGCGGTGCTATCCTCGGTGATGTCAGCCCTCTAAACCGTAATCGACGTGCCACTCCGCTTGACATCGGGCGTAACGTTTGCTTCAACAAACTAAGCCCTTTTCAATTTTATCCTACCCTAATAAGTGACCATGCCAATTGCTGTAAAAGGACACGTCACCCCTCTCCAGGTTTTCGACCTTTTTCTGCTCGTTTTTCTTACTTGTAGAAGGCACATGTTTTTTGATTAAGTAGCTTGTGTTACAGATGATGAGCAAAAAGTGAATCAGACAAGCAGCAAGAGGCAGAGAAAGAACTTGTACATCGGAATTCGACGACGACCATGGGGCAAATGGGCAGCAGAGATACGCGATCCAAGGAAAGGAGTTAGAGTTTGGCTTGGCACATATAACACTGCCGAGGAAGCTGCTCGAGCCTATGACAGAGAAGCTCGCAAAATCCGAGGAAGCAAGGCCAAAGTCAACTTCCCAAACGAAGACAACCACTCATACAGAGACAGAGACCCATGTTCCAATAATCCCATGTGCCAAATCCTCCAAGCTTCTAACTTTACCTATAATTTTCCTGAAAGTTACGATTTTGGGTTCAATTATGATCTGAACCAAGTGGAATCCTATCCTTTGAATGGATTCAAACAAGAAGCTGATGGTTCTGAAGGGAAAAATTCTGGTTCGGCAATGGAGCAAGTGTACACTGTCAATAACAAAAACTTGGCGGGTCAACAGACTGAGAAACAGGAAGTGGAGCAAGTGGAAGATGATACAGTAAAGAATGAAGTACAAAAGCTATCAGAGGAGCTAATAGCGTATGAGAATTACATGAAATTCTATCAAATTCCTTTCCTCGATGGACAATCGATGGCACCAAATACTGCTCAAGAAAGCGTCGTCGACGATCTCTGGAACTTCGACGACGGTGTTGCTACTATTTAACTTTTTAAGTTTTTCATATTTTGCTGGGATCACAATTCTATCCAGGCATTGCATGGTAGGCTGTTTTTGGGTGGAAAGTATGTAAGGACAAACATATGTTTTTAGCTAAGGGCAGGCCCTTGGCCTCTTGTATTGTATGGATTTATTCTTGTCCTTCAGTTTGGCACTGACATGTCTCCTGTTAAGTTCTTCCTTTCTTTTCTCCAGTTTCTTTGTTATATTCGTATGTTTAAAAGAATCACACTTTTTGTTATTAATTGAAGCCCTCCGTAAAATTCTATTTGAAATTAATAAATTTATTTTAAATTAAATTAAAACTTTTTAAAATAATTTCTTAAACTTCGATGGACGTTGTTTTGGGTACGTGAGAAGCACCCTTCCTAGCTTTGATCCATTGCCTGACGCCACTATTACAAAATGCTGTTCACTGAAATGGGATGGTCCTTAATTAAAGATTTGCTCAGTTCTAATCTATGGTTGGTCTCACTTGGGAGTCCGTTGAAGTAATGAATTGCTTCTCATTTTTGGCCTGGTATTTGGTCTCATTTCTATCGATTATTTCTTTTCCTTATATCACCAGATGATCTATCATTTGCATAATTATACTTTGGATCTCAATTTTTTAAATTCTATTTCTGATATTCTTTATATGGTTATTGATCATTCTAATGATTAAACTACTATTATCCCGATCTCAAAGCAATTATCAGCCATGGAGCTTGAAAAATTAATGCCTACTGAATGGATTACCAATTATTAGAAAGTGTTCCATACGCCTCTTTGATACTCTTTTCATACAACCGTTCCTCTGATTCTGAAGACATTCAAAGATGGAATGGTGAAGTTCATCTATATAAGGCCCAACGAAGATCCATCTGGACCTACTATATCTAGTGCTATATTTCTGATTCAACCCATATTTTCTCATACAGAAGGTAAATCTGACCTTCCTATCTATTATTTTAAATCTAATAGAGATCTAGTATATGTAAGCCATCATCATGGATACTTTATATGGCATGTTGACTAATCTATCTACGAATTTGACTATGAAGGCTGTCTCAACCCTGAGTCAGACAGTGATGATGATGATGAGCGATATGCTAAACGACAAAGGAGGAAGAAAAAGTCTAAAACTCGTTGTATGCCTTCTTAGCAGTATCATCCACACAAGGATGATTCAGATTTAGATGATTCCAGCAAATCTAGTGGTCTACTCACAAAAAGATCCAGACCTAGATCTCTTCGTAAGATGCTGAAATCTTCTACCTGTTAGCCTAAGCCATCAATTCCTGTTATTACTCCTATTCCTATACCTTGTATGATGATTAAGTCATACGAAGAAGAGTTTCCTTCTCTGTACAGGAGTACAGATGAAACAACTAGGGTTATCTCTAGCCCATATATTTGAGCCACAGGAATCACTTCATAAGGAACACTTGTCTCAAATCCTTCATATGAAGTTCTTAACAGGTAGACATCAAATGCAATAGCATAAAACAAAATCCTTAGAAGAATTGATTCCAAGTTAGATGGAATTAGTCAATATAGTCATGTTACTCAATAAAAAGTTGACATCGTCTCTAAACATATCCAACAATTGTACTATTCATACAAAGCTCAGATCCAAAATTTTCACGTTAATCTTCGACATTACATTGCTATACAGTATTTTGGACCTGAATTCAATGTCAAAACTAGAGAACTCAAGAAGATATAAGGAATTGTGCAATGTATAGAAGCTGATATGTAATCTGCATAGTCTAAGACTATATATGGCTCATCCTCTTCAATATTTCCAAATATATAGCCAGTATACACTCCTCCTCTGTATCAAACGTACCCAGAAGAAGTTGACTATTTAAAGGTCTTCAAGTTCAACTATCCTTTGATCAGACAACATATCCATCCTCAGGCAACTCAAGCTAAAACTAAAAAGCCAAAATCAAAGCCAAAGCCTGAACAAGTTCTTGAGCCATCACCTTCATATACTAAACTTGAACTAGTTAACCAGTGGAGTAGATCATTACAGATTTATAGACCTCCCACTTCTCTGCCAAAGTCTTAACCTTCCACCTCTATTGGGAAGGATAAAGCGTCTTTAACAGAGTTCATAACAACTCTTGCACCTACACCTGCTATAGAAGATTCCTCTGCTCAATCAAATAATTCAGAAGCTTGTTCTGAAGTCTCTGCAATAATTTCTGAGTCATCATCTGAATAGATCTCTGAACCTTCTTCTGATTCCTCAGCCTAGCTAACTGATTTATCAGACTTAGCACAAGTTCTGATGACTATGCCTGAACCTACTAAAGTTGAATCAGATATAAATGAAGCAAAATCTACAGGTATTGAACCATTCAAACCTACACTAGCACCACAAGTAGCCCTAGCTCAACCAATGCACAGACTAAGCCTATTTCAAAACCTTAGTTTACTTTTGACGATCTTCCCCAAAGAAATAGAGAGATCGTTTGCATGAATTTAGTGTATGGATAGATCTTCAAATGACTTGACCAAATAATCCTTTACAGGATATTTTGTCTGAGTTTACTTCTCGTTCCACTGGTACTTTGCGAGAATGGTGGCAAAGTATTGACGACTAGCAAAGACTTCAGTATATCCAAGTCACTATAGCCAAAGCTCTTCTTGGAATAATTCATAAGGACTTTATTGGTGACTTTTAGCTTATAGATAAGCATATTTGTCAGGATTATTTTGCAATGAAATGTTGTTCATTTAACAAACGTGATTTATAGAAGCATTTTCAATGTATGACAGAATGGTATTGTCTTTTGAATGGATAGAATGATGTTAATCTTCGATATACCTTTATCTCATCCCTTCCAGATCAACTGCAACAAGAGCTACAACAGACCATGTTTCTTTACAAAAGGATATTGCTAATATATTTCTTGGAGAAATCTACCAGCTTGCTTTAGCCTTTTTTGATAAGCTTTGTGATCAACATGCCTTATTCAAGAGCATCATTAAAGGTGGTCCACTTCTCAAATAGGCTTGCAAGAAGCCTCATCTTCAAATTAAGTGTAAAGACAAAAAGAATTGTGATTGTAGCAACAAGAAGAAATCTCATCACAATCATGTCTATCATCGACGAAAGTTCTGCAGACAAATGGAAGGTTATAAGCCCTTAAGGAAAACTTATATTAGATTAGCTGGAATAAAGAGAACGTTTGTTCGATTATTCAAGAAGAAATCCTATCATTCTCAAAAAGCTTATCGATGTTTTCTCTGTGGACAACCAGGACACTTTACACGAACATTTCCTCATAAAAGCAAGAAAGATGTCAAGTTATTGAAGCAAATGCAATCAATTTTCCTATTCATTCTTCCAATAACTTTAAAGATCTTATTGAGGAACAATCCACTGAAGATGAAGATACTAAGTTTGTTGTTTCTGTTACGACCTCTGAAGATGAATCCTCTGATTCTTCTCTCTCTTGAGGAGACAATTCTTTATACATGCTACAGCAGGCCTGTATGAAATTAGATCGTACTCCAGTCCAATGACCATATGTCCAGATCCAACTCTTCAGACAAGACAAATATGATTATAAATTCAAAGCTATTGAATTTATAGATACTGGATCTATCCGTACGATTATGAAGCCCCACATTTTACCTTATGAGGTATGGACCTCACATGATAAGTACTTACTGCCGTAGATGGCAATTCATTCAGGATTGGGTTAATAACAAAGAGAAAGATCGAGATTCGATTCTTTCTATAGTGTACAGTTTGGACTAAAGTGCTAAGAAGCAATCTACCTGGCCCAGATATTCTCATTAGTATGGATGTATACAGTAAAGACTCACCTTTACAGATCCTACTCACAGACCTTAGGTATTGATCATTTTACAGTGCCTACACTGAAGTAAAAAAATGTGTTTGAACTTTCTCAAGTTCCTACTCCATATACCTTATTGCGAGATAAACTGTTAGACTATTGTTGCTATAGCCAATAAAATCCTTATAAATTTAAACATTGCTACTGTTGAAAAAGTTTCATCAAAATCAACTCCTGGCTTTTATCTGTAACCTTTCGGCACCAACCGTACTTTGTACGTATGTACATTTTCATCCATGTTGGTTTTCTCTTAAAAATCCATTTGCACTTAATAGGTACTATACCTTTAGGTGCATTCACAAAAGCCCATACTTGGTTAGTGTACATGGATTCCATTTCGGATTTCATGACTTCTTACCATTTTAAAGAATCAATGTCTGACATTGCTTCTTTAAATGTAGTAGGCTCATTATCTATGAGTGATACGTTATCCTTTCCATGCTCAATATGTAGATCTAATCTAGTGGGAGGATGATGTTTCCTACTAGTTCGTTGCGGACTATGTGTTTCTTAAACTCTCGGTTGTACATCATATGTATCAACTTGAGGTTCTTGTTCCATATCGATGCGAGTTTATGGCCTTTAAGCTTTTCTTAGTTCAACCTCACTCCCACTACTTTCTTTGAGAATAAATTCTCTTTCTAAGAATGTAGCATGTCTTGAGACAAACACC
>JANIJH010000009.1:29921235-29935615 GCA_024520975.1 Erythroxylum areolatum | reverse complement strand
GCGGCGTGGATTTTGGTCCTTCACCGCGACGCATTACATGGGAGCTCGCTGCGGCGAACCCAAGTGTCGCCGCGGCGAGCCCTCTCCTGCGAGGCGGCGGCAAACCCGCCTGGTTCCCGCTGCTGATCCTCTAAATTTAAATGTTTTTGACCCTTTCCTCCGCGCGTTCCCATCTCGACGCCCCCCCGAGCGGTCGCCTCGGGATGGGAAACTGGACCCGGGCCCAACACAGACAAAGTTAGATTATCTAACCTGATGTTAAAATTAAGTGCTATTATCATAATGACACTTCCATTATTGAGAGTTGTCAACAAAGTGCCAATTAAAGCATTTTGGTACATTATGTAGGCAATGTCTAGAATAGATATCCTGACTGTAGCAGGTATTCCCTTTCTTCCTTGAAGTGTGAGAACAAGGCATATAGCTCCTATATGTAGATGTGTATGGTTGTGTTCTCTCTAGAGAGAAATCAGCTCCTTTGGTATCTCAAGCTTTACGTATTGTTCTACTATAGTAGATCTAAGACCATACTGTTCCAATCTAGAACTCTGGATTACTTCTTTGACTTTAGGTGTATATTGAGACAAAACAGTATGTATACTTCTTGTCCAAGAACGATCACGAGAATAGCTACTGTAAGGACTCGATAAAGGTAAAGAAGATTTACACACATGATTTTCTACAGGAACATAGTTAATTTCAAGTAGATTTCTTATACGATTAGACAAAACACGCTTAACACTAGAAGGTAAACTAGACATAAACAAAGTTGAATACAAATGAACAGGATCATTGGGTAGTGTTTCCATAATTGTTGGGCTCTCTTCTTACCTATTCTTATCAAGAGATAATGTTACTGCCAACCAAGACACGAAAGATGGTTCCGATACCAGCATCTTTATGATATAAACAATGAAAGGTCTTTGTTATGGACTTCTCTTGAGTGGTTTCAACTATTAGATCAATGGGAAACAACAATGTTCAATGGAAATTTCATAACATAGTCTATGGAAAGCTTCTACTAGACGACAATCTACTCATTGTTTCTTCATCCTTCATCGTCTAGATCTGGAAACATATATTGAAGCCCTTTACATTGATCACCGTGTCCATTTTTATCATACTTCACTATATTGGCCACAATAGCAAGATAATATGCTTCAATCTCTTAGAGATTTTCTCAAAAAGATAAATCATTTTCCTGATACACTGATCATATCCTCCTCTATTGGACCTTATCCAGGTAAATTTGTTCTTGGTGAACCAGAAGCACCAAATATTGACAGAATAGGTTCTAGTAGTCCTCCATATGATACAAAAGAATTAGATTCAGACTTTGTGGGACCTTTTTAGCCTCTTGACTTAGTCTTCTAAGATGCTCAAAACCTTAGTGATAATAGCTATGGTCCTAATGAAGATGAGTTGAATCAATTCCTACACAAACTTCACACATGTGAGCTCAATCACAGTAAGCAATAAAAGACATATCAAAATAATACTGACAACTCAAGTAATCTAGGCTTTCTATCTAATTTGCTATCATGGCTTGAACCCATACATGACAAATAATGCATTGTTCTCACACTTCATGGAAGAAAGGGAATACCTATTACAGCCAGGATATCTCTTCTAGACACTGCTTACATAATGTACCAAAATACTTTGATTGGTATTTTGCTGATTACTCTTAATAATGGAAATGTAATTCTGACGATAACACCTGATTTCAACATTAGGTTGGATGATCCCACTTTGTCTGAATGGCTGCAAGTTCAGATTCAGATCACTGGAGCAGATTAAGATTCCACAGCCATTATGGCTACCTTACATCACCAGATGATCTATCATCAACAGAATCATGCTTTGGAACTCAAGTTTCCAAATTCTACTTTAGATGCTCTCTATATGGTTATTGTTCATTATAATGATCATACTATTATCATCTAGATCCCAAAGCAATTACTAGCTATGGAGCTTGAAAAGTTGATGCCTACTAAGTGGATCACCAATTACCAAAAGGTATTCCATACACCCCATCAACACTCTTTTCATACAATCACTCCTCCGATTCTGATGACATTAAAAGATGGAGTGGTGACGTTCATTTATACAAGACCCAATGAAGATCCATCTAGACCTTCTACATCCAGTGCTATATTTATGATTTAGCTCGTATTTTCTCACATGAAAGGTAAATCTATCCCTCTTATCCATTATTTTAAATCTAATGGAGATCTAGTCTATATAAGCCATCATTGTGGACATTTTGTATGGGATGTTGACCTATCTATGTGCGAATTGGTCTACTCAAAGGTATTATTTTAGCAAGTTGGTTGTCATACTTTTCCTATGTGCCCTTCAGTTTCCTAGTGTTGGTATCATAGCAATCTTTTAAGTCTTGGTTGGTGGTAACATTGTCTCTTGATAAAAGTGAGTAAGGAGAGAGCCCAACAGTTATGAAAACACTATCAAATGACGCTGTTCATTTGTCTTCAACTTTGTCTATGTCTAGTCTACCTTCTAGTGTTAAGTGTGTTTTGTCTAATCGTATAAAAAATCTAGTTAAAATTACCCATGTTGCTTGTTTTGTCTAATCGTATAGAAAATCTAGTTGAAATTACCCATGTTCCTGTAGCAAATCATGTTTACGAGTCTTCTTTACCTTTGTTTAGTCCTTACAGTATCTATTCTTGTGATCGTTCTTGGACAAGAAGTATATGTACTATTTTGTCTACATCTAGATCATAAGTCAAAGAAATAATCCAGAGTTCCAGATCGAAATAGTGTGGTCTTAGATCTACTATAGCAGAACAATAAGTAAAGCTTGAGATGCCAAAGGAGCTGATCTCTCTCTAGAGAGAACAAAACCGTACACATCTACATGTAGGAGACATTTACATGTAGGAGTTATATGTCTTGTTTTCATACTTCATGGAAGAAAGGAAATACCTAGTACAGCTAGAATATCTCTTGTAGACATTGCCTACATAACGTACCAAAATTCTTTGATTGGTATTTGTTGACAACTCTTAATAATGGAAGTGTTGTTATGACAAAAGCACCTGATTTCAACATAAGTTTGGATGACCACACTTTGTTTGAATGATAGCAAGTTCAAATTCAGATCACTAGAGCAGATGAAGATCTCACAGCCATCATGGCTATCTTACATCCCCAGTTGATCAATTGTATATAGAATAATGTTTTGGACCTCAACTTTCCAAATTATACTTTGGTTGCTCTTTATATGGTTGCTAATCGTTTTAATGATCAGACTACTATCATCTAGATCTCGAAGTAATGACCAGTTGTGGAGCTTGAAAAGTTGATGCCTACTGAATGGATCACCAATTAACAGAAGGTGTTCCATGAATGTCATTAATACTCTTTTCATATAACCACTTCTCTAAGTCTGATGACATTAAAAGATGGAACGGTGAAGTCCATCTATGCAATGCCTAATAAAGATCCATTTGGACCTTCTACATCTAGTGCTATATTTCTAATTTAGTCCGTATTTTCTCATATGGAAGGTAAATTTGGCCCTCCTATCCAATATTTTAAATCTAATAGAGATCCAATCTATGTAAGCTATCATCATGGACACTTTGTGTGGGATGTTGGCCCATCTATGTGCGGATTGGTCTATCAAATGTATTATTTTAGCTAGTTGATTGTCGTACTTTCCCTGTGTGCCCTTCAGGCTCCTAGTGTTAGTATCAGAGCCATCTTTCATGTCTTGGTCAACGGTAACATTGTCTTTTGATAAGAGTGAGTAAGGAGAGAACCCAATAATTATGGAAACACTACCAAATGACCTTGATCATCTGTCTTCAACTTTTTCTATATCTATTTTTCCTTATAATGTTAAGCATATTTTTCCTAATCGTATAGAAAATCTAGTTGAAATTACCCATGTTCCTGTAGAAATCATGTTTGTGAGTCTTCTTTACCTTTGTTGAGTCCTTACATTATCTATTCTCGTGATCGTTCTTAGACAAGAAGTATACATATTATTTTGTCTACATCTATACCAAAAGTTAAAGAAATAATCTAGAGTTCCATATTGGAACAGTGTGGTCTTAGATCTAATACAGCAGAGCAATACGTAAAGCTTGAAATATCAAAGGAGTTGATCTCTCTCTAGAGAAAACACAACCATACACTTCTACATTTAGGAGCTATACGCCTTATTCTCACACTTCATGGAAGAAAGGGAATACCTGCTACAGCCAGGATATCTCTTCTAGACACTACCTACACCACATACCAAAATGTTTTGATTGGTACTTTGTTGACAACTCTTAACAATTAAAGTGTCATTCTAATAATAACACCTGATTTCAACATTAGGTTGGATGATCCCACTTTGTTTGAATGGTTTTAAGTTCATAAATCATATCACTGGAACATATCAAGATCCCATAGCCACCATGGCTCCCTTACATCACTAGATGATCTATCGTTTGTAGAATCATGCTTTGTACCTTAACTTTCCTAATTCTACTTCAAATGCTCTTTATATGGTTACTGATCGTTCTAATGATCAGACTACTATCATCTAGATCCCGAAGCAATTACCAGTTGTGGAACTTAAAAAGTTGATGCCTACTAATGGATCACCAATTACCAAAAGTTGTTCCATATGCCTCATTGACACTCTTTTCATACAACTACTCCTCTAATTATGAAGAAATTAAAAGATGGAACAATGAAGTCCATCTATGTAAGACCCAATGAAGATCCATCTGGACCTTCTACATCCAGTGCTATATTTTTGATTCAGCCCATATTGTCTCATATGGAAGGTAAATCTAGCCCACCCATCCATTATTTTAAATCTAATGGAGATCTAGTCTATATAAGACATCATCATGGACACTATGTCTGGGATTTTGACCCATCTATATAAGAATTAAACTGTGAAGTTTGTTTTAACGCTGAGTCAGACAATGAGGATGATGATGAGTGGTATGCCAGATGACAAAGGAGGAAGAAAAAACCCCAAACTTGTTGTATGTCTTATCAATAGTATCATCCACACAAGGATGATTTAGATCCAGACGATTCTAGTAAATCTAGTGGTCTACCCACAGAAAGATTTAGATCTAGATCTCTTCGTGAGATGCTGAAATCTTCTACCTGTCAGCCTAAGCCAACAATTCCTATCATTACTCCTACTCTTATATGTTGGATGATGGTTAAGCCATACGAAGAAGAATTTCCTTCTCTACATAGGAGTACAAATGAAACAACCAGAGTTATCTTTAGCCCTTATATTCTAGCCACAAGAATCACCTCACAAGGAACACTTGTCTCAAATCCTTCTAGTGAATTTCTTAATTGGCAGACATCAAATGTAGTAGCATAAAACAATGTCCTTGGAAGAATTGATTCCAAGTTAGATGGAATCAGTCAACAGACTCATGCCACACAACATAAAGTTGACGTCGTCTCTAAATAGATCTAACAACTGTACCATTCATACAAAACTCAGATCTAGCAACTTTAAGCTGATCTTTGACTTTACATTGCTATACAGTATTTTGGACCTAACTTTGACGTCAAAACTAGAGAACTCAAGAAGATATAAGGAATTGTGCATTGTATGGAAGCTGATATGCAATATGTATAGTCTAAGACTGTATATGGCTCATCCTCTTCAGTATTTCCAAATATACAGCTAGTATACACTCCTCCTCTGTGTCAGACATACCCAGAAGAAGCTGACTATTCAAAGGCCTTTAAGTTCAACTATCCTTTGATCAGACAACATATCTATCCTCAGGTTATTCAAGCTAAAATTAAAAGGCAAAATTCAAAGCCTAAGTCAAAGCCTGAACAAGTTCCTGATCCATCACCTTCATATACTACACCTGAACGAGTTAACTAGTGGAGTAAATCGTTACATATTCATAGACCTCCTATTTCTCCACCAAAGTCTTAACCTTCCACCTCTACTGGGAAGGATAAAACACCTCTAATAGAGTTCATAGCAACTCTTGCACCTACACCTATTGTAGAAGATTCCTATGTTCAATCAGATAATTGAGAAGCTTGTTCTGAAGCCTCTATCCCAACATTTAAAGACTCTGCAACAATTTCTAAGTCATCATCTAAAGCTGAACTAGATACAAGTGAAGCAGAATCTATAGGTACTGAATCTTTCAGACCTGCACCAGCACCACAGGAAACACTAACTCAACTAGCCACACAGACTAAGCCTACTTTAAGACCTTGGTTTACTTTTGATGATCTTCCCTTAAAGAAATAAAGAGATCGCTTACATGAATTCGGTGCATGGATAAATCTTCAAATGACTCGTCTAAATAGGATATTTTGTCTAAGTTTATTTCTCATTTTACTGGTACTTTACGAAAATGGTGGAAAAGTATTGACAACTATCAAAGAATTCAATATATCCAAGTCATTATAACCAGAGCTCTTCTTGGAATAATTCATAAGAAATTCATTGGTGACTTTTAGCTTATAAATAAGCAGATCCATCAGGAGTATTTTGCAATGAAATGTTGTTCACTTGACAAACGTGATTTACATAAGCTTTTTCAACATATAACGGAAAGGTATTATCTTTTGAGTGGATGGAATGATATTAATCTTCAATATACTTTTATCTCATCCCTTCCAGATCAACTGCAACCAGAGCTACAATGGACCATTGATTCTTCATAAAGGGATATTGCTAATATATCTTTTATAGAAATCTACCGACTTGCTTTAGCCTCTCTTGATAAGCTTTGTGATCAACATGTCTTATTTAAGAACATCGTTAAAGGTGGTCCACTTCTCAAACAGGCTTGCAAGAAGCCTTATCTTCAAATTAAGTGCAAAGACAAAAAGAACTATGATTGTAGCAAAAAGAAGAAATCTCATCACAATCATGTCTATCATTGACAAAAGTTTCGCAGAAAAATGGAAGGTTACAAGCCCCTCAGGAAAACTTATATAAGAAAAGATTGAAAAAAAACAAAAGTTTGTTTGATTCTTTAAGAAGAAATCCCATCATTCTCAGAAAGCTGATAAAAGTTTTCTTTGTAGACAACTAGGACACTTTGCACGAACCTATCCTCACAAAAGCAAGAAAGATGTCAAGTTATTAAAGCAAATGAAATCAATTTTTCCTATCCATTATTCTAATAACTTTGAAGATCTTATAAGGAACAAGCCACTAAAGATGAAGACGCTAAGTTTGTTGTTTCTGTTGTGACCTCTGAAGATGAATAATCTGATTCCTCTATCTCTCTAGGGGATGATTCTCTATACATGCTATAGTAGACCTGCATGAAATTAGATCGTACTCTAATCCAATGATCATATGTCCAGATTCAACTCTTCAAACAAGACAAATATGATCGCCCCAGCAAAGCTATTGAATTTATGGATAATGGATCTAGTGGTATGATTATAAAGCCTAACATTTTACCTTATGAAGCATGGACATCACATGATGATTACTTTACTGCTTCAGATGACAATTCATTCAAGATTGGGTTACTTAAAAAAAGAAAGATCGGGATACGATTCTTTCCACAGTATACAGTTTGGACTAAAGTGCTTGATATCAATCTACTGCCCAGATATTCTCATTAATATGGATGTCTATAGTAAAGTCTCACCTCTACAGATCTTACCTACAGGCCTCAGGTATCGATCATTTTACAATCCCTACACTGAAGTGAAAAATGTTTTTTAAACTTTCTCAAGTTCCTGCACCATATACCTCATTGCGAGATAAATTGTTATACTACTATCCTGAATCACATGCACAGTTTTCTCATCCATATCCTGTTTGGAAAATGCTGACTTTTTTCATAAGTCTACCTTTCAAAAAGAATGAGGATATCAATCCTACAAAAGCTACACATCTAAGGATGAACCCTGATGACCTCAAACTTACACAAGCCGAGTGTGCTGTCCTTCTGAAGCAAGGACTTATTGCGCCCACAAAGTCAGATTGGGCTTGCTAGGCTTTCTACGTGAACAAATGTTCAGAGTAAAAGCGTGATAAAAAGAGGATTATGATTGATTACCAGCCTTTGAATGCATTCCTGCAAGATGATAAGTTTCCTCTCCCTAAGATCATTACTCAGGTACTATGTTTAAAAGAAGTTGTTATTTTTTCCAAGTTTAATCTTAAGGTAGGAATTTGACAATTAGGTGTTCATCCAACTGAGCAACACAAAACTGCATTCTGCATTCCCAATGCACAATGCTAATGGACTGTTATTCCATTTGGGCTTAAATTTGCCCCATCATTGTTTCAAAGAACCATGACCAATATCTATGAGCCTATCCATAACAGTGCAATCATTTACATTGAAGATATTCTCCTATTCTTAAAGACCCACAAAGAACATCATGCCTTACTTCAGTAATTATTCGATCTTACTAAACAGTATGGCATCATGCTTTCATCCTCTAAAAGCATCATTTGTATAAAGGAGATTGAATTTATGGGTATGCATTTCAAAGATGGATTCTACCAGCCTTGTCCACATATTGCACAAGAGCTATTACATTTTCCTTATGAAAATCTCACCATGAAACAATTACAACATTTATTCAGGATTGTTAATTACATTTGTAAGTTCATACTACACATAATAGCTTACACTTCATGTTTATCCAAATTGCTCAAAAAGAATCCACCACCTTGGCATTTAGAACAAACAAAGGCTGCCCAGTATTTGAAGCACATATGTCAAGAACCTCCACCTTAAAAAATTCCTAACACTAGACAACACATAATACAGACAGATGCTAATGACTAGTATTGGGGTGTTGTGCTTATCGAAGAAATCAATAACAAACACCATTATTGTGGTCATAGAAGTGGCCTATTTTGAACCTCTGAATGCCATTTCCACATCAGTTACAAAGAGATCTTAATTGTTAAAAGATGTATTGAAAAGTTTTCTTTCCACCTCGTTCCTTATCACTTTGTCATTGAAATGGATAACACTTCCTTTCCCAAGATTCTAGATCAACCCAAGAAATATCTTCCCAATAGTCAATTACATTTTTGGCAGGAACGGTTTTCTTGTTATAAATTCTCCATTTGTCACATTAAAGGTCACCAATACACACTTGCTGATTTTCTCTTTAGACCTACCATACCTATCTTGTTTGTTTCCCCTTTTCTGAAACATTCTATTCCTCTTTTTTAGCTCATGGAGTTTCCTAAGTTTGCAAAATTTAAAAAAGATTTTCCCCCTTTGTTTTCTACTCCTCCAACCACTGTTGCAGACCTCTTCCCACTTCTTCATCAGAGTTTGTTTTACTATCTTCATCTTACACTTCTCAAATTTGATATTTTAGCCACTCTTAGTTATATTGATGCTCTTGCTCCTTACAACTCATGTATCATCTTTATGATACTCTCCATGATACTAAATTATGGAATCTTTAGGCTTTGTCTGCCTTTTATGCTTGCTTTATCTCTCTGTCACCCCTCCATGTTTATCGTCATTTCCCTAATCCTACAAATGTCAACTCTCTTTTATAGAATTTTTTAGAATGGTTTAAACCATTATCCAAATGGCGTGTGGACATATCTTAATTCTTAACCCATTATCATTTATGGGAAACTACTTTAACTGATCACAAAGTTTATGTCATTTATATAATACACCATCCTTATTGTATGAGTACTTCTGGACATTTGTGTATACTAAATCATCTTCAACATTGGTGAACCACCCTTTAATTGGTCTATAGAAGGCACATAGTTAATGGTAGACTTACATTCTTTCTTAGATCAACTCAATCAATCCCCAAGCTTGTCTCCATCTAACATTTGTACATCTCTTAATCCATATTTTAGAGATACTGCTCTTCTTGCATTGATTCTTACTCCATCATTTGACCAACGGACATCGGTGGCTCCCTATAATATTATCAACATTCAAGCTGGTGAAGTTCCTTACCCTACATATCGCAAGTCTATGGCTTTTAACGTACCATCCAGCCTTGTTAAAACCCCATTTCTATTTCTAGCCTATGGCCTTCTACTTGGACTACAACTGATATCAGCATTCTTGATCAAATTGACAATGACATGGCATTGACGGATGAATCTGACTATGATAATGACCTCACTTTAAGACTCTAAAGTGGACCTCATCTTTTTACATGTTTTTCATTTTGAGTCTTTTGATGAAAGAGAATATTTGTGGCCCAAAAATCACTATGTAAGATTCCTTCTTATCATCATACTATTTGCTTTCTAAAAAGTTATTTGTTTTTTCAAAGTAGCTTTGTGAAAGGTGTGATGATTGTACTTAAAGATGCTTTCTTTTTTAAATTGTAATCGGTGTGTTTTTGAGTGTTTTACTTTTTTTATCCTTGCTTCACCTATAAAAGCAAGGTTCCTTTTCCATTGTAAGTAGGCAGAAGTTCAACGTTTGATTTCAATGAATATTAGTTTGTGTGTTTTCCATTCTCTCTAAATTCTCCCTCTCCTGAAAGCTTAAGTCTTGAGCAACGTTACTATCTGTCATTACACATAGACAAGTATGCTCTACACTCACCTCATCTGAGGATCTTGTGTATTAGAAAGTCTAAGATAGTCTATGACTGCATAAAATAATTCTGCTATGAAATTAGAGTCTAACGGGGAAAGAGTGTAGATACTAATGCGACTATTATTTTAAAAGGGGAAAAAAGAGTTGTAAGAGTTTAAGATTCCTAAGAGGAAATTTGAGTGTTGTGCCATTGGAGAGAAGGGTTTTGTGTCTCGGCCATCATACCTGGAACTTACCGACAGTCACAAAGTTCCCATGTTGTTCCACAATAGTCTACCAGACACTTCAGTAGTCTACAATCTGACTTTGGTTAGTCGATTGTCTACTCAAAGATATTATTTTAGTTAGTTGGTTGTCATACTTTCCTTGTGTGCCCTTCGAGGTACCGATTTTGGCGCTATTTCTAATGCTTCACTTGAAAATGAAAGGAATAATTCAATGTTTGCGAATCAAGCCAATTAAAAGGCAACTCATTTAAACCATATAGCTTATAACCATATAACATTGCAAAAAGAAGGGACGAAAAAGATGACACAAAGGAAAAAGAAAAAGGGAGCAATTTAATATAAACTAAAATATAATATAAGATAAATCATAATGTTTGAAAGCATTTAAAATAAAATTTAATATTTACAAAATGTTTAAAATAAACTCTGAATGAATATAAATCTAACGAGATTAATTCTCCATTGTAAATGTCACTCTAATTTAATATATTATTCATTTTTAATTTTTATCTTAAAAGAAGATGTGATAAATCATTTATCACATGATAATATGATTTACTTTTTTAAATGTATAATGATGGGATTCGCTCTCACTTGATAAGTAGAAATCACTTGTTGGTTAATTTATAAAATTTATTTAATTAATTGTTTATTAAGTTACTTAAATATTATTAATATTAATTAACCCAATTAACATACTAATGAAGAAACACCATTAGTTCTTTTTTATTGAAACTATAATCAACCCCTAACTCACTACTAGTTCTCTACTACTTAACTTGTTGATCCCAAAATTCCTCGACTCTGAACCTATTCTGAGCCAAATAGAAGGTGGTCAAATCCCTAGTTATGCTAGGAAAATAAAGCTTGTAGATTATATGGTCAGTATTAGGACAAAAATCTATGAAAATCCGGAACTTGGTTTTGAGGACATTGAGACCAGTAAAGTTATAAAAGTTAAACTGGTGTTGGAAGTTATATTCAGCAACAAGAGCTCTAGGCAACAAACAAAACATAACTATATGTTATAGGCCTGAGAAAAGGACCATGTCATTAGATGATTAATAGTGGAGTCCACCTCTTTTCCCTTGTTAGTATTTCTTCCTTTCTTTGAAGAACGTATCTTAGTAGAGAAAAAAGAAGAAAGCTATTCTAAAATTAACTTCTATTATTAACTAAATTAAAATGAATATTTCTTGCCACTTATTATATAATACCTATGAATATATATAGGCAAAAGAAAGACAATGCTTGAACTCAAAAAGGAAAACAAATTCCTACCTTAATTAGGACACTAATTAGGTAGTAATACTAACAAAGTTAAACTACTAATTACTATCCTCTAGTAATACTAAAAAACTTAAACTGCTAACTAGGTAGTAATACGAACAAGATTAAACTACTAATTATGCAGTAATACTAACAAAACTTAAACTACTAATTAGATAAAAATATTAATAAACTTTAAACTCCTATGATGATAACTTCTTCCAACAAAAATCATCCACATCATTACTTCCTCTTGACATCGAGCTTACCCTCAAGCTCGAACTCAAGTTATGCCAATGATGGTATATAAATAAATTTCTGGATCATTATCCTCCTCCTTAGTCTCCTCTTATGTTTCTATGACCTCAATCCAACAAAGTTTCTTATAATTATGCCTAGATGAATAAGGTTCATCACAACTGTAGCATAATCCTTTCCCTTTCTCATGTCTTTTTGTCATCTTAGCTTGAGTTAGCCTTCTTATCATAGGACGTGTTACGATGTTGTTGGAACATCCTCTCATATGCTCTTGACAAGTTCATGGCGGCCCCCAAATTGACAGGATTATGCATTTCAACATCAATTCTTAGTTCATCAATAAGTCTAGCTATAAATAAATTAACCTGAAGATCTTTAAGAAGGCCTACGATCCTTTCTAACAAAATCTGAAATTGATTTTAATACTCCTCCACACTCCCTATTTGTTTCATATTTGCTAACTCCCCGATGGGATTGTTGCTCAAATGGGCTCCAAACCTTAAGTTACAATGCTTCTTAAACATGTCCCAATATAGGACTGACTCCTCTTGATCGGATTAAAAATTACACAATTGCGTTTACCCAATTAGGTGAAAAGCTGTCAATCTAAATTTTTCATCGATGGGAGTCCTTTGAGTTGAAAAGAATTGCTTGCATCTATGGAACCACCCTAATGGGTCTTCAGATATATAGTATGTAGAAGATTTCATCTTGGAATAACATGGAATTGTCAACTCCTTTGACATCTTTCTTCTCCTCAAGATGGCATGGTCCTACTACTACTCTCAGCCCCTCTTAATCCTTCCCTACTCCTCTCCTCAGTAAACCTCTCCATCATCTAAACTAGGCTATGGAACTTTTCTTGCATCTCCATAAAGTGTTATTCTATATATTGATATAGGGCTGTTAGTTCTGGAGTGAAATTATTGACATCGTCTATGACCATCGGCTCTGATATCAAGTTGTTATGGGCTTGAGAAAAAGACCTCGTCATTGCATAATTAATAGTGATGTCCACTTCTTTTCCCTCGTTGGTATTTCTTCCTTTCTTTGGAGAACTTGTCTTAATATAGAAAAGAGAACAAAGCTATTCTAAAACAACTACTATTATGAACTAAATTAAGCTGAATATTGCTTGCCTCTTATTGCATAATACTTGCCTATATATATAGGCAAAAGAAAGAAAATGTTTGAAAAGGAAAACAAATTCCTACCTAAATTAGGACTCTAATTAGGTATTAATACTAATAAACTTAAACTACTAATTACTAAACTCCTAGAAATACCAACAAACTTAAACTCCTAACTAGGTAGTATTACTAACAAACGTAAATTACTAATTATGTAGTAATGCTAATAAACTTAAACTACTAATTAGATAAAAATACTAATAACTTTTAAAATTTTATGATGATAACTTTTTCTAACAAAAATCATCCACATCACTATAAGTTGAATTATCATTGTCTTTTTATTAAGGAAGCAAAATTTATACCATTAAATAAAGTGACACTGTTATAAGTATAAGGTAATAAAATTTTTTGATCAGGCAACAAAATAAAAAATGTTTCTTTAAGTTTTGATTTAGGCAACACATTAGTTTCAAATTATAGCAACAATGTTAAATAGATAGTGCAACACTTTAAGTCTTTATAGGGCAACAAAGTGAAACTTTTTAGGTAACAATTTGTAACAATAAAAACAACAATTTACGCTTTAGTTACCAATAGTATGTTAATGTAAAAACAAACTCTTATCATTATCTAGCCAATATCTATGTATAAATTGAAAACAATATATAGATAATATTGCATGTTTTAATTATGTACGTAATATCAAATGTAAATGACCAAAAAACTGCATTTATATATGATATATAGTTTATAAGTGTTGGATCCCGATCTTTTAGTGGAATTTTGAAATATTAAATGAAATTGAATGAGTATTTTTGTATATGTATTATGTTATAGATGAAATTGTACTTTAAGAAAATTAATGAGAAAATAATCGATTAGTTTTGATGACTTTGATATTTGAGTAGATTTGTATGGGTTATGAAAGTTTAAGTGAATGAGTTGATTT
>JANIJH010000009.1:29869200-29879582 GCA_024520975.1 Erythroxylum areolatum | reverse complement strand
CTGCGTAATCATTGCTACGAGAGTACAATATTATTACTAGTTATTATCTTAATAATATGATAATTAAAAGTTGTAATCACAACTTGCATGCATGGTTAGAAGTTCTACAACGAGAAACAAATATAGTTAGGTATAAACTAGAAAACATTCTAAAATTAACTACCTGAGGTAAACTACCAAAAACTAACAACTACAGCAATTACAAAAAATTTAAAATGCCAAATTTTAATTAGGGTACCTTAAAATTCAATTTGATCCATAATTCGAACTTAATCCAAACTTTAATTTCATATAGAGTTGAATCTGCTATGGCTAGTACAAGAGAAGCAAGAGTTGCATGAAAGTAACAGAATTGGTGACCTTTTGCTGAGTTTTCAAAATTTGGCCTGGCCATGACATTCATTCATCTACATTGTAGATACATATTTCTCTCTCTTGTTTTTTTGAACGTTAACTGATAATAATAATACCACAAATCAGGCCCATGAGATTGTAGAGAAAGCCTAAAGGGCCCAATAAACGTCACGTGAGAAAACCCTAGAACGTGAAGGGCAAGAAATAGGCCAATCCTATAAATCTGCAGCTAACACAGTTACTTCCATCTTTTCTCCAATAGCAGCTGCAGAGAGACACAGAAATGGTTTCGCTGAAGCTCCAAAAGCGGCTGGCCGCCAGCGTCCTTAAGTGCGGCAAAGGGAAGGTGTGGCTCGATCCCAATGAAGTTAACGAAATCTCCATGGCCAATTCTCGTACGCTCTCAATCTTCCCCGTTTCACTTTTCATTTCTTTGAGTTTTTGGTCTTTGTGTCCTCAGATTCGCAGAATTAGAAATGATGCTCTCCCTGGAGATGTAGTTGAAATTACTTTATTCGACTGTTTTTGATTTCTGGTTTGATGCTGTGAAGGAAGTCAGTAAAAGTAGCAAGTCTCAAGTGTTTGATTTATAGAAGAAAGTTCGTGTTTAATCTTATTGGAACTTATTCATTAGTTTAGTGTTTGAAGCTTCGAGCCTCTTGTGATTTTTTTCAATTGAGTTAAAATTCCCTGTGAGGAGGAAGTACCAATTCTTGCAAGTGCCGTATGATATTAGCTGGTACAGCTACTGTCTGTGATTTGAAAAGGTTCTCTGAGGGAACATCAATATTGTGTTTTATTTGTTTTTACGAAGTTGTTAACATTTGTGAGTCGTCTTTGTTGGTGCACCGTGCTTTCTCTTTGAATCTATATTTCCATTTGAAACATTATTGTGGAATTTATTAACATTTTCTCTGTAAATCATGAATTTATTGGCTATTTGATGTTGCGTATTGGTGATTTAACTGCAGGCCAAAACATAAGGAAGTTGGTTAAGGATGGCTTTATCATCAGGAAGCCAACAAAGATTCACTCTCGATCTCGTGCACGTCGAATGAAGGAAGCAAAGAGGAAGGGACGTCACTCAGGATATGGTATTTGTTCTGTGGATTATAAGGTTTTAATGAATTTCATTTTAGACCATTGAATGAATTAATGCTTTATTACTTATTGTGGCAAGTGTTTTATGATTGTCACATGGTTAATTTCTGAAATGAAAATTGCCAGTCTTGGACCATATTGGAGATTTCAGTTTATTCTAGGCAGTACTTTTTTTCTTTCTGTGCTTTAACTTCTAAGCATTGTGCCTCTAGGTAAGCGCAAGGGTACAAGAGAGGCCAGGCTGCCAACAAAGATCCTTTGGATGAGAAGGATGCGTGTCCTAAGGCGGTTGCTCCGCAAGTACAGGGAGGCAAAGAAGATTGACAAACACATGTATCATGACATGTACATGAAGGTTAAGGGTAATGTCTTTAAGAACAAGCGTGTCCTCATGGAGAGCATTCACAAATCTAAGGCTGAGAAAGCTAGAGAGAAGAATTTGTCTGATCAGTTTGAGGCCAAGAGGCTTAAGAATAAGGCAAGCAGGGAAAGAAAATTTGCTAGAAGAGAGGAACGATTGGCCCAGGTAACATCCTGGAAATCATGAATCCAATTTTCCACGTGATTTAAGAATGGACCAACTTTATTAAAATTTTTGGCTCAAAGACCAACTGATGGTGTTATCAATTGTTACATTTCCTTGGTAATGGGTATTTTTTTGGTAAATACTTGGTAATGGGTATTGGGAGGAGCTTAGTTCAATCTATTATTTTCTTGTCTGTTGCAGCCAGAAGTTTGTTGTGATGGTTTATATGTAAATTATACTAGATGATAGTTGTATAGTATTTTTTGCATTATGGTTCTGTCAACCTGCTCGGTTCCTCCATTAATTTACACTGATAAATGCTTTCATCTACAAAGAAAGGTTGGTATCCTCAGGGCTTGATGAAGTGTAGTTTCTCTATGTAGTATACTGCGATGCTTATTTTAAAATTGAAATTCTTGCAGGGACCAGGAGGAGGCGATAAGCCAGTAGCTGTCCCAACTGCTGCTGCAGCTCAACCAGTCGAGTAAGATTAAGTTCTAGAGACATGAACCTTCAGCTCATTGTGTCGTATTCTACTCAAATTTTGTTGTTTCCTGTGCAGGACTTCAAAGAAATCCAAGAAGTGAAATCCTCGTTGACAGCTCCAAAGATCTAGCAGTGCTTTGGCAGAGCAGTTTTGTTGAAACTGTGTTCCTTGTTGATTTGGACTATGTTACGCAATATATTAAATGATGATGGAAGGAATTCTAGGATATTTGCATTTCTAGTTATATGGAATCTGTTCTATTGGTTTTTTTATTTACGTGTCATTACAAATAGCTGATCGGTTGATTCTTGATCTCATCAAATTCATCAAAAATTGAGGGAAAGGAAGAAAAGGCGCCTGATTTAAGTTGAGTAAAATGTGTGATAAAAGAATTCTGACTCATAAAGATGGGTAACAAGGCTACAAGTTTCTTTACTTTTAGGTTGAAGGTATTTTAACAGTTGGAATTAAAATTTAAGTTAGATTGATATATTATTTTGAGAAGTGCTTAAAATGGATCCTCTGATTAATAGAACCGTTAGGTTGTGTTGACCTTGATAAAATTTTTATGGGGTGGTTTTCTCTGTTCTGATAACTTCGTCTCTTATGTTGTGTCTCTCCCTCTCGTTTGTCTTCTCTGCCGTGTAACTTATCTTACGCTTAAATAATTTTGTTTATTATATCATAGTTCGCATGTGTTGTTATGTATGTAAAAAGATCATATAATGCACATGATTGATTTACTATGTTAGACTTTTTGCTTAATGATTACATTGGCTGGGTTGAATAATGACTTGTAGTTGTCTCAATACTTTTCTAGGAAGAATTTAGCGTTGTGTCAAGAACTTTGTGTATATTTATTTCTTATTTCTCTTAATTGATAGGTCAAATTATCTTTAAAATTGTCGCTTTCTTTATTAGATGGGTTTTAACATATTAGCTTGACAGGCATCCATCATTTTCAGTATTGCGCTTTGACCTCGTTATCTTTGCCTTCAAAGCCCATATGTGAACTCAGTTGAATAAATTATAATTCATTCCCATCTTCCTCTAATATGACCATCTTGTTTTATGCCAAATATAAAATACCAATGCTGCTGCAAAGAGAATTACGTTGAACATCCTCTGTTCATTTGAAACAAATGTCTACTAGTGTATGCTTCATCTTTATATTTTTTGTTAAAGTATAACTTCACTAGTGAGATCTTAAGCATATATATTTCTCAAGATATAATGATAGTATCAATATTTTGCATAATTGTTCTTTTATGGTAATTCGTTTATTCTGATATAGCATTTTATATTCAGACTTATGTTTTTTCATTGCTCATACTTATTTTGTAAAGTGAATATAGTGGCATAAGTAAAGCGAGCACTGATTTGTATGTAGATTCTATCTCTTTACCTTTATGTACATCCATTTAAAATGGAAAAAGTGTCATTTCTTGTTGTGGGTTAATTGAGAATTTCATAAAGTGTGAATTGAATTGGTTTATCGTTAATTATTATGTGTTCATTTCCTTGCAAGTTAGTAAATATAATTTCTGTAGATGATATGATGAGAAGTTCCTTCAATTGTCTATTGACGTAATGGACAAATTAAGAAAAGAGATAGTTGTTCTAAAAAGGTAGGGTTAAATAAAGGCATGTGAAATATTTGGTGACTTAAAAAACGAGTCCATATGCCATCATTTTAAGGGAAACTAATAATATCGAAGTGGAAGTGAAGAAACATGGAAATTGACATTGTTGAAAGAAACAAAACATTAAAAATTAGAGTTGAAATGTTAGAAAGTATTATTATGGGAGTTGGATTATTATAGGAATTGTTTTTGCGTCTTCGAGAGTGGTGAATTATGTGTTATGCAAAAATAGACGTAGGTTATTAATTATCTTAGTTTGAAGGCGTTGTATTAATAAAGATGTTTTATTTTTCTCCCTTTTCAATTCTTTTCTTATTAGTTTGACAATTAATATGATGAATATAAAAATTGAGATGAGAACATTAGTTAAGCGTTCATGAAGTATGGATCATTTTGAGGCTCAATTCTTGCTTTTGTATATTGGATTTATCAAGAGTTGTTGAATCAAGCTTTTTCTTATTCTAAATTCGACATATTTCTAATGCATGCATTATGAACTATCTACATCAATCATAGTATATGAAATAAAATACAAATTCGCTAAAACTTCAACTATGTCAATTGTATGATTTTTTTTTCAATTAATACATTAATTACAAAATTACGGGCTGAATTGGATATTATACATTATGAATATGAAATGTCAATTTAATCAACATCAACATAGTGTATGTCCCACCAACAAAACACAAAACATAGTATAATCATTTACATTAGAAACAAAATAATATAATGTATTCATTTATACTTGGAACAAAATACAAAATATAATGTATCGTTAGTCATAGATTGCTTGGTTGATGTATATATGAATGTGAAAGTTGTTCTTGCAATGATTGAATAACTTATCTTTGGATTATCCTTTTGTGGTCACTTGAACCTATAATTATCCAAATGTTATGCGAGGAATCTTATAGAATCCTAAGCTTTTTAGTTGGAAAACCAACTTGAATGTTCTTGGATCACCATCTCTAAATTCTCTTTAATTGTGTGTAAACATTTACTAGGCTGACTTGTTATAGTATCTGAAATCCAAAAGTTCATTTCTATTAGATGGACATTAAATTAAAGAATAATGCATTGCTAATTTAATTATACTTTTATAAGATAGAGTAAATAGTTTTTGTAATTACTTATAAGGGTATATTGTATGATCTTGTTTTAATGCTTCCGTCACTTAATTGTTGCACTTGTAATAATAAGTAGTAAAAATGTTAAAAGTTCCCAATTTGACAAGTAATAAAATTTGAAACTCACATTAATTGGATCTTGACTATTAACTTTGTTGCTTTCTCCCATCTGCTACCATTATGCACAATATTCCTATATTTTCTATATTTTTTGTGTTTGTCCATTTTGGCACATTTTATTGGTGATTTTTAATTGCTTTAAATCATTCTTGTCCATTATTCTGGCACTTTTGGGTTTTCCTTGCATCATACTCATTGTTGGGAGGTGAATTTGTTCATCATTTGGTGCTGGCCAAAAAATTTGGCCTCTCATTTGGCTTCAACACAAGGTGATAAACTTGTCTAAACCTATCTTTCTTGTAGCAACTATTAACAAATGCTTCAACCTTTGCTTAGAATGATGAATAAAACTTATGACGTGCTTACATTGGTAACTGTAAAGTTCCTATAGTCTACATCTACAAATTTGGTTCATACCAAGTCAGACTGTGTGCTTTCCCTCTTCTTTTGGCACCTCATAAGCTCTATCCCCATCCATACTAATCTTAGTCGCAATCCCTCTTTCTTATCTTCCAACATCTTATCCACATCAGTTGTTATTTCTGTCTTCTACCCTTCAATGTATTCCCTCATATCTATAACTCTCCTTATGGCCATCATCCTTACATTTCAAACATACTCATGACTTGATTATCTCTTGCTAGTAATATCCACACATATAAAGCCTCTCGCACATTGTTGGATTCAAATGAATGATAACTCCTCATCAACATTCTTGAGGGTGCTCAAGCAAGACTGTAACACATTCTTGTTTTATTTTATCCAGTTTCTTTAACTACTCATTTACATCTTCATCATAAGTCAATCATGCATAAGCCCAAAATTGCTTTCTTTGCCACTTCATATACCAATACTAATCGTGGTGAACGTGTCTTGCATATATTTTATGAGTGACATTTGACAATGTGGTTTTAATAGCCCTAGTGAGACCATGAAAGTGAAAACAATAAAATAATTTAGTAGATGACAAAATTAACAGATTGTAAGGTATAATTTAGAAGTTGAAACTAACCTTTTACATACTAGAAATTAATGTCAAACCACCTCCATTAATTGTATGTCAATTGCTAATAGAGTGACAAAAACAACTCTAAGTTTATGTGTTTTCAACCTCTACAACAACCCATGCTATTAGATATACACCACCATCTCTATATCTTCTAATTGCATTAATAAGTTGCTTTTGAAAATCAATTATCATAAAACATCCATCCTTTCCCAATATTAACGTCAAATGTCTCCTTCCCCTTTTTATAACAACATTAAAATATATGCACAATCTTTTAAATTAGAGCAATGTGATTTATGATTCCTTGAAAATTGAAGCTCTATAGTTAAACCATAATTGTTAACTTTCAATTCATGCGCATATCTTTGTAGCATTGAATATTCATTTATGTACTCTTCAACGCATTCTTTGCTTCTTTTTTGCATCTTTAAAATTGAAAAAGTGTTTAGCTTCTCCCTACAAATTCTTCCATCATAATAGCAATTGTGACACCTGGCTTCTCCAAAATGCCTCATAAGAAATTTTGCTGAAATGGAAAATGCCTCATAAGAAATTTTGCTGAAACCATTTTTGGCTTATTTGTGGTGAAGCAACTATGTTGTAGCCTGTAGGTTTTAACCTTGAAGCACTTATCATTATTGTCACATGAAGTAAATAATATCAAATTGCAACCATCTATTCACAACTCTAGTCCTCTTCGACTCATTCCTTTTCCTCTACATATTAAATCTAGTAACCACTACATGATTAATAACTATATCTTTAAATTCCTTTTCACCACCAAACTCTATACTTAAAATTCAATGACATGGTTCATAATTTGCTTCATGTATAACACAACTAGATGGTCTCCTTAATGGTTTGTCAGGTTCTTTAGTACTAGAATTGTCATAATTATATAGAAAACTTCTATAATCTGTTGAATCTATTTCCATTGTATGATCTCCATCTAGAATATAATTATTGAAACTTCCATAATCTTCATGTTAGGCATTTTCTTGTTTTCCAACTTTATTACTAATTTTATTACTTTTGTATTTAACCTCTTCATTATTACTAGTTCTTTGTTCGTTATAATTGTCTCCATCATCAATAACTACGTCCTTATTAATACTCTCAGCTTCATTTCGTTTTTTTACTATTGTCCTATGACCAATATTTGAATCATTAATAACTACATCCTCTCCATCTATCACTCTTGTCCCATTACCAATATTTGAGTCACCACTCAACTAAGAATGACAAAAGTGCATGAGCTTGGGCCAAATTAAAGTTAACGAGGTTAGCTAAAGTTGTCTAAAGTTTAGACAAAGCTCGAGTTTCTTTTTAATTTTAGGTTTATACTCAAGCTTTGTGACTTGACTAGATCTAAAGCTCAAATCTCATCCCCATACAAAATGATGTCATTTTATCTAATAACAAAATAATATTTTTTATTACTAAATATTTAAATTACAATCAAGCTTTGGGCCAATATTTCATTAAAATTTTTAGACTTGTCTTGGCTCGATTGGGCTTTATACCTGGGCAAATTCAAAAGTGCCAAAACCTCGAACTAAAAGCTTTGGGCTCAATTAGGCCTCAAGGTTGACTTGAGCTAGGCCCATTTTATTGTCAATCTTACACCTAACCCATCATTCATATCATCTCTATAAGTAATTCGCAATATTTTAGGAGCTAAGTTATGTTAATCTAACTTATACGTTACTTAAACATTTACTATTCTATGGATCTTCATCAAATTAGTTGGCCTTATACAACTATCATTTGATTCAATGAGTCATAATGACTCATTCAATTTAAATCTTGAAATTTTATAATATGCTTTATCAACTTGGTTATACCTTAGTTTCGTCCCCTTCTCATATACCTTAGTTTCGTCCCCTTCTCATATATTTGCATATAACTCATAAAATCTAGGTCCAAATATATTAACTGATCTCCTTCATAACTTAATTCATGCTCCAATTTAAACCACCCGCCAACAAAATAACCTTATATTCCCGTACTAAGTCATTATGGTCTTTAGCTATATATAACAAATGCATCAATTAACATATACATAAATAACAACAAAAATAAAATAATTGATGTAGAATAATGATAAAAATAATTCTATGCATAAATAAAAACAATAGATGATTAACTAAAATGAAATATATTAGTTATGTGATAAACTATTATCTTATACTAGATTGACTTTTCCTATTTCAACTTGTTATGATTGTTCCTTTCATGAGCGTTTTCTCTTTCATTAATCCCAAATTACATATAATTAAATAGAATCTTTAATCATATAAAATAAACACAATAAACAATAAGAATTTAGTAATCCCAAGAATGGTAACTTAAGTATTGCTTAACTCGCTACAAAAATGTTAGGAATAAGAATGTCTAGAAATTGGACTTTAAGGGTTATGTTGAAAAAGATGATGATGATAATAATAATGTATAGAGTTATTCAAGTTCTACTCTTTTTGAGCTTGATAATCTTGGAACTAAAAGATACATTGAGGAAGCATCAGATCTTCTGTCTCAAATACTTTATTTCAACTCTATTTTTGCCTCAAAATAATGTCGTTTTATGTGTAAATAGATATAAAAGGACATCATTTTGGGGCAGAAACAAGGTTGAAATAGGATAATTAAGACAAAGGATATGAACCCTACAGAGAAGCTCCTAGACTATTAGTTGAAAAAGAAATCATGCCATTGCTAACGGCTTCATTATGTAGCTTCATTTTTGCTTTAACAAATTAGTGCTATTATCATCCCAATTACTGATTTTGGGGATCTATTTGGTGAATAAATGTTGAATTCGTTTTTCATTTCAAGTATATTTAGTCTAATAGACCATTCCTCTTCAAATTTTATTTTTTAATGAAGTTCCGGGAGATAACATATCAAATGAAAAACCGATCCAAATGACCACTTATAGCATGAACAAACCTAAAAACAGAGAATACCTAATGCAATTAACTTCCTCATTTACAAATTGAGTTGGTTTATAGGCTCGTCAATGTTCAATGCCTTAGTTTTGACAGTTGAATACCAAGTTGTTGCTCAACTTTAACCTTCAAGTTTTGGCAAAAACTTGCTTGCCTTATCGGACAAGCATATCAGAAACCAATCACAGAAATAACTCACCAACCTCTACACATGCAACTTCAAAAGAGTTAAAAAAAATATTCATTTTAAACATTCTAAAACCTTAAGATTTAATCTATATTTCAGTAAAAATCTCAGTGTTAAAAAAAGTGCTTTTAATTTTTTTTTTTTACATTATCAAACGTTAAGAATTTAATTTAAATTATGATGCAAATATTAAGAGGTGAAATGTATTTTCAGCCTTTCTGTTACTACAAGGCGTGATACTCGATTCTATTGTTACAGCATTAGAAGATTGTAATATTTAAGGATGAGTTTCTGATTTTCCGATACTGTTCTCAGGCCTTCAAGCAATATTGACTTAATCAGAAGATTCTACTAGGGGCAGTTTAAAAATGATACAATGATCTAAGTTGCCCACTGGTGGCAACATAATGTAACAACAAATTTTCTAATCAGAACCCATTTTCCAACAAATGAAAGGAACATGAAAAATCGAATTTACGATAATGTCATAAAATCCTCAACTATAAATTGAGACAAGTTTGTAAAAATCGATTTCCAGACAACAAAGGTCATTCTTCAAACATCAATATAAGGCGGTGCCTAAAAAGTTAGATTTTATACTTAAAACAAGAGCTAGTTAGATTTTAAGCTTAAATGAAGAGCAAGAAAGTAATATACAGATTCTTTTCCTGATCATTGTCCTTCCAATTGTTAATTCATAAGCAGGTGATATTGAAGCAAACACTAACTAGGCAGCAGATTGTGGGTAGAGCTGAACCCAAACAAATTCTTCTGCGTAGCCTGCACTAGTCTCACAAGACGCTCCACAAGTGTACACCACAATGGTTGCCCAATCAAGAGAATCAACATCATTCTTCACACCAAAATAATAAAGCAA
>JANIJH010000009.1:29857224-29868142 GCA_024520975.1 Erythroxylum areolatum | reverse complement strand
TGCAGTTCAGAAAGCAAATCTTTCAGCAAAAGTATTAACTGAACATGCAGACAAACGAAAACATCTTATCACCTCAATATTTGTTCAGGGGCTCTGGCTATACGCTCTTGGAATACTGCCCAACACCTCTTATCACTGTCCCCCTGGTCACCAGCAGTAAGATGAGGATGTAGAAGATTAAAAATTACTAAATTTTCATCAAGTAAATGTCCAAATTGGTACCTTAAAACTGTCCAACAATGAATTCATCGAGAGGTCCATTCTGGAAGTTGGCACCAATGAGTTAACACGTCTTTCATCATCAGATGTTTCACCCTCGTCAAATTCATCTTCATTTTCATTTATCATCTCATACTCTGGCCAAAGAGTATTGCTAGCAACTGTTAAAAATGTCAACAACGATCAGAGGAAGAAATCTGGAAGTAAAACCTTGAACAGTTACATACCCCATAAATTTAAGATGGTCATGACACTAATCAGTTGCAAGTCCGGACTCTAGTTAATAACGGGTCAGATTACCAACACGTAGAGAAAAAATTTAGTTGCTGACAGTTCAAGCAATGTCTACCGTTGCAATGAAAGGTGAGCTAATTAAAATAAGAATATCAAAAACATCTTTGATGATGGAATTACTGGCCTTGAATTTTCTCCATGGGAGCACTATCACAAGAATCAGGTAATTGAGATGAAACGCTATGCCGTTGGCACTCTAGTTTGTGGCCAAAGCGCCAGTGAAGAGCCTGCACAATATGAGTTAAAGGAAATTTGATCAGGTATTAAAACCCAGAATTAAGCACATGCAGCAAATGCTTACAGCTTGCAATTACCTGGTGTTTCTGTGAGCAATAATGTGCTTTCTTGCAACTACTACACATTTTATCACCTTTCCAGGTACCACACCAGTTACAAAGTGCAACTGGGACAAAAAACGTAAAGGCCATCAGAAATCAAATCACTGAACAAGTGTTCTGATCAAGTCTAGGGTTCTTTCAGCAGACACAGTCCAATCATAAAGGAGGATGCTGACTGCTATTCAAATGGTACCATAAGTAGTTAAGGCAGTCACTGTGTCCTTTGTACTAACTTGCATTGTTAATCTTATTGATTGCATGAAACATTTTATAAAATACTAAACCAAAACACATTAACGTAATACCCCTGCAGGCTCTAGATGATAAAATTATATCCCAGAACAGCATGTAATAGCCCATTGATCTGTTGCCAACTCTTAGAACCCAAGATAGAAGCATTGTTCAAACTAATATAATGAGCAAGTTACCTCCAGCTTTCAATGGTCTATCAGTTCCATTATGTTTTGGTGGTTCACTAGAGTAGAAGGGGTTACTGTACGGCAACTGGCAGCGGAAAACCTTCACACTTGAGAAAACATCAAGTAGGCAATCAGCCGAATATATATAAATGAGTCTGACCAGCTGAAGACTGATTATACAATAGTGAGATACCTTCGAGATGGTTTTCCTGGTCCGTGTTTCCATTGCTCATGCTGGTCACGGAGAAGACACGACATTGATGTGCACATGAACACAAAAATCGTTCGATGGAATGCAGACTCCTTATCTGATAGTGGTGAATACACCTGTAATATATAATTTAAAATTATCATCAACTAATCCAATTTTCCATAAAAGATAAAAAAGAGAGACGAAAACATAAGTACCTGAAGCAAAAACTGCAGAGGCTGTCCACAAATATCACAAGTACAGGACTGTCCACTAGGCAAATTAATAGGATCTACCCAAGCCTACAGAGACGAAGAACACATCATTAGTTGTCTCCAAGCGACATAAGTGAATGTAGCCTCGAGACTGCGAGTACAAATTGTACCGGGACACCACCAGCTTTGCTAGGAAACAACTGACGAAGAAGAGACCAGTGGCATGTCGGCTTTTCCAAGAAACCTAAAACCACAGGTTCTTGTTCCTCGTCCTCTTCGTCGTCTTCATCATCGTCTTCAATAACTAGCTCTTGTTCCTCCGCAATCTTGTCGCCTTCATCGTCAAGAGATGAAATTTGAAGCCCCTTTAGCTTTTCTATTGAGTCTCCCCTTGCGCTACTTTCCATCTTCTCTCTTCCCTCTCTCTTGTTTGTCTGATACAACCACCGGCAACAATTATCTGTCCAACGGCGTGTGGTGATCAGCAGGTTTCTTTTCCCAATTACCCTATAGTCGGAAACACTAAAACGGCTGGTTTTCTGGTTAGAAATTGACTATAAACAAAAATATCAAAAATTGAAATATACTTAGAATCAGGCCTGACCCGATATATTTGTGGTAATTCCAGGCCCGGCCCAACTTACTCATTATTATATAATTACATAATATTTTCAAAATTCAATAATATTGATGTTTCCACAAAGTTTAAAGTAGCTGGTAGATATTATGCTTTAGAATCTTCCTTCAGTTGTTTTAATATTTTGTGTCCATCTATTTTAAGATTAGATCTTAGACACACTCTTTTTATAACAAATTTGTGATCTGTTTTTACCGTAAATATAGTTTTCATCCACTAAGATAAATTTAAAATTGTGTATTATTCGATGGATTATTTTTTTCCCGTTCTTTCCGTACCTTATCAATAAGGAATTTATTTTTATAAAAGTTATAAAGTAAATAATAGAAAAAACTAAAAGTGAACAGGAAGATGATAAGATAGAATCTTCATCAGTTGTTGATAGTAATATATGGGTACATCTTTCATCATGCCAGTAGTAGTTGTTTCAGGATTGAGACAGATCTCACAATCTGATTTGCACATAGATGAGTCGACATTCTATATAAAATGTCCACAATGATTACTAACCTAGACTTGATCTCTATTAAATTTGAAGCAATAAATGAGAAGACTGTTTTTATCTTCCGTATAAGAAAATACAAGCTGGATTATGTTGCTGATCAAGCCAACGATCAGACTACTATTATTCAGATCTTAAATAGTTATCTTAACATGAGCTTGAAAAGTTAATTCCTCGTTATCCACTGGTTAAGATTCTTTTTATTTTTTTTAGCATAGAACTTGAATGGAATTGTTAACCAGTCAAGTACAACCCAAAAACTAATAGAAGTCAGTATAGACTAGAAATTAGTTGGTTTGACAGATTTTATTATAAAGATAGAAACCAAACACACAGAATTTATTAAACGATAGTAACCAAACTTGGATTACAAACGACTTAAGGAGCCAAACTATAGTGAGGATTATCATTACACACCACAAGCAATTTTGCCAATAGAGCCATTAAAACAGAAAGGAGTGGAAGATACAAATGGAAGCTTGTTCAAGCACATACAGTAGGGTTAGCCAACAGATACTCCTCCACGGCCTTGTACATTCCCATGGCCTTAACTTCTCCAGCATTGATTTCCTCAAGGTTGAGCACAACTCCGGGCTTTGGATGATAGTGGCTGGTTGCTTTCACCACACATCCATTGCCTGAAGCCTCGTACTTGACCTCGTGGACCACAGACTCCAGCTTGTCTCCCAATACATCACCTTCGAACAAGGTGTACTTGCAGAAGTAGTTGTTGATGTCTAGCACGTCAGTCCTGTGCTTCATGTACTTGAATTCACCTCCTGAAGAAACAAATTCCGTGTTAAAACATACATTTTCGTATGTGTAATCTTGTGGTCATGACCAATCCATTTACGTACTTACCTTCAGGGAGCTTGGTTACTCTGACATCCCCTTCGACCTCAATGCACTTGAAAGCTTCAGGCATGGCCTTGGGGAGGACCTTCTCGGACTCGAGAACAACTGCCTTGAACAGTCTTGGGGCGGGAATGCAACTGGTATACTCTTGTGTGGTAGTGACACCCATGTTTCTTTGGAAGGAGAGAAATGAGAAAAAGGATCAGAAACAGGTAGAAAAAGAAGGATAAATGGGATTGTGCTTTGAGCTGTGAAGATCAGGTTGTCTAAGCTTAGGTATTTATAGTCTCAAATAGGTAGGCATTGGGCTATTATCTACTCATATAAATCGTTAGGCAGAGCATTCCATTGCAGAAAGACCGCAGGTCTTGGTTTCTAAAAATTTGACTAACCGGATTAAAAATACTTGATTTCGAAAATGATAGGCAACGGAGCTTGAAAGTTTATATATTTATGTTGTCGAAGAAATCGTCATCTTTTGACAATAACAAAATAAGTAAGCAATGGCTGCTATACAATATTATAGTTTACTCACTGAAACCTGTATTGGAGCAAAATAATATTTTATACTGAGCCATCAGCACGACTTGAAGAGGAAAATAAGGACACGCCATTTTTGACTAAATCATCTTTGTCGAATGGACCTGTTAAATTTTTAAATCGTTTTCGAGGAGAATTCTTCCTCAGAAACAAAACCATTTTCTCTGATATGGAGAAAAAAAATGTAGGCATATTGATTGGAGGAGGAGAAGATTGGACGGGCAATGAGTATACACGGCCTGTTTTTCCTAATGTATCATTACAGACGACGGCGGAAATGGAAGGAGAAGAGGAATTTAAACAAAAGAGAATCTAATGAGTACATCATAAGTGAATGATTCACATAATAGTTGATAATGGGAGTACCCACAACTTTGTGAACATTCGATGATTAAAAAAGGTGATTGTGATGTGTGTGAAGTAGAACCCTTTAACATCATAGTAGGTGGTAAGATAGAAATTCTCATGCAATTAATGTTGTATGAACTTACAAGGTTGGAATTGACCACTAATTCTATGGGAATCACATCAGGCAGTTATGAAGTGGTACTAATAAGTACTCAGCTAGTTCGATGAATGGTATATTGTGTAGCTTCAGAAGAACTATGACAATCAAGTGGAATTATAAATTGGTCACTCTCAGTGGCAACCCCAATAAAGAATCCAAGTTAGTTTTAGAGGGGTATCACAAGGTAGTCAAAACTTAACAGAGAGGGAAACCTTACATGTAACTAACATACCCTATCGAATGTCAATTATAATACATTGACATAAAGAAAAATTAGCTAAGTGCTTCTGAGGAAATCAATAGGACGTAATAGAAAACCTAGTACATAAGGTGAATAAACAAGGCTTCATTTGCCATACCATTGGACCTTTACTTGACCTATAGTTCTAATTCAGTAAAAAGCGACTCTCGAAAGATATGTGTGAATTACAGGCAACCTAACAAACATACCATGAAGAATAATTTCCAATCACACTAATTGAATAGATGAATCCAGCTAGTATTTTAAGCTTGACTTGAGATCAGAAAACCACTTGATCGTAATGCATCTACAAGATATACCTAAAATAGCTTTTAGAACATACGAAAAATGTTGTGAATTTTTAGTAATGGCATTTAACATAACCAATGCCCCTTGACCTTTTAAAGTTTGATGAATGATATTTTATTAAACCTTTCCTAAGGCGGTTCATACCGGTGATCTTCAGCAATATACTCATTTATATCAACTCTTTCCAATCACAATTGGAGTACATCATTAAAATAATAAAAACACTCCAAAGGAATCAATTATTCATCAAAAAGAGTAACTGTGTATCTAGATCAAGTTAGAGTACATCATTAAAACACTGAAAACACTCCAAAGGGATCAATTATTCATCGAAGAGAGTAATTGTGCATCTAGATAAGTTAGGTGGCGTATTTGGTAGGAATATCAATAGGTCAACCTAAGGCTTGACCGAGCCAATAGTTGCCCAGCCTGAGCCTAGGCTCGAAGAGCCCAGGTGACCCGTGCTGATTTATTATTTATTAAAAAAATAAGATAAAAAACTCATACTTGACAAATCAAATTTCTAATTTAAATATAAAATCAATTTGAATTAAAAATAAAATTTAAGTTAAATTTGAAACTACTTCTATTTACTTTGACTCATTTACTAATTTAACTAAAAATAATTTCTAACAAATTACTCTTCTTATTAAAATTGAAAAAATTTCTTGTTTAAAATTTAACAAGTAAAATACTTTAGTCTAATTAGACATAATTTTTCTTAATTACAAAACTATTTTTTAATATCAAAAGGAAATCACTTTCAAATTAAACATAGTATTTAAAATTTATTTAAGAAAATTCTTTCCATTATTTATTTATAAATTGGTTTTTTAATTAATTAGAAAATCCTACTTTAATAAAATTGGAAAATTACTTGCTAAAATATTAAAGAAAGATCACTTTTCTTAATTGATAAATGAAAATATTTTTAAATTTAATTAAGAAATATAAATTTTATAATTAATCAAGAAATTTAAAATTTTTTATAATAAATCTCTAGATAAAATAAAAAACTGAATTCTTTTCAATTAAATTGAAATACATTACTTTAATTAAGAAAACATTTTTTTTCTCAATCTTAAAAAATAAATAAATAAATTATGATGTAACTGAAATATAACTATTCTAATTATAGAGAAATAACTTTTTTAAAATTTAAACTAAAATTCAATCTAATTAGTAAAATTAATCAAATTAAGAAAAATAATTAATTTAAGTTTAGAATTAATTTGTAATTTTAAATTCTGTTTGGGTATGAAATTAGTTTATTATGGTGCTAGGAAATTTTCAGCATGGATTACACTATCCCATAAGTCAAAGCATTCTTATTCCAACTATATGTTTTGCTAACGCAATTACCAAATAAGCTTTATTCTAAATCTATAATAACTTAGGTCCCATTTCGTTGTTTGCTGATCATCCAAAAAATAGTTGATTGACCCAAATCAGCTGGTTGACTTTATAAAAAAGTTATTTGGGTTGTTTGATTATGAACTGGTTGAGTTGACTGATTTAACCCAACCAGCTGATTATAGTCCTGTTTGGTTGTTGGCTGATCAGACAAAAAATAGCTGATTGACCCAAATCAATTGGTTAACTTTCTAAAAAAGATGTTTCGGTTGTTTAGTTATGAGCTGGCTGGGTTGGCTGATTCAACCCAACCAGTTGATTTTAAAGAAGCTCCTCTATAGGAGCGTTTTAACGTAAGCAGCTGATAGTTTTATTTTAATGTCGATTTTGCCTTCTTTACGCTTTACTCTTTGACCGTCTCATTTCTCGTTTTCTCTAGAGTCTTATACCTTTCCTTGACTCTTTCGTTGCATCTCTCACATTTCTTTACTAGCTGATTTTGAAGAAGCTCCTCTATAGGAGCGTTTTAACGTAATCAGCTGATAGTTTTTATTTTAATGTCGATTTTGCCCTCTTTATGCTTTACTCTTTAACCGTCTCGTTTCTCATTTTCTCTAGACTCTGATTCCTTTCCTTGGCTTTTTCCTTGCATCTCTCACATTTCTTGGTTCTTACGGTAAAACCATATCAGGTCCTTGCTCTTCAACCTCAAAAAGTGCATTGATAATGTAATCTCTGTTAGGTCCCATGGATGAATCCTTCCTCATTTTATATTCATTGATGACCTTTTCAAACATGGTATCTATTTCTCGTTTCCCTCTTAGGAGTTTTGACCTCTCTCTAGTTATTAAATGCAGAGGTTTAATTGAAGGAAAAACGTCAAGAAACTGTGCATGCATGGGGTGACTTAATTAATCACCCTCGTGACTAGCTAGTAACATGTTAATTCTCACGAGTTGTATGAATATGAAACAAATATGATGATTAATTGATATTACATGATTATGAGAATAGTGGTCATTATTCATGTGTATCGTGAGTGAAGAACAGTGCATATAAATGTTTTATTTCTGCATATGAGATGGTTAACCTTTCATAGGTTGTTGTTGAGATGATTTTTGAGATAGAAAGATCATTATGATAATGTAAAAAGAGTGCAGAAATTTCATAAAAAGATGATATGCTTATGCTCTGTTTTTACTGTTCATATAAGTGGATCTCGTTAGGTGTTATAGAGATGGATTAAAGTGAGTAGGAGTTAAAGAAAAGGCTAGTGTAATGTGATGTCTTGAAATAGGAAAGATTAAGGTGATAGAGATGAAATGAAGGTGTTAAAGAAAATGAAGAAGTGCAGAAAATATGATGAATATGTTCTATTTTTTACATCTATGATCAATCATAGATTTTGATTTGTGTTTGAATGAGTTGAGCTGAAATGGAAGTAGGAATGAAGAGGAAATAATGAGGACATAAGTTAGAAATGCTAGACTAAGCAAAAGAGACGAAGAAGTGATGAAAAATAGGTTGTTTGTAAAATCTGGGGAAGATCATCTATCATGATCGTGCGTGCACGATTATGATAGAGAGGAAACCCCAGAGGACTTGCATGATCGTGCAGAAAAAAGGGAACCTCAGAGGAGTTGCACAATCGTACACAAGCACGATCATGATAGAGAGGAGATATCCGAAAATGCACGATCGTGAGCAACTAACTAGAAATGTACGATTGTGCTTGTACAGTGAGAATGCAAAGATTTTTGACAGTTTTGAACATCCTTCACTCTTTTGACCACAACTTCTTCTCCGGACCTTCGATTGACTTAAAATTTGAACCACAAACTCCTCACACACTGTCTTTACTATCCACTAAATTTTATAGCCATCTAAATTCATTAGGAAAGGATTGATAATGATTGATTGATGAGTTTATGATGAAAATGATGAAGTGAGTTGGAATTTCTTAAATGGAGTGATTTCACTGAACTTGCATCTGTATTTTAGCCATAACTTGATCTGTACATATCCAAATGTGATATTCTAAGTTTAGGTTAAACTAGAGACATATGGCTTAAACTAGAGACATTTGGGTTTTTAAATATTGTGACATTTACGCATTAAATGATGATGCCATAATTAAGTTAATGTCATGATCGCTCTAGCATGTCACTCTAGTGGGGCTCGTATTCAAATATCATTAGGATGTCGGGTATGTGTCCTGCGAGAGTGGGGTGCTACAATCCAGGAATCCACAGAATGGTTATTCTGTGGGTTTTTTAAAACCAAACACAAAATTCCTAATTATTAAGAATAGACGGGTAATAGAATACCTGAACCAAACATACCATTAAAGTTATAAACTTAATTTTTGTATAATTAAATATCTAAAATGTAAATTCTTATAAGAATATTCATCGAAATACTAAAATATATAATATTCATACCCTTATAATTTTTTTAAAGTCATATCCTCATAAGTCATTTTACACATAAACAGCTAATACTAAATAACTAAATTTACCAAATATCTCTAACAAACAGCTAATACAATCTGCTGATCAAATCAGCTAATAGAATTAATTAACAGCTACATGCAATTAGCTGATTGCCAAATAGGGCCTTAATCCAAACTTTAGATGCCCTATCCGAACAACCAAGTAAACCCAATCCAGATTTAGCATAAGGTAATCCCATCACCACATGCTCCTTATCTTCCTCTTTAGAAAGCCTACCAGTATTTCTAGAAACCTAGTTGTCGTTTGCACTATCGCCACCGCCATCTTTATAGCCGGCGACAACCTACTATCATTGTCAGCTAATGATCACGCCATCTCAATGCCCCCAATCAATGATCCAACTTCCATTAAAACTATTGGACCTAGGCATCAATGACCCACAATAAACAATCATTTGCTTCTTCTCTCTATTGCTTTTTAACTACTAGCAACATGCAACCATCGTTGCTCCGTTCGCTGCCATTGCAAATCGTCATTGCACAAATAACCCTTGCTAGTGATATCTTTAAAATTTTTATGTCGAGCGATGAATATTTTAAAATTAGACTAGTTAGTCAAAGAAAAAGTTTAAGATTAAACTATTATAAAATTGGTTTAAAGACTCAATTTTTAAAGAAAGTCAATAAATAGGAATATAATTTTATTCTAACTTCTTTCTAAATATTTTTAAACATATTTTTATACTTTAAATATTATTTTTTAACACATTCTTAAATTATCTTTAGTAAAATTACTTATATATACTAATTAATATTTTAATTTATTAAACAAATTTGTGATAAAAATAATAATTAGCTTTTATCAATAATAATTTAAATTTTTAATTAAAGTATAAAGAGATAAATAAAGAACTTATATTTTGATAAATATAATTTATTAATGAGATTACATAAATTAAAAAGTAATTCATTTTAACAATAATAATTTAAAATAACAATTTTAATTAAAATATAAATAAATAAATAAAGAATATAAAATTTAAAAATATAACTTATTAATTAGTTTGGGTGAGAGAGTTGAAAAGAAAAAAGTCAAATTTTTTTGAAATATACCATTAAAAATCTTAACTTTCATATAACAAATTCAATTTGCATTAATGATAGGTTAACAAGCTCTACAGCATTCTATCAAAACTAGACACTAACAAGGACAAGGAGGAATATGGGTTGGTGTGCAAGAGATGGCTTCACATGAAGAGAGGAAGAAACTTACTGTTTGGATAGATTCTCAAAGTTTATTGGCTGGTTTTTTCTCAATAATAAATTTTTAAGAAAATATGTCGGTTTATTACTTAATTGACCTTTTTCTCATAAAAATTATAATCACAAATGGGATCGAAAATTAGATCGATTTGTGTTCATTCTAGTCGAGTCAGTTGGTCCAATCTGGTTTTAAAATCTTTGAGAACAATTATATCAACCTTATGTCATTAGTAATTTCTTGTTATGAATAAGCCACAACACTAAAATTTCAACCACCAACAACAAAATCACAAGAAAAAAATAGCAACCATTAGCAACTTTAACAAGAATCACCAACTATAGCCTTCACAACAATATAAAATGTTTTTCTTCAATAAACCAGTACCATTATGGTTTGTTTGTAGATAATGTACATGCAAGGAGGTGGTCTATGTAGCATCCCACCCCTGACAGGAAAGGTAAAATAGTAAATTATCATAAGATGAGATTGATAGGGATTAATTAGTACTGTTCATGCATAATAGGATTGGTACACAGTATCATTTGTGCACATGAAAGTACTGTACATGCATACATGACATTC
>JANIJH010000009.1:29778643-29790647 GCA_024520975.1 Erythroxylum areolatum | reverse complement strand
AAAGGTAAAGTCATTGGTATTGGTAAAGTGGGTAAGGAACCTTTGCCTACCATTGACAATGTATTGCTTGTTGATGGCTTAAAACATAATTTGTTAAGTGTTTCTCAATTATGTGATATGAATTTTAATGTGACTTTTGAATCATCTCATTGTATGATTAAGAAAGATGAAAATGTTGCTTTCATTGGTTTGAAACATGGAAATACATATATTGTTAATTTACATGATGATAGTTCTTTTAATGAAAAGTGTTTGTAAACATTAAATTGAGACTTGGTATGTGTGATTTGAATTCTATTGGTTGATTGTAATTTTCTGCATACACTAGCACAGCAAATCTATCAATTTGCATAGAATGTACTAATTACTAATTGTATATACCACTAAAGTATCATTTAGGTTATCTTATTTTAGAAGAACTATTATGGCTGCATATTTTATGTTGACAGATTGCTCCACTAAGAAGTTAGGGCAACATATCATTGTTTCTACTACTTGAAGAGATAATTAGCATGTGTTGTATAGGAAACAACTTAAAAAGGGATTATGGTTAAAGGGAACAAAGAAAAAGAAGAAACATTTTGATATCAATAGAGCGCGACATTTTTATTTATTAGTAATGAATTTCACCATATTTTATTTAATAGGTATCAAGTTTTACCTTATCATAAGCAACACCTACTGCACCAAGAACAAGATTGCCGAATAATGAGGAAATTGCAAACTTTCAAACAAGACGTTAAAAATGTAGAGTAGATGTAAAAATATGAACAGAACATAAAGAACCATATAAATAGAACACCCAGACATAAAATACAGAGTAGTAAACTTCACCAATCTTCATAGCACATAGTGTAAGATTCCGATCATGCATTGCATACATAATATATCAAATATATGTAGCGAAAAATAAAACAGAACCTAAAAAAAAGATCTACTCATGCATATAGATATAGAAAACAAAAAAATGAAATGTAAGATGTTTACATACCTTTCCAACAATCTCCTTCATTCTTTAATCTTCTCCCTGTTGGGTTGTAGTAAACCACAACGATCAATGTAGACCGTCTCTGATGAAAGTCCATATAAAATAGAAGGATGAAACCTCATTAGGAGATGGCTATAATTTTTTCTTTATACTAGTAAAGACAATAACTCTTGTGAGAGTTAGAGAGAGTATGTGTTAGAAAGAACATTTCTTTCACTTGTGTCTTATATAAGATGCACGAAAATCATCTCTATTTTCTGCACCATTTGGCCTTCCATAATGTCATCACTAATAGAGAGTTATGGGAAGTTAATGGTCATGAATAGCATGCATTAATGGAAGTTATGAGAAGTTAATGACCATGAATATCACGCATTAATGGAAGTTTTGGGAAGTTAATGACCATGAATAACATGCATTAATGGAAGTTTTGGGAACTTAATGACCAAATTGGTAGCCAACAACACTTGTTTCTAATCCATTCTATACAACATTTTCTACTACGATCACATCACGATACAGTCAAAAAACACTCCCTGAAAACTATTTTACTCATCCTTCTGATCTCCTATGTCTGTGACCATTAGGTTCTCGATTATGTTGGCTACTTAAATTAACACTTAATTCAAGTAAGTCAAGAGTGGTATCGAGTAATACGTCATGACCTCCAATTGACTGAAAAGTCAGTGGTTTGATTACAAACCCTTCTATAGGCAATGTTGCCATGCAATTCATCATTTCACCATCTATACCCCACTTGGTTCAGAATATGGTCAAAGTCTTAACTCCTACTAGACTGACTACGTCACATCTAGTCCAAGCGATATTAGATCTTGTCCTCAGGATCTCATTACTCTATGTATCATTGAAGACTCTCTTCATGACACATATCTATTTTGGCTAGAGACTCTCGAGTAATGACGCTAACAAGAGGCCATAGGTACCATCTCTTTCTATCAGGATTGGTGAATCCTTTATTGGCTACTCAGTTACCTCCGAATACTCAAGCTGTACCTAATCACCACCCTATGAGCAACCCCTGAAAGGCACCGATGAATGGAGTTAACGCATAGGATCAATATCCGAGATATCCTTAAACACCTCAAGTCAAAGGATATTTGCATCATTGCTATGATGAGACTATCATTTACACTTTAATAGAATATCCATGTGATTGTCTCATAGTAGGTCAATCCTATGTACTTACTACCCTTAGTAAGCATCTACCTGTTAACTCTAAACAAATCATGTCTATAGCTTATGAGATTTATTACTTGATCCAATCAAGGAGTATAACATGTGCTAGTCTATCCAGATTAATGATATCCCATCTCATTAATCCTATAACCAGGGAAAATTTAGATACTAACATAATTACACATGATAGGAATCTCATTATCATGATCTCATCATGATTTCCTCTATGTTATGTTTTGTATCAAGGACTTCATTAAAACACTTTAAGATCATCATAAAATCCATAAATGTATGAACATCGAAATAATGAAAAACACCTTTATTAATCATAAAATGATTTGTACAATAAGTGTTAAAGGTGATTGCCTTTATAGCACTTCTTAAACAAGCTCCCACTTGCACTAAAGCCAATCGCCTTGATATCTAATACCATAGGTATGTACATAAGATATAAAACTCTTTTGGAGAATAGGTTTAGTTAATAGATCATCTATATTTTGATGGGTGGGAATTCTCTCTATCTTGACATCATTTATACCACTGATTTCTCTAATCAAATGGCAGTGCCTGAGTACATGTTTGGACTTATGATGAGACCTTGGTTCCTTCGCCTGTGCTATAGCCCCATTGTTGTCACAATACAACTGCACTGTGTCAATGATGTTTAGAACCACACAAAGTTTCATGATGAACTTCTTTATCCAAACTACTTCTTTTGCCACTTCTTAAGCTGTAATGTACTCCACCTCTGTCGTCGAATCTGCAGTCGTCTCTTGTTTGGAACTTTTCCAACTAACTAAACCATCATTCAATGTGAATACATGTTTGGATTGGGATTTGGAGTCTCCCTATCGGATTGGAAAATGGCATCAGTATACCCGCTTACTAGAAGATCATCTTCTTTATATACCAAGAATGCATTCTTAGTTCTTTTTAAGTATTTAAGGATATTCTTGATAGCCACCCAATGTCCCTCACCAGGGTCAGACTGGAATCTGCTTGTAACACTTAGAGCATATGAAACTTAGGATCTAGTACATAACATAGCGTATATGATTGACCCTATAGTTAAAGCATAAGGAATCAAACTCATGCAAGTCCTCTCATCTTGTGTCTTTGAATATATAGATTTAGAGAGTGTAATCTGATGTACCATAGGAAGGTAACCTCTCTTGAACTGCTCCATGCTAAACCTCTTTAACATCTTGTCTATGTATGTAGATTTAGAAAGACCATGAAACCTCTTAGATCTATCTCTATAGATCCTTATCCCTAAAATATAAGTTACTTATCCAAGATCTTTTATAGAGAAGTTCTTAGCTAAACAAAATTTGATTGATTGCAAAGCAGAGAAATCATTTCCTATTAGCAATATGTCATCTGCATATAGTACAAGAAACATGATTGCACTCCCACTAACCTTCTTACACACACATGACTCATCCAGATTTTGTGAGAAACCAAACTCTTTGGTTGTCTCATTAAATCGAATATTCCAACTCTTGGATGCTTGTTTCAATCTATAAATTGATTTCTGAAGCTTGGAAACTCCATTCATAAATATGAAACCATTAGGTTGTGTCATATACACATCCTTGGTTAGGTTTCCGTTAAGGAAAGCCATCTTCACATCCATTTGTCAAATCTCATAATCATAATGAGCAATAATGGCTAGGAGTATCCTAATGAATTTAAGCATAGCTACTGGGTTAAACGTTTCATCATAGTCAACACCTTGCCTTCGAAGATAACCTTTAGCTACAAGCCTAGCTTTATAAGTAACTACATTATCCTCTATGTCAGTTTTCTTCTTCAAAACCCATTTGCACCTTATGGGTTTTATCTCTTCAGATGGGTCAACCAAAGTCCATACATGGAATTCATTTCGGATTTCATAGCTTGAAGCCATTTGTCATATTCTGAACTCTTCAGGACCTCTTCATAGTAGTAGGCTCATCATCTTCTATGAGCAATACATTGTTAAGTTCACTTATGAGAAATCCATATCTCTCGAGAGCATGACGTATCCTACTTGACCTATGAACTTCTTATGTGTCTAAAAATTTAACAATTATTTCATCTTTATGAACAATAGACTCGGGTCGAGGTAATTGATCTACGTCTATTTGAGCATCTTGAACTTCCATAAGTTCAATTTTGCTCCTATTATCTTCTCTTAGAAGAAACTCCTTTTATGAAAAGACTACATGTTTTGAAAAAAACACCTTTTGTTCCAAAACATGGTAGAACTGATATTCTATAGTTTCCTTATGACATCTTGCAAACAAACACTTGGTTAGATTTAGGTTTAAGCTTATCTGACTAAATCCACTTCACATAAGCAGGACAACCCCAAAGTTTCATCTGAGAAAGATAGGATTTCTTGTTAGTCTATATCTCATATGGAGCAACATCAACTGACTTAGATGAGACTCTGTTTAATACATAAACAGAAGTTTCGGGTGCATAACCCTAAAAGGATTTTGGTAAATTTGCTAAACCCATCACTGACCTCACTATATCTAACAAGGTTCAGTTTCTCCCCTCAGCCATACCATTGTGTTGTGGCGTGCAAGGTGGAGTCCACTGGGATAATATTTCATTATCCCTGAGATAATCCAAAAACTCTTGGCTTAAGTATTCACCACCTTAATTTGATCAAAGTGATTTAATATTTTTCCAAAGTTGTTTCTCAACTTTATTTCTGAATTCTTTGAACCTTTCAAATGCTTCAGACTTGTATCTCTTAAGATACACATACCCATATCGAGAATAATCATCAATAAAGGTAATGAAGTATACGAAACCACCTTTGGCATGTATAGACAATAGACCACATACATCAGTATGTATTAGGTCTAAAAGTCATCAAATGCCTTCTAGTTCAAGGACTCCAAATAGGCCTTACAGTTTCTCTTCTAGTGGCCATCTTGGCCATAGTGGAAGCAAGTTTCCTTTGAGGTAGTCTTCTTTTCTTTCTTGACATGTCCCTTAGGCCATGCAGACTTCTTCTTCTTTTGGCTCTTTTTCTCAAACTAGAAGAGTCCACTAATATCACAACCTTGTCCTTTCAGATAGATGGCTCAACTACCTTGAGCATGTTGACCAGCTTGGGAATTGGGCTGGATATATTGTTCATTCGATAGTTAAGCACAAATTGTGGGTAACTATTGGTTAAACTCGACAGAATTATGTTAATAATTAATTCATAATCCAAAAAAAACCCAAGGAGGCCAACCACTCAATGTAGCCATTCATCTTCAGTGCGTACTGCACTGGAGATGTCTTCTCAACCATTTTGGAGAGGAAGAACAATTGCGAAGTCTCGAACCTTTTGGACCTTGCTTGCTCATCAAAGAGCTCCCTAAAATGATAGACTATGGTATGAGCATCCATAGCCTCGTGTTGCTTTTATAACTCCGATGACATAATGGCTAGGATAATACAACTAACCATCTCGCTATCATCGAGAAGCTTCCTATATGGCCTCCAATCATCATCAAAGGCATCAGCAGTAGGGGGATTAGGAAGTGGTTCTTCCAAGATATATCCAAGCTTCTCAGACTTGAGAACTATTCTCAAGTTCCTAAGCCAGATAAGGAAGTTTGATCTAGTCAACTTGTTAGCTTCCATCAATGATCTTAGATTCACACTAGTTCTCATGGTGTTGACTCAAACAATAACAACCTTTCGCCAAAGAGAGAAAAATTAGAATGTACTTAAATGTATGTCTATAAGGACTTTAATAACACGTATTATGGCTCCCATTATTTTCACGAATTCATAACCCTCAATATAAATCCAAGAGAACTCGCAGAGAAATTCTATATCTGATATCCCTAAGAATGACCTTGGGTTTGCCTAATAAGCCACTTTAGTTTAACTGGTAGGTATCGATCATACCTATTGCATCTCTAATGCAACTATCAAATCTAGTGCTTTCAACTGTTGATATGTGCACACTCATTGGGCTATCAACTCTTGACACGTGTACGTCTAATGTACACTACCCAACTTTGCCTCTGTCCACGTTGATCTTGGATTTGCTCAACAAACCAACGCTTTTAGTTAAAATTGATCTATTAATTTGAAAATCCTATTTCTATAGTTCGAACATATCCATGAGGGGTTTGAATAAGATATCATCTAACTTAGACAGTCTTATATATATATATATAGTTATTATAACTACATGGCATGATATGGACTACCTAATCAAATCGAGCCTAAGCACATAACCATCCATCATGCAAGCCCACACATTCTCCTAACCATGCATTCTCTAATGTAAACTCATCATTTTGGTTATAACATCTTATGGATCCTATGCCCAATCTAACACTTGGATCTAAGCCCAATCCAACACTTTGATTTACTATCTTCCTTTTACTAACTTGACTAAAATTACTATTGTATGCTGTTTCATTTGAAATTAATATTAATCTAATTAACATGAATGCCTAATTCCAGAAATTAATTCATAATTAATTTACCTTAAAATAATTATTTGATGTCCAAAGTTAAACAACTTCAATTTTGTCACACTTGTCAATTTTTCTAGTTTTACTAGAAAATCTATTGCTCTACTAAAAATAATTCAAAATTAATTTCTATAATTTCCCAAAAGTTTTAGAACATCAAATCATAATTCCAAGCATCTCTAGGTCATTTCATGAAATCAAAATAATTTAGAAATCACCCAAAAATTATTATGATCACCGAAACATTGATAAGACCCCAAAAATGACAAATATGACTTCTAAATTTTTTCTAGAAATCAAATTTTGAGAAAAATCATTTAGGCATGCATCAAACACTAAATTAACATATTTTTATCACATAAAAATATTTTTAAGGTTCTAGAACTGAAATATAAACATACAAAAACATCAAACAAAACAGATCCCACAATTTCTAGATAACTGTCCAAATCTAGAAAATTGTTTGATAAAATTATTAAAACATTTTTAATAATTCTAAAAAAATTACAGAGGTATAGAAACATACCAAATATTTCAAATAATTTTTCCAAAATCAGATTCCACGAAAATCATGTATAACCTTATCAGTTTATCCAATAGACATCACATTCCCAATAGAAAGACATATTGCCTGCATGTTCTTGTAAATTTGAAATTAACTATTTTAACCACATTGAATCATTCACTTACATCTTATGAATAGGTTGGCGAAAGAAAATCATGAAAACCTTTTTTCTATAATTAATTTCCAAAAAAACATTACAGGACCCTAAGCTGTCACAACTATGAAAATAATTTTCACATGTCATGTATTCTACATCTAACAAGACATAAGATGGCTGTGATACCATTGTAAGATTCAGATCATGCATCTCATATATAATATATATCAAATATACAAAGAGAAAAATAAAATGGAATCTAAAAAATAGATCTACTCATACATATAGATATAGAAAAAAAAAGGAAATGTAAGATGTTCAGATACGTTTCTGACGATCTCCTTCTTTCTTTAATCTTCTCCTCGTTGGGTTGTCATAAACTATAACGATCAACATAGACCATCTCTAATGAAAGTCCACACAAAGATAGAAGGATGAAATCTCAATAGGAGATGGCTAGAATTGTTTCTTTGTGCTAGAAAAGACAAGAACTCTTGTGAGAGTTAGAGATAAAAAGAGCATGAGTGTTGGAAAGAACCTTTATTTCACTTGTGTCTTACACAAGATGCATGAAAATCATCTCTGCACCATTTGGCATTCCATAACCCCCATCATTAATGGAGAGTTATGGGAAGTTAACAGTCATGAATAACATGTATTAATGGAAGTTATGGGAAGTAAATAACCATGAATAATTTGGATTAATGGAAGTTTTGGGAAGTTAACGACCAAATTGGCAGCCAATAACACTTGTTTCTAATCCATTCCTTGCAACATTTTCTACCACAATCACATCGCGATACAATCCCGAAATGCTCTCTCATATCTTGAATCACCATTCAAGATCATTTTACTCATCCTTCGGATCTCCTATGTGTGTGACCTATTAGGTTTCTAGTTAAGTTGGCCACTTGAATTAACACTTACTTCAAGTAAGTCAAGAGCAATATCTAGCAACACGTCATGACCCCCAATTGATTAAAAAGTCAATGGTTTGATTAAGAACCCTTCCATATGCAATGTTGCCATGCAATTCGTCCTTTCACCATCTATACAACACTTGGTTCAGAATATGGACAAATTGTCAACTCCCACTATACTGACTACGTCACATCTAGTCCAAGTGATATTAGATCTTATCCTAAGGATCATTACTCTATGTATCATTGAAGACTCTCTTCATGACACATATTTGCTCTAGCTAGAGACTCCCAAGTAATGACCCCAACAAGAAGCTATGGGTATCATTTTCTTCTATCAGAAGTGGTGAATTCTTTATTGGCTACTCAATTACCTTCGAATATCTCAAGCTGTACCTAATCACCACCCTATGAGTAACCCCTAGAAGGCACTGATGAATGGAGTCAAAGCACAAGATTAGTACCTGAGATATCTTTGAGAACCTCAAGGCAAATGATACTTGCATCATTACTATGATGAGACTATCATTGACACTAGAATAGGATATCCATATGATTGTCTCATAGTAGGTCAATCTAATGTACTTACTACCTTTAGTAAGCATCCATATAATAACTCTAAATAACTCATATCTATAGCTTATAATATCTACTGCTTGATCTAATCAAGGAGTATAACATGTGCGAGTCTATCCGGATTAATGATATCCTTTCTCATTAATCCTATGACTAGGGAAAGTTTAGATACTAATATAATTACTTATGATAGGGATCACATTATCATGATCTCACCATGATTTCCTCCATGCTATATTTTGTATTAAGGACTTCATTAAATCAATTTAAGATCAACATCAAATCCATAAATGTTTGAATATCAAAATAATAAAAATGCTTTAACTAATCATAAAATGATTTGTACAATAAGTGCTAAAGGTGATTGCCTTTGGGGCACTTTTCTAACACAAAGTTATTATATATACAACTAAAAGCACCACACAGTTTATAGGAATGAAGGGATCAAAGAATAAAAAAAGTTGTTTTTGTTTTCCTCTGACCAAAGTTCCTAACTTTATCACAGACTACTAATAATATAACATGTAAAATCAGATGGTTGAAGTGCCTATTACCTGACCGACGACAATGCTCCTCCACTACTGGCCGACAACGATGCTCTTCCCCTGCTACAATGACTGCCGACGCCTAACACAATTTGTTTATTGTCTTGCTTGTTATTAGGGCAGGGTAGGGTATAATTGGTATTATGAAAAAATATTAAGGGTATATTAGGTAGTATATATTTATCGTTTTACATTCTATCCCAAACCACCTAAATCAGAGGTTTTTCATTTTTACTGTTTAGGATGAAATGAGATGTAATATGAAAATCTCCTCTTTCATCCTATCTCATTTCATTCCATTATAAACTATCCTCTCAAACGATGGAACAATATTACATCCCATTCCATTATATTAATTAACCTTCAACAAAATATAACCTAAGTCTATATATAATAGGGTTGAATCTTTTAGTAATTTAATTAGATAATTATATTTATTCTAATTAAAATTAAAATAAAATATTAATTAGATTAAAATAAAATAAAATATATAATATTAATCCTTATTTATTATAAATTTTATATTTGATCTTCAAATTTATCAAAATTTACAATCAAGTATAACTTAATTAAATTTCTTTTTTTCTTTTGAATCATTCTTGGTGTGTAACCCATTAGATTCTTAAATATGTTGACAATAGATATGAAATATAATCTTAAATTATGTTTAAGATTATACAAATTAACTCATTTAATTTGTCTTTAATTCTCTAATTAAACAATTTATATCTAAAAGTCAAAATTGACATCTAGCAATTTCATTATGACCGTCCAAATATTAAAAATGTTAACGTAGTTTTGATTAAACTTTCTATGCATGATTTTTTTTATATACCTTAACCCTTTCATCATACAATATTCTGATTAATATAGAGTATAAAATTAATATCTACTATATTTGAGTCAAATTATATCAATTACTGAATATTAGTAATTTATTCTTTTAATGATATTTAGAAACTATTTTTAAAGTCCCATTCCATCTTAATCAAGGATTTCTAAAATCAATACTAATCAAGAACAATAGAACATTCTTACTAATTATTTTAGGATAACTAATCCTATATTGATCACATAACTACCTTCATATAATTCATGTCATATCCAATGACTACCTAATGAGCTACCTTTTAATACAATAAGTTACAAGTAGTATCAAAATATAGCAATCCTTATATAAGAGACATTAGATATCTCAAGTTAAAGGATCACTTATAATCATCATAATGAACATTTTCAAAAACACATGAGTAATGTTTCATAAATAATTTTTATATCAAATTAGTTCAGCGAACTTATTCTCTAATAAGTATCAACACATTTGTTTAAGTATCTCTATAAAAAAGTCTATGAGATAAACGACTTCATTCATAAGAAAGAAACACAATATATTATAGTCTTTTTGTTAAAATTATGTTAAGTCTTAACAGAAAACCAACTATAAATAATTTTAGGATAATATACAATTGTAATATAAAAATGATAATTTTTGATACCTTTATAATTTTATTTGTGAAATATATTTATATCATTGAAACTATCTTATACATTATTTAATTAAAAATATGCATAAGAAAAAGAATGAGTTTAAATAATTATGTCATAAATATACCACTAACTAATTGGCGATATGATATAAACTAGCAAGTTACCTCCATCTTTCAATGCTTTATCAGTTCCATTATGTTTTAGTGCTCTATAGAGTTGAAGGGGTTGTTGTAAGGTAATTGGTAGCTAAAACCTTTATACATGAGAAATTGTCAATAGTCAATCAACTGAGTATACATATATGACTTAAAAACTTAAGATTAATTATGTAAAATTGAGATACCTTTAGGATGGATTTTCTAGTTTGTGTTTCCATTACTCATTTTGGTCATGAAGAAGACACGATATTGATGTGCCCATGAACACAACAACATTCAATGGAATGCACACTCCTTATCTAATAATGGGGAATACATTTATAATATATAACAATTATCATCAACTAATATAATCTATTTTATCACAAAAAAGAAAGAGAAAAATATAAGCAACTAAAGCAAAAATTATAGAGGATAATCACAAATATCATAAGCATATGTCTCCCAATGACACAAGTGATTGTAGCCTTAAGAGTTTGAGTAAAAATTATACTGGAACACCACCAATGGTGTTTTAACTTTGCCAGGAAATATAAACCTGATTCGAAGCCTTTTGTTCTTACCCTTGGAGGTCAAATAAAAAATTTAATTATAAGGATTGCAGTATAAAATGCAACCTCGGGTCATTTCACTTAATCAGAACCTGATCAATGGAGCTAAGCTAGCCTATATGTCGTGATATGCAAACTAAAAAAGTGAGGAAATGGGGGTTTTAATCTTTGGAAAATTTGATAAAAATAAGTGACTTTAAAGAAAATGTAATGAAAAGTATTTTTGGATTTCCGGAATAGAAAATAGTTAGAATGAAAGCAAAGATCAATTGATGAAAGTATCCTATTGAAAACGAGCTTTGGCTATCATAGTTCAAAATGAATTTTTATGGGAGTGAATCACTAAGTTTCAAATAGTAACCCTTAAAGAACTCTTTAAGTCCAAGGTTTTAATCAATGAACTCCATTTCTTAAAACCTTGTTGAATGCATCTTAGTG
>JANIJH010000009.1:29550234-29560877 GCA_024520975.1 Erythroxylum areolatum | reverse complement strand
GATGATGATGATGATGATGATAATAATAATAATAATAATAATAATAATAATAATAATAATAATAATAATAATAATAACCACTGAGGCTAACTACAAAAGGCAGGAGTTAAGATATAAGAGAACTACTATGATCTCTTTACGAGGGATCCTTTACCTAAATCCTAGCATGCCAAAGTTTTTTATTATAGGTCATGTCCTCGGTAAGGTCCAACATTGTCATATCTTTCTTTATCACCTTCCCCTAATTCTTCTTAGGCCTCCATATTTTTCTCTTACAATCTCTAAGTATGATTTTCTCACATCTTCTTATTGAATCGTATGATGTTTTCTTTTAACATGCCTAAACCACCTAAGCCTTGTCTCTCTTAATTTGTCCATAATATTAGCCACCTTTAATTTGTCTCTTACCATGACATTCCTTACCTTATCCCTTCTAGTAAGGTTGCACATCTAACAAAGCATCCTTATCTCCATTACCATTAGCTTATGACCTTGAAATTGGTTGAAGGGTTAACACTCTGCCACAGAGAGCATGGTCGCCTTAATTGCTAAACGATAGCATTTCCCTTTAAGCTTGAGTATTATCTTCTTGTTGCATAAAACTCCTAAAGCACCTTGGATTAGGATATATATCAATACATGATTGTAATTATTATTATGCTATATTTTGGAAAGATAATAAAGATCTTGAAGAATGTCCCATTTTTGGTATGATAAGTGTGGATTTACATAAATTTTATGTGTGATTATTGCATGGAAAGTGCATATGAACTAGATTTTTCATCTTAATGTTGCATGATTGTGTATATTTTATGCTTGTTTTAGGTATTTTTACTTGCTTGTTCCTATGTTAGTGTTTAATTATGTTCTAGTATGTTTGTATACACATTTTGTGTTAGTTGGTGTGTTAACCTTACCATTACATCCAATGTGTGCATATATAAGTATTTGGTGTTAAGGCATGATTAAGTGCTTATTTTAATGGTTTATGGTAGGTTAAATGGTGCAATTGAGTGAAGGAAGCATGGAATAAAAGCTGGACATAATAATAGGAAATTATCAAACATTGGGGGTCACAACTATGACCTAGCTAGTCACAGCCATGACTTAGAAACTTGGTTAGCATAAAAGTCTTATGCCAACCATGTTTTAAGAACCATTGGGCCAGGAAAAGAGGGAACACATGAGTGAGTCAGCATAAGGAGAAAAAGCCACCAGAAACATGAGAGAGGGGAGCAAAAAAGACAACTGTGGAGATTTGATGTACCACCTACATGATGAGTAATTTAGGGCTACATAAAAACAAGGAAAGGAGGGAGAACATAGCTGAACAAAGGAGGGAAAGAAGGGTAGCATTTGGAGCTGCACATTGGAGGAGAACATTAAGGATTCCAAGGCTACACCAAAACTGTCTAGATTTCCAGCTTGCTTCCTCATGCAATAAGCTTCTTTTTCCTATCCTATTCTCATATTTTTCTTTGATTCTTCTTTTTGTTTATTATATGTGTAGAAGTTTGGAACCTATATTGATGATGATTGAGTTATGTTTGATGGATTACTAGGCTGTTTTAGGATTATTCTTACTCAACCCATGTAAGATTTAACTTTTGTGCAATGTTATGATCTTTTATATGTGTTTATGGTATTTGGATGTTCATGCTTAGTCCATATAGAGATAAGGGGCTAAGAAATATGTTGTGAGTGTAACATGAGAGTAGGAATTCATGTAGGACATTCCATTTATCAAGTTACTTCATCATTTACATAGAGATATGGGATATAATGTAGTTGTCCAAAATGGTAATCAAATCTAATTAACGATTAGTTTAGGATTGGAGGTTGAGAGATCACGTATTAGATTTTAATCATTATTTTGGGATTATTTAGCATAAGTATCCAGACAAAAGGGCTAAGAAATTAGAAAATAATTAGGACTAAAAACGATCATATTGACAAAAATTGAAAGATTGCATGGGGTAGTAAGGGTAGTCCTAACTTTAGTTATTCGATTTTTCCAATTTTGGCATTGATTCCTCTTGTTTTTGGCGATCTTAATTTTGTGATTTTTTTCTCCTAATTGTTATTTTGATTGTTTTAATTGTTTATTAATTAATTGTCTAAAATTTTTTTAATTTAAACTACTAAGGTGACTACACAATTCCTATGGGATTTGATACCATGTATATTATAAGATGACCTGTAAACTTGCGGTACTTGGGAAAACAAGTAGTTAATTGGCTTTAATTTGAGATTTTTTTAATTTTCTTAGTTTTCATCTAGCTAGTTTAACTTAGCTAGTTTTGTTCACTTAGATAGTTTAGTTGGAACTTTTTTCTTGTGTGTGGGTGAGTGTATTAACAAGAGAAACTTAAGGGAATTTTTGAGAGGAGAAAGTGTAGATATCACCAAACTTGAATGTGAATTAAGGAAAGCATATAGGTAAGATCAAATTGAAAAGATAGTGGCTGATCAAGGGGAATAAGAAAGAGGAGATCATAGGACATTAATGGATTTCATGCGGCCAAGATTCAATCCCAATCAGCAAGGTATTTCGAAGCCACCTATTAATGCTAATAATTTTGAAATTAAGCCACCCTTGTTGAACATCCTTTAGTAGAATGTGCAATTCTATGGTCTACCCCATGAAGACCCCAATGCACACTTGGCTAATTTCTTAGAAATCTGTACTACATTCAGATACAATGGATTATTCGAGGATGCAATCAGGATGAGATTGTTTCCTTTCACTTCAAAAGATAGAGCGAAGGCATGGCTGAATTCTTTAAACCCTGAAATTGTGAGAACATAGGATCAGTTGGTCCAGACTTTCCTTTCTAAATATTTCCTATTAACCAAGACCACAAAAATTATCAAGGAGATCACAACCTTCCAGAAATATGATAGGGAGTCTCTCTATGAAGCATGGGAGTGATTTAAGGAGTTACAGAGGATTTGGCCCCATCATAACTTTCCAAGAGAGTTTTTGTTGCAAACTTTTTACAATGGAGTCACGATGGCAACAAGGAGCAATAGACGCCCCAACGGGTGGTTCGTTGATGAGGAAAACTATTGATGTCACGTGTGATCTTCTTGAAGATATGGTGACTAACAACTGTCTGTGGTCAATTAAAAGAAGTAGGCCATATCAAGTGAAGGAGTAAAAAAGGGTTACGTCACTGAGTCACCATCAACCGTACAAGCACAAATTGTAACACTAATAAGGAAATTACATAACATGAATGCTCCATCGAGTTCTGTAAGTGCGGTGTAACAGTTCTGTAAACTCTGTAACTAACATGACCATATGATAATAGATTGTTATCTATTAAACAATGAAGGAATGGACCAAGAAAGTTACATGGGTATGCAAAACAAAGTAACCAATCCATACTCTAACATGTATAACCCGAGGTGGAAAAACCACCTAAACTTCTCTTAGAGTAATTTTGCTGGAAGCAATGCGAGGCAACCAGGCCTACCTGGATTCTAACAAGACTCTAATAAGGTTTTGGATTCCAAATTGGACATGTTAATTAAGGTGGTGACCACTAAACTTAATGAACAGGGGGAAAACATGAAGATGATGGAGGACGAATAAAAGAGGGCTCAGTATGGAATGAGTCAATGTTAAAAAATCGAGCTTCATCCATTCACAATTTGGAGGTGCAAAATGGGCCAGCTAGTCACAATATTGGCAAGTAGACCTCCAGGAAACATCCCTAACTCCTCAGAACCTAGTCAGAAGGAGTAGTTGAAAGTAATGCAACTGAGAATCAGGAAGGAGTTGGGAGAGTCATCTGGCACGAAAACCACACAAGGTCAATTGAGTAATCAATTTGTGGTTACTGAAGAGAAGGAGAAGGAGGAAAAAGAACAAGAAAAAGGAAAAACCATATGTACCATCTCGTTACATGCCAAAAGTATCATACCCATAGAGATTGCAACAAAATTAGGTGGAAGCTTAATTTTCAAATTTTTTGGACAAGTTGAAGAAACTACAGTATCGACGTTTCCTTAGTGGAGGCATTACAAAATATACCTAAGTACGCTAAGTTCTTAAAGGATATCCTCACTAACAAGTGTGCTTGGGAGGATGATTAGATATTGTCTCTCACTGAGAGCTGTAGTTTAGTGATCGCGAGCCAATTGCCATCAAAGTTGAAGGACCCACAGAGCTTTACGATTCCATGAACTATTGGCAATTTAGAATTTTCTAAGTGCTTGTATGATATGGCACTGACAAGTGTGAATTACATCGTGTTTTAGGGCTTAGTTTGATATATTTTTAATGGTTAATCTAATCGTTTTGTGTGTGATTAGGTTAGAATTTTGTTAGTTTGTTAATTATTTATGTTTTAAGCGTTTTATGGGTTAGTATAAGTCTTTGAGCTTAATTATTATGTGTTTAAGGCACCCTGATGTGTTTGTTAGTGTTTTAGGGTTCAACATCAAAGAACAAATAAGTTTCAAAGATGCTAGGGCCGAAATAATAGCCTACGATCGTGACACGGCAAGCCACGATCATGATAAAAGCCCAGGACATGCCCCACGATCTTGGCTTACTTTCCATAATTGTGACAGAAGGCTCAGATGTGCCCACAATCATGCCATACAGGGTGGCCTGCTTCGGGCAGACTTGCAGACACTTAAAAATGTCAAAAATTGAGGGACTTTTTAGAACTTTTGGACCCCAAAAAACCTTAGGGTTGCTCAGAACATAAAAGGTATTTAAATAAAGACAAAGAAGAGGAAAAAGCTCTTGTATTAACCACTTTCAAAGAAACCCTGGAGAGAATTGTCGAGAGATAGAGAAAGAGAAGATGGAAGAGAGAAATGGAGAAGAAGTCGACTTCACGTACTTCTCAAATTAGGAGTTTCCTGACGTCGCTACCTCCCATCTCCATTTAGATTGTATTTTCTATTTATTTTCTATTTTTATTATCGTATAGAAATAATAGTATGATGATAGGATTTTTGAATGTTAAGATGTTCTAAACTCATCCTTGGGGATTTTATCTTTCATTTAATGAAATTTGATTGTTTGTGTTTTTATTGGATTTATTATGATTTAATTTTTGCAATTGTATAATTTGGTGATAAACTGAGAGGGTGAATTGAGTGAAAAATAATTATATTAGGCTAACGAGAGTTAGGTGATTTAAGAACAAGAATTAAATCAAATCGGTAAATTATGTGAAGAGATCTTGCATGAGTTCCTGATAGTTATTTTGGACAACTTCAAATGTAATTAGTGTTTTGGATAGATTGTTAATCGAGATATTACAATTCCCATAATCTAATTAGGGTTAATGGTTATAACTTTAGAGAGAGTAATCAGCCCTAAGATGGTCTAGAACCAATATATAGTAATTCATAATCGATTAGGTTGGCATTAAAGATAGGTAAAATTCCCTTTTCTCTTAATTAGTAGTTCCCTAGGTTGATTCTTGATTATGCGTTGTGATTACTAATTTATTAATATTTTTGTGATTGATTTGTTTGATTGAATTGCATTCTTGTTTTAGTTTCGTTACGTTTGAATTTCTGCGATTTATTTTAGCCTTAGATTTTAGGATTATATTATCCCTCCTAGTGGGATTGACACCTTAGGTACTATGTGAACAACTTGTGCACTTGTAGATTATTAAGGTTAATGAATTAAAACTTACACATATCGGAAAACCATGATCAAGTTTTTGGCGCCGTTGTCGGGGAGGTGATTAGTTTAATTATATAGTTTAAGGCATTTAGTTAGTTTTTAATTTTTGTTTTCATTCTTTCTTTCCATTTCTAAAATCATGCTCTTGTATGAACATAAGAGTCACGAGAAGATGGAGTCATGTAGATGAAACTTTAAATTTAGACATCATTCGATTAGAACGATACATTAGGAAAGCTCGGTGTGAAGAAGAAGAAGAAATCACAAAAGAAACAATGGCTGAGGAATTTCAACAAGATTTGGACCATGAAGCAAACCAAGGATGTCAATAATGGACACTTATAAGCTTCATGAGACCAAGGTTCAATATAGATAACCAAGCAGCAGCTAGGCCACTCGTATAAGCAGCATCATTTAAAAACAAACTAGCTCTCCTAAACATGCTTCAATAGAACGTGCAGTTTTATAGACTAACGAATGAAGATCCTGACGTATAAATAGTGAACTTCTTTGAAATCTGTGATACCTTTTAGTACCATTAGATGTTGGAAGATGCAGTCAGAATTAGCCTTTTCCCTTTTATTAAGATGCAGTCAGAATTAGGCTTTTCCCTTTTACCCTTAGAGATAGAGCAAAGGTTTGGTATAATTCCCTCAACCCAGCCAATGTCATGACTTGGGATCAGCTAGTTTATGCCTTTTTAGATAAATATTTTCCCCTGGCTAAGACCACGAAGATCATTAAGGAGATTACTGACTTCCAATAAAGTGACGGGGAATCGATCTATGAAGCATAGAATTGATACAAGGATTTGCAACAAAAATGCCCACTCCATAACCCAAGGAATCCTTGTTGCAAACATTCTATTATGGAGTAACCCCACATACGAGAGGCACAATTGATGCAATTTTAGGAGGATCATTGATGAGAAAGATAGTAGATGAAGCAGAAGAGCTGATACATGAGATGGAGAGTAATAGCTGCCTATAGACAAATAAGCAAAATAGACAAATCACTACTTTTTGAGAACAAAAAGGAATTGTGCTTGTCGATCAAATGATGGAGATGTAAGAAAAAATTGACAACTTATCTCAATAGCTCAACAACATGAAGGCTTCATCCTCAACTCAGTGAAAGTTGTGCAACTTAAGTGTGAACTCTTTGGACAAATGGATTATGATATGGTGGACAGTTTCTTGATGAAAGAAAGTGTTCCAGAGCAAGTGAATTATATGGGAACTCAATATGGATAGGGGTGGGAACAATCCCTACTACAACACATACAACCCTGGGTAGAAGAATCACCTTAACTTTTTGGGGACAAAAAATGCTGGAAGACAATTCAGACCTTAAGGACAATCATGCTTCCAATAAGACAAATAAAACTCAATGGAATCTAAGTTGGATAAGATTTTAGATAAAATTGGAGGTGTGGAGGATGCATACAGGATGCTTGAAAGCAGATTCAAGCAAGTCACTAAGAACCATGCATCTTCAATACACAATTTGGAGGTCCATATAAGTCAACTAGTGGAGGCAATTTCTACTCGGAATAGAGTAACCCTACTAACCAATACTAAGTCTAACCTAAAGGAACAGATCATGGCCATTACTTAGAACTAGGAAAAGAAACTCAAACATACAAAGGAAAATGGAGCTAAAAAAGATGGACAAGTAATTATGGAATTCCTTCCAAGTGAGCTCATAATTGAGGAAATCGAGGAACCATGACCTAAATTTCTGTACCCTATTCTAGCTCATCAAAATTCAATTGTAAGTAGGGTGATGAGGAATTCTAGAGAGGTTGAATTAAAGATTAAAGATGAAACGAAGCATCTACAAACAAAGCTCACATTAAAGGAATCAAATAAGAAGAAGGTTAAGGAGCGTATAGTGGAAGAAAAACCTAACATAGCATAGAAGAAAGTGGACCCAGGGGATTGTTACATTCCTTGTAGTACCAATGGAGTCGAAATAGATAGGGCATTCTCAGATTTAGGAGCAAGTATCAATATGATATCCTATACTTATAGTCAAAATTTTGGCGTTAGGAGAGTTAGAACCTACTACAAAGATGCTACTGAAGAGGGTGGATAGAATAGTTCATTAGCCGAAGGGGATTATTAAGGATGTGCAAGTACAAATTGATTAATTTACCTTCCCCACAAACTTCCATATATTGGATATTACAGAAGATATGGAAACCCCCATGGTCCTTAGACGACTATTCTTGGCTTCTGCCCGCTCCATAATTGATGTTGATCGAGTGAACTAACTCTAAGGGTCAGCAAACATCAAATAACCTTTAAAGTGTTGAAGAAAGATAATAGTTTTCCTTTACCTCCAATTAATATCAAGGACATCGAGCCTCGAGGACAATGGGAAGTTATTGAGGATCCTAGAACACATTTAGAAAGAAACAATCGTGAAGAAGGCAAAAGAAGGAGAATTAGAGGGAAAGTAGAGCCCAAGGCATAGTAGCTCTTGTGAAAATTGTAAGATCGATGACTATGCTACCATTACACGATTCATTCGAACCATCGTGAGCACAAGAAGAAAGTTGAACTACCGACGTTAAAAGAAGCATTAGATGGGAGGCAACCTATAGACTATTAAATTGATGTTATTTCCTTTGATTTCCAGATAGTTGAATTTCGTAGTTGGGTTAGTTAGTTTCTAAATAAAATCAGGAAGGCATAGGTGTAACATCCCATTACCCATGATAAGACTTGAATAGTAAATATGAGAAATTAGAAAGTACAATTCATGCTTATGCAAAATATTACATACACATACACAATAATAATGAGTTTTGCACATTAATATGACTGTACATGCATTCATTGACATTTTTCGGATAAAATTGATCTATAAATGGGATATATGGATTTTATTGTTTTGAAAAAAAGTAAATTGGATTATATTAAAGTTGATTTGATAATTTTGGAAATATTTTGGGTATTTGGAAATTTGGAGTATTTTGGACTAGGAAAAATGTTGAAATATGGACCAATTATAGTGGGACATATGGACTGATCATTTATTGACAAATGGCTTACATGCATGGTGACATGTGGTAGTCTTATTTGGGTGACACGTGTATTATTTGCAAAGAATACACGTAGATTATTTTTTTGGTTAGGAAGAGAATACAGTAATTGTTATTCTTCACTGAAGCACTCAACATCAAAATTCTCTTCCATGTTCTTCATCCCCGAATATAGAATTGTTAATCTTTTTAGTTGCAATTGAGTTACTCTTACTGCTGGGAAGGATAACTGAATCAAGTAAGTAATTGTTATTGATGTTTTCACTTTGTACATGAATTTATTCATGAGTGGTTTGAGAAGTGTAATTTTGGTTATGAATGAATCAGATGAAAGATTTGTGAAATAAGATATTGTCCATAATGAAATAGGTTTTGTTTTGATATACAAAGAGTTCATGAAAGTTAATGTAGGAATATATATATGCTCTGTTCTAGTTTAGAGAAAAATGCATATGGGTACTTTTCATGCATGAATGTGTGGAGTGTTTATAGAGATGAATTTAAATGAGTTTAATGAATTTAAATAAAAATGTTGGTGAGATCGTGGAATAACATTGATAAAGTGATAAGTCTCTGATGAAAGGAAAGTGTGGAAAAATGGAAAAAATGTATTAGATGAAAGTAGAAAGAGAAATAAAAAGCAGAAAATGGAATCTACATGTATGAGAATATGAATTTTGATGTTCTTGGATTTTTTATTTGTTTTGTGTTATTGAGCTAAAATGAAGTTAGAAGAATTGGTTTGAGTGTCATTTGTTTTAATTGAAGAAGATTGAAATGAGAATAAAATTTACAGTAGAGAGAGAAAGTACATATATATGAAGTTTTGGATTTTTTATGGTTGAAGTGTAAGGTTGGATATGATTTGATTAGAGTTGGGTATAGAAATCCATAATAGATGATTTAGAAGTAATTAATCTAGGAAAAATGGAAAAGATAAATGGTAGGAGAAGAAGAAGAAATATTCGGTGGAGAAAAAGAGAGAGAGCACGATCATGCTGAAAAAATGGAAAAAATAAATGGTAGGAGAAAAAGAAGAAATATTCGGTGGAGAAGAAGAGGGAAAGCACGATCGTGCTAAAAAGAAGTTGCAAAGTCACAATCGTGCTTCTGTATGATCGTGACTTCGCAGTTGCAGGTGGGATATCTCGATCGTGCAGACGTATGATTACAAATTTCAACGTTTTTATGAAAGAGTTTGTTTCTGAACATCCTTTGATATTTTTATTATAAATTCTTCACCCGATGTCCAAATGACTTGATTTTTAAACCATTAGACTCATAAAACATTGTTATTCATGTTCACCAAAAATTTTAGCCATCTAAAATGGATTGATTGTTGAATTTAAGATGAAAATGTTGAGGAGTACTAGAATATGATAACTGGAATAATTTCACTGAACACACTTCGGTATTTTGACAATATAGTGTTCTACAATTATTAGAATGAAATGATTTTTTATTTTGAGTAAACTAAAGATATATGGCTAAAAAATTTCTAAAGATATCGAATTTCAATTTTGTCTCTAAGAATTCTAGAATTGGACTTGAAATTGAATACAGAGTACAGTTATGTTTTAAGAATGGTCTAGAGTAAATTAAGTATAACTTTTAGAGTATTGAATAAAATTGAATGATATTGGTATCATTAGAAATCTAAGACATGGGAGAACAATTTTCTAGAAGGAAGTGTTATGAAATTACTTCATTTTCTTGATGATAATAATCAAGCAAAGTAGACCCAAAAGTTGGTTGTTAGACAAATTTGGATTGATTATTTGAGTCTTGTTATATGAATAAGTTTTGTGACAAGATTTGTAATATCCCACCCCCGCGGGACCCGAACCCGATATCATGGGTGATATCCGAGTCCGTGCCACATGAAAATAGTATGCTACAGCACTCACTTCCAGTTCAAAACTCAGTATGCCATTG
>JANIJH010000009.1:29515824-29550134 GCA_024520975.1 Erythroxylum areolatum | reverse complement strand
TTGATGATGATTAAGTTATGTTTGATGGATTGCTAGGCTGGTTTAGGATTATTCTTACTCAACCCATGTAAGACTTCACTTTTGTGCAATGTTTTGATCATTTATGTGTGTTTATGGTATTTGGATGCTCATGCTTAGTCTACATAGAGATATGAGAGCTGAGAAATATGTTGTGAGTGTACCATGAGAGTGGGAATCATGTAGGACATTCCATTTATCAAGTTACTTCATCATTTACATAGAGATATGGGATGCGATGTAGCTGTCTAACGTGGTAATCAAATCTAATTAACGATTAGTTTAGGAATGGAGGTTGAGATATCGCATACTAGATTTTAATCGTTATTTTAGGATTACTTATCCAAGGATTAAGAGATAAAGGGCTAAGACACTAGAAAATACTTAGGACTAAACATCATCATATTGACAAAAATTGAAAGATTGCATGGGGCAATAAGGGTAATTAACTTTAGTAATTCAATTTTTCCAATTTCAACTCGATTCCTCTTATTTGTGGCAACCTTAATTTTGTGATTGTTTTCTCCCAATTGCTACTTTGACTGTTTTAATTGTTCATTAATTAATTGCTCAAACGAAGTTTAATTTAAACTATTAAGGTGACTATACAATTCCTGTAGGATTCGATACCAAGTTTATTACAAGATGATCTGTGCACTTGCAGTTCTTGGGAAAAAAAGTAGGATAGATAAATGTCTATCAAGTTTTTTGGTGTCATTGTCAGATACTTTGGAGTTAGCATCAACGGTAGTTTAAGTGGCTTTGATTTAAGATTTTTCTTAATTTTCTTAATTTAGTTCATTTTGATAGTTTAACTTAGCTAGTTTTGTTCACTAAGTTAGTTTAGTTTAGTTGGAACTTTTTTCTTGTGTGTGGTGAGTGTATGAACACGAGAGACTTAGGGGAATTTTTTAGCGCAGAAAGTGTAGATATCACCAAACTTGAACATGAATTAACGAAAGCACATAGGTAAGATCAAATTGAAAGGATAATGGTTGGTCAAGGGGAACAAGAATGAGGAGATCATAGGACATTAATGGATTTCATGCAACCAGGATTTAATCCCAATCATAAGGAATTTCGAGGCCACCCCGTTAATGCTAAGAATTTTGAAATTAAGTCGGCCTTGCTTCAGTAGAATATGCAATTCCATGGTCTACCCAATGAAGACCCCAATGCACACCTGAGGAATTTCTTAGAAATCTGTAGTACATTCAGATACAACACATTATCCAAGGACACAATCAAGATGAGATCGTTTCCTTTCAATTTAAAAGATAGAGCGAAGGCATGGCTGAAGTCTTTGACCCCCAAAATTATGAGAACATAGGATCAGTTGGTCCAGGCTTTCCTTTCTAAATATTTCCCATTGACCAAGACCATAAGAATTATCAAGGAGATCACAACCTTCCAGCAATATGATAGGGAATCTCTCTATAAAGCTTGGGAGAGATTTAAAGAGTTACAGAGGAGTTGCTCCCATCATAACTTGCCAAGAGAGTTTTTATTGCAAACTTTTTATAAGTGAGTTACAGCAGCAATAAGGAGCACAATAGATGCCACAATGGGTGGTTTGTTGATGAGGAAAACTATTGATGTCGTGTATGATCTTCTCGAAGATATGGTGAATAATAGTTGTCTATGGTCAATTGAAAGAAGTAGGTCATATTAAGTGAAGGAGAAAAATAGGGTTGCATCAACTGAGTCACCATCTATCATACAAGCACAAATTGCAGCACTGACAAGGAAATTACACAACATCAATGCTCTATCGAGTTCTATAAGTGCAGCGCAATAGGTTTGGGAACTCTGTAACCAACATGGCCATATGATAGCATATTGTTACCTGTTAAACAATGAAGGAATGGAGCAGGCAAATTACATGTGTATACAGAACATAACAACCAATCCATACTCTAGGACATATAACCTGAGGTGGAAAAACCACTCGAACTTCTCTTGGATTAATTTTATTGGAAACAATGCGAGGCAGCCAGGCCCACCTAGATTCTAACAGGACTCTAATAAGGCTTTGGAGTCTAAATTGGATAAGTTGATTGAGGTGGTGACCACTAATTTAATGATCAAGGGGAAAACATGAAGAGGATGGAGGATGAACAAAAGAAGGCTCAAGCATGGAATTAGTCAATGTTCAAAAATCGAGCATTGTCCATTCACAATTTGGAGGTGCAAATGGGCCAGCTAGCCAAGTAGACCTCCAAGCAACCTTCCCAGCTCCTCAGAACCTAGTTAGAAGGAGCAGTTGAAAGTAATACAAATGAGAAGTAGGAAGGAGTTGAGAGAGTCATCTGGCACGGAAACCACACAAGGTCAATTGAGTAATCAATCTGCGATTACTGAAGAGAAGGATAAGGAGGAACAAGATCAAGAGAAAGAAAAACCATATGTACCACCTGCTCCTTACATGTCAAAAGTACCATACCCACAATGACTGTAGTAAAATTAGGTGGATGCCCAATTTTCAAAATTTTTGAACAAGTTGAAGAAACTGTAGATCAACATTTCCTTGGTAGAGGCATTATATAATATGCCTAAGTACACTAAGTTCTTAAAGGATATCCTCACTAACAAGCGTGCTTGGAAGGAAGATCAGATAGTGTCTCTCACTGAGAGTTGTAGTTTGGTGATCACGAGCCAATTGCCGTCAAAGCTAAAGGACCCAGGAAGTTTTGCGATTCCGTGCACTATTGGAAATTTAGAATCTTCTAAGTGCTTGTGTGATCTGGAAACAAGTATAAGCCTCATACCTTTATCAATTTTCAAGAAGTTGGGATTAGGTGATATGAAGCCAACTTTCATGTTAATACAACTTACAAAACAGTCGATCAAGAAACCCTTTAAAGTGGTGGAAGACGTGCTTGTAAAGTTTGATAAGTTCATCATCCTAGTTAATTTTGTGATCATAGGCATAGCAGAAGATCGTAATTGTCCTTTAATACTAGGAAGACCTTTCATGAATACTAGAAGGGCTCTGATCGATGTTCATAATAGGAAGCTCGTCTTGAGGATTGGAGATGAGCAAGTGGAGTTTAGCATGAACAAAACCCTCAAGAATGAAGGTGAAGGAAGTGTGTATATCATAGTTAATCTGATTAATGAATGTGTGAGGGAATTAAAAAAAGAAGAGGTAGGATACAGGAGAGAACCCCATGCAGAGGACAAGGACAAGATTGAAGAAGGGAGTGAAGAAGAAGAGGAGGTAGGAGAGGGCCCACAACAGGAGTCTTTAGACATAACAGACCTACCCACCCCATCTTCAACTGAAAAACCACCTGTGCTAGAATTAAAGCCCTTACCTACAAAGTTAAGATATACATTCTTAGATGAGGGAAACACACTTCTAATTATTATTTCAAATTTGTTGGATGAAGATCAAGAGAAGCAAGTGGTCGATACAATTCAAAAAAGGATGAAAGCACTGGGATGGCAACTATCAGATATTAGAGGTATTAGTCCCAATGTAGTAACCCATTAGATAAACTTAGAAGAGGGATGCAAAATCATGAGAGAGAGACAACGAAGATTAAATCCAAACATGAAGGAAGTGGTAAAGAAGGAAATTATTAAACTTCTAGATGCAAGCATCGTCTATCCCATTTCAAACAGCCAATGGGTGAGTCCCATTCAATGTGTTTCGAAGAAAGGTGAGATAATGATAATCAAAAATGAGAAGGAAGAAATGTTATCAATGAGAACCGTTACAGGTTGGTGGGTTTGTATAGACTATCGAAAGCTCGACACTATAACGAAGAAGGACCATTTTCCCTTACCCTTTGTAAATCAAATGATAGAAAGAGTAGTAGGTCATGCCTACTACTGCTTTCTAGATGGATATTAGGGGTACAACCAAATCTACATATATCCAAAAGATCAGGAGAAAACCACTTTCACATATCCCTATGGTACTTTTTCCTATAGACAGATGTCATTCGGATTGTGCAATACACTGGCAACCTTTCAAAGGTGCATGATGGCTATTTTTGCAGACATGATTGAGGAAATAATGGAGATGTTCCTGGATGATTTTTCAGTCTTTGGAGATACCTTTAAGCAATGCTTGAAAATTTTAGATAGGGTTCTTCAAAGATGTGAAGACTCTAATTTGGTACTAAACTGGGAAAAATGTCACTTCATGGTTCAGGAAAGCATAGTTTTGGGTCTCTAAATTTCATTTGAAGGAATTAAAGTTGACAAGGCCAAAATTGAAGTAACTGATAAACTCCCACTGCCCTCCAATGTCCACAACATCCGAGCATTTTTTGGACATGCCAACTTTTATCGCTGGTTCATCAAGGATTTCTCCACAATAGCAAAACCTCTTATCTAATTGTTGGTCAAGGATATGCCTTTTAGCTTTGATGATGACTGTTTGAATGCCTTTGACAAGCTGAAGAAGGCATTAATATCAGCATCTGATCTACAATCACCATATTGGTCGCTTCCATTTGAGCTCATGTGCAATGCCAATGATTATGCTATAGGATGTGTGTTAGGCCAAAGAAAAGAGAAGAAATTACACACTATTTATTATGCGAGTAGGACATTGACTGAACCACAGCTAAATTACACAACAATATAGAAAGAATTATTAGTTGTGATTTGTATGTGATAAATTTGGATCATATTTGCTAGGCTCTAAAGTCATTATTTTTACTGATCACATGGCATTAATATATTTATTTGCAAAGAAGGATGCCAATCCTAGATTAATTCGGTGGATTTTACTCCTACAAGAGTTTGATCTGAATATTTGTGACAAGAAGGGAGAAACATGATGGCAAATCATTTATCCAGACTAGGAGGAAAGGAATTTGAAGCTAAATTGGAGATAAATGAACAATTCCTTGACGAGGATTTAATATGGATAAATGCATCTAACATACCGTGGTTCGCAGACATTTTGAACTACCTGGCAAGTGGTATCTTACCCTTTGATCTTAAGGACTAACAACGAAAGAAGTTTCTTTTTTATTGTTTGCATAAATATTTATAGGAAGAGCCACTTTTGCTAAGGCGATGTGTTCCAGACGATGAGTGTCATGTCATAATTCTGCACATGCTAGACACTATGGGGCTAATAGAATAGCCATTAAAGTATTAGAGTAGAAGTTCTTTTGGCCAACATTATTTAAAGATGCAAAAGAATTGGTAAAAAATGTGAAAGATGTCAAAAGATAGGGAAGATATTTAAGAAGGATGAAATGTCGATGACAACAATACTTAAAGTTGAGGTCTTTGATGTTTGTAGATTAGATTTTATGGGATCATTTTTGTCTTCATACGAAAACAAATATATTTTGGTTGGTGTAGATTGTGTTAAAATTTGCTGAAGTGATGGCAACTGCAACAAATGATGGTTAAATGGTGTAAAAGTTCCTTAAGAAGATAATCAATAGATTTGGAGTGCCACGGGTCATCATCAGTGATGGAGATACCCATTTTCACAATAATCCTTTTGAAACATTATTGAAAAAATATGCACTACATAGGATAGAGATACCGTACTATCCTTAAACAAGTGGCCAAGTTGAGGTCTTCAACTGAGAACTGAAAAAAAAATAGAAAAGACCATTAACTCTTCAAGAAAAGATTAGGCTAATAAACTATATGATGCAGTATGAGCCTACCAAACAGCGTTTAAGACAAGCATTGGTGCAACACCTTATAGGCTGATTTATGGAAAGGCTTGTCACTTATTGGTAGAATTAGAACATAATGCGTACTGGTCAATTAAAGCCCTAAACTGGGATGAAAAAGCAATCAGGGAAAAATGAAAGCTTTACAAAAATGTAAATTTGTTTAAGGAAAAGGTAAAGTGGTGGCTTGATGCACATCTCAAGCAAAAGGACTTCCATACAAGGGATATGGTTTTCCTATTCAACTCAAGACTTCATCTGTTCCCAGGAAAATTAAAATCTCGATGGAATGGCCCCTTTGCAGTAGTTAATATTTATCCATCTGGAGCGTTAGAGTTAGAAAATGAGCATGGAGAAGCCTTTAAAGTGAATGACCACAACTATAAGCCTTATTTTCACGGCCCATTGCCCAAAGAACGAGAGAAACTATCTCTTCAACCCCTCCAGTGATCCAAGCATAGGCTAAAGAGTCTTGCTAGTGACTATAAAAATTAGCATCAGTTTTTTTTTATAGTTTGGTGTGTTTTATGTTTTGTGTTTTATTTCACTAATGTTTTTAAATTTTATGTGTGACTGTAGTAAGACGAAAGACGAGAACAAGGGAGCTATGCTAAGAGAGTACACTTTCCAACAATGCTACCTTTACTGTCGTCCCATTAAATAAGCTTTCTCTTGCCCGTTATCTTTTATTTTTGTTATTTCTTATGTTGTATGTGAATTGTATGTTTGATTGTTTCATTGTGCATCATTTCCACACATTGAGGACAATATGTTGTTTAAGTGTAGGGGAATGGTATGCAATTTTGCATTGCATATTGTGTGTCTTATTTAACTCCCCAAAATTTTCCTATTTTGTATGATTTTGCATGATTTTGTGTCAATATGCATAATTGTCTTTCAAGTCTTGTGTGCATTTGCACTATTTGTCACTATCGATAGTGAATCAATGGCATAGTCAGATGAGGATGAAATTAATGTTAAATGTGATTATTTAGCATCTGAAAGTATCTTGGCTTATGAATTTGTGTTTGAATGAGAATTGAGGTAAATATGCATGTGAATTAGGATATAGAATCTATTTTTACATTTGATGTTACATGATGGATGTGTTAACATTTAGAATCAATTAAACTAGTAGGAAATTACAAAAAGTCCTTCATCAAAATTGAAAAGCTACAAAGAAAAAAACAAGAGGTGTATTTAAATGAATAGCTATCCCACTGGCCCAAAAAGGGTTAAGAATAGAGCTAGTAGCCAGCTGTGAAGAGTAATATAACTGAGTAATCAGGGGACATTCATCAAAAATGTTTTCCTTCGTGCCAAAAGGCTATAATGACTTGCTAGCTAAGCTTAATAATTAAAAAATGTTAATGAAATAAAAACCTACCGATCTTTATATAATAGCTATAATTTTCACAGGGGCAACTCAGTAATTGAATACCTTTCTATTTGATTGATATTCATAAATGCATTTATTCAAGTGACATAAATCTAGGGATAGGATATAATTAACTTGATTAACTTATAGATATAATTAACTTGATTAACTTAGATATTTATTTCGTTCGATTTGAGCATGAATGAATGAGTTGAAATGTTAGATTATGTTGGATGATTGCGTTTGAGATTGAAAGATTTCTTTAAGATTATCGTCATTGTGCCACTATCATATAGTTGCATGTTTTGTGAGTGTGTATGTTTTATGTAATATATGCATTGTGTTGTGAATCATTTTTTGTTTTGTGTTTTATTTTGCTTGAGGACAAGAAAAAATTCAAGTGTATGAGAGTTGATAAGTGTGGATTTACATATATTTTATGTGTGACTATTGCATGTTAATGTTGCATGATTATGCATATGTTATGTTTGTTTTAGGTATTTTTACGTTGCATGTGGCCATGTTAGTGTTTAATTATCTTCTAGTATGTTTGTATATACATTTTTTGTAAGCTGGTTTGTTAACCTTACCATTGCATCCAATGTGTGCATCCATAAGCATCATTGTGTATGTTGTTATTTTATGTATTAATTGGCATGTGTTAAGCCATGATTAAGTGCTTATTTTCATAGTTTATTTGTAGGTTAAATGGTGCAATTGAGTGAAGGAAGTATAGAATAAAAGTTGGACATTATAATAGGAAATTACCAAACATTATCACATTCATGACTTATAAACTTGGTTGGCACAAAAGTCTTGCGCCGGTCATGTTTTAAGAACCATTAATTATATAAAATCAGGAGGACAAACCAGGATAAGAGGAAACAAGTGAGTGGGTTAGCATTAGGAGAAAAGGCCACCAAAAACGTGAGAGAGGGGAGCAAAAAGGACAGTTGTTGAGGTCTAATGTACCACCCACATGATGAGTGACTTAGGGCTGCATAAAAACAAAGAAAGCGGGCCAAAAATAGGGGAATGTCATGGTAAAACATAGCTGAACAAAGGAGAGGCAAAAAGGTGGCATTTGAATTTACACATTGGAGGAGAGCACTAAGGATTCCAAGGCTAAACCAAAGTTGTCTAGATTTCCAGTTTGCTCTCATGTAATAAGCTTCTTTTTCCTATTTTTTCTCATCTTTTTCTTTGATTTTTTTTTTTTGTTTGTTGTATGGACAGAAGTTTGGAACCTATATTGATGATGACTGAGTTGTGTTTGATGGATTGCTATGCTATTTTAGGATTATTCTTACTTATCCCATGTAAGACTTCACTTTTGTGCAGTGATATGATCATTTATGTGTGTTTATGGTATTTGGATGCTCATGCTTAGTCTACATAGAGATATGGAGCTGAGAAATATGTTATGAGTGTACCATGAGAGTGGGCGTCATATAGGACATTTCATTTATCAAGTTACGTCATCATTTATATAGAGATATGGGATGCCATGTAGATGTCCAAAATGATCATCAAATATAATTAACGATTAGTTTAGGAATGGAGGTTGAGAGATCACATACAAGATTTTAATCGTTATTTTGGGATTATTTAGTCCAAGTATTGAGAGAGAAAGTGGTCAGACATTAGCAAATACTTAGGACTAAACACGATCATATTGGCAAAAATTGAAAGATTGCATGGGGCAATAAGGGTAATCCTAACTTTAGTAATTCGATTTTTCCAATTTCACCATTGATTCCTCTTGTTTGTGGCAACCTTAATTCTATGATTTTTTCCCCAATTGCTACTTTGATTGTTTTAATTGTTCATTAATTAATTGCTCAAACAAAGTTTAATTTAAAATACTAAGGTGACTACACAATTCCTGTGGGATTCGATACCAAGCAAATTACAAGATGACCAGTGCATTTGCGATACTCGAGAAAACAAATAGGATAGTTAAATGTCTACTGCCTACCTCCGAAATTCCTGGCCCATCCATCCACTGACAACTTCCCATTGGGAGGTAAATTGAAGAACGTAAGACCTCCTGAACTAGCTTCAGGGAAAGGGCTATTTCCAACACCAGCATCTCCACCTCCTTTGTCACTGCCACTCTGCATCTGCAACTACTCATCCTCATCCAAAGGAAGTCACTCATACGTAACATTGGTAAACAACGATGCATTCACTATCACAGGCCCTGTTGCCGTCAATTCTCTAACAACGCTTCCCATCCACCTGACCCTATCTTCCAGTGAGAAAAATAGTCAGACTTGTCGCTCCCGATGACGCTGAAGGCGGCAAGAATGATCTAGATAATGATAAGATCTCAAACCTATTAAATTGATTAAATGATATCGTTTAACTAAGCAGGATTTTGAATCTTAATCATTGCTGACATGTCTTGTTAATGAAGGTCCCTGTATACGTGGTACTGTCACGTCAGTAAAAATAACGTTTAGCTAGAATTGAAAAATTAAAAATTTGAGTATTTTATTTCTATTTTCTAAAGTTTAGATTATAATTGAAAAATTAACGAAAGTTTCAAAAATTTTTGTAATTATATATTTATGTTAAAATCTTCCTTTATGGCATAATTTCTCCCCCCTAACGGCTGCAATTGTCACCTATAGAATTCAATTTTAACTTATGTTAAATTTATACATTGGCCACTTGAGGATAAAAGAATTTTCTGATGAAATATTCTTGTTAATATCTTAAGCCTAGGACCATGTATGCATAGGATATGGAAGGAGAGGAAGAAAAACAAAAAGGAATATTTATAAGTTAGCATAATACATTGGATACAGAGAGCAAATAATGGGAAATGAAGAAATTGGAAGCTGCAGAAAGGAAATCATCGATTCCTAGAGGTTAACGTGAGTAAAGGCAATCTGGAGCTCTTTTAATTTTCCCCGTTTGGGTGTAAATCTAATTCAAAGTGATCCTCGTAATTATTTCCTAATTTTGTAGTGATGCTAGTGCTCTTTAACGAGTATAGGAAGATGATCGATTTATCGTTGTTTTATATTTGGACTTTTATTTTATTAATATAAGTCATGTATTTATTAAATTTATAATAAAATCATTATAAATAATTGCTAAAGCGATAAAATCTATGTCGATATTCAAATTCTTTAACTGTTTATCAGTATATATTTTTTAAAAAGCATAGAAAGAATTGTTTTACATTTTTAAATATTTTTTATAAATTAATCTAAATTTTTGAGAGTTTACTGAAATTAACAGTCAACTTATTTAAATGGAAATAAAAAGAAAAACATCAAACAAGTTATTTTTAAATAGAAATAAAAGAAAAAACATATATTTTATTCTATACAAATTCATAATTGTTCCTGAATAATAAATTTCTTGTTCAAGTCTAATGCAACAGTTCAAAGATGCGAATTTCTCTGGTAGCATAAAGCAGGCAACTCAGGAGCCAGTTCACGTCAACAAGCAACTGGAATTATTGCTCAGTTTAGCTACATTTTGTAAACCTTACAAGTTAAAAAATTAAAGAAATTGAAAAATCAACGTAATCTCTCTGTTCTTCTCACTCAGCCAAAAAAAGCAAAAAAAAGAAAAAGAAAAAATCGTAGATACACATATAATATAACCCAAAAAAAAAAAATTCTGAAACCTCTTTTCCTCGACGTGGCTAGTGAAATTGCTACTTTCTGTTACCGATTTTGCGCATCCCATCAGCTAGAGGTGGATGCCTTCCAGTCCTTTGCAAGGTAGTTCGAACTCCATTTGGTTTCCTTGACGGTGAAGGGCCTAGCATTGTATTCAAGTTCCTACAAAAGTTGAAAGCTTGGTCAGGGAAAATGTTAAGATCACTTGCATCAAATAGTAATCAGCGTACAGGATTATTACAAAACAATAATCAAAATTGCACCTTAAGTCTTGGTTCTTTGCTGCTTTTGATAATGACTTTTTGGCCTTCGACTCAATTCCATTGGTTAAGCTGGTAAGTTTGGCCTGATTAAGTTGCCACAATAAATCAGGTTCGGATGAGTCGCTAGTGACAGCATCTAGATTATCATCCAGGTCGTCTGTTGTAGCAACCTTCAAACGGTTGTTACCCATGAAAATGTTATAGGATTGTTCAGGGAAATTTTTGGTAGAATCTGACAGATACTTTTGGTAAAAGACATTAGGCAAATGGCCATTATCAGCTTCCCAACATCCCGTTGAGTTTTCAACTCTGTTTATGGCTTCTTGTTTGTTCACCATGACTTTATCCACCCACTCACCAGATCCCATTTCCTTCTCGTCCTCCCCATAATTTTGGCTAGGACTAATGACCGGAGGCCATGGAGGTGAATTAGCCAACAGCTCATCAAGATCAAAACTTTGCCTCTTTTGCCGCAATTTAGAGTTTGAATGAACCTGCACAAAACTCAAAATTAGTCAAAATTTATCATGTTGTATATGCATGATATTAGTTATTTCGTTATGTAAATAATAACAGCAGCAAAGTGTAAAGATTAGGACTGAATTAGCACCCTAAATGCCATAGGATAAGATCCAAAAGAAGAACCAAATATGGATTCCTTCTTCAAAGAATATAATTGGTTTAGTTATCAAAATGTGTGGATTTTACTCTTTCATATTACAGAAAATGGAAACTATTCGAAACAGTTGGCTGCTAAGCTCACAAGGGATAACACTTCTCGCGAAGACCTTTTGCAAGCTAGTTTCTGAATCTGGTGACATAATTACAGGGCTTGTAACATTTGCAAATGCTCAAATATATTAACCTGAAAGCTTTTAAAAAGACAAAGCAACCCACTGATCACAGTGAAGCAATATTCACCTCTATGTTGCCTACTTCACCCATGGGTTGCCTGAAGCCAATGGTATCAGTCAAATCTCCACATTGCTGCTTGGGATTGAAAGGTGTAAAGTCACTTTCTTTCCTTCTATAGCCGTCAGAATTACCAGATGCAGAATACTGAAGGTATTCTGGCTCACCCTCCTTTTTCGCCAGTGTGGCCTTAAGGCTTGCAATCTGGAGGTAAAGAAAGACAATAAAATCAACTTTCGGTGGCTGGTATGTCAATTAGAAAGTTAATCGTGAGGTGAGGGAATTATAGAAGGTTAAAGCTTAGAGATAAAGAGGCACTAACTTGTTCTTTGAGTTCTTTAACATCTGCACCATCTTTGTTCACTCGTGCAGCACCAAGTTCAACAGTGGCTACCCGCTCTGCAAATTTGAGCGTACTTATTGTTTCACCAATGGCATCAAGCTCAGGGCTTATGTGAACAAACATCAGTGTCTTGGCTTGCCCTCCTGAAACAAGAATAGCAAAGCAACAAGTGGCCACAGCTCTCTGAAAAGAATGAACTGAGAAAATCTTAGTTGAACTATGCCATTTGGACCTTACCAAGCGAGTCTTGTAGTAACTGTGTAAGCTTGCTGTTTCTGTAAGGGACATGGGGATTCTTTTGCGCAAGTGATGCAATGACATCACCTAGAGCAGAGAGAGATTTGTTAATATGCTGTGCTTCTTTAAGTCTATCCCCTGTGGCTTCAGATTTGTCCACCCTCTCACTACCCGCCAAATCAACCAAATGCATGCAGCCACGAAGAATAGTCCCAGATGTCATGTCTATTCCTTGAACGTGAACAGTCAAGCAGCTACATTTCCCCAAAGACTATAAGCTACACTGGCTGAAAGCATTGGAATATATAATTGTGCAAAGAACACACAAAAGACAAGAACCCACCTGTGAGAACGACTGCTTCGGTCATTTAATGCTGTAGCACCAACAGCACGGTTCCTTTGTCCAACGTTCATCAAATCAATTACATCTGATGTTGATGACACTGCAACCAGGTTTGCATCTGGTACGTTCAGACCATTCTGAGAACTATTGCGGATTTCTAATGTGTCACTGAATTAAGTATGACTTTCTTATGTGCAACTTCACACATTCAGATGAAGTTTCAAATAGTTGGTATACTTATCAATTAAAAGAGGAAATCATCATGAAATCAAGCTAAAGTGATATATCATGCATAACAAGAATTGTATAGTTTTGAAGGATATCTTCTGTTACTTCCATCAGTCACAAGGAGATCCCTGACTTGCTCATTGTAAATCTCAATCATTTGAACTGCAACATTATAGCGGAAAGTGTTCTTCCTTTGCTCTGCTAGAAGAAACAAGTCACCCAATGCCCTATAATTCACACCAAGGCTTTCCTCCATAAGCTCTTTGGGTCCTGTCTGAAAGTATGACAACAAAACATTTTGGCATACTATTAAGCAACCACAACATTTTCTAGCATAATGAGCTACATATATATCTTAAATGCTTTACCATTGTATATGTTTTTCCAGAACCAGTTTGACCATATGCGAAAATGCAAACATTATATCCATCCAGAACTGACCGAATCAGAGGCTGCATGTCAGAGAAGACCTCCGCTGCAATTTAATGAATCATTTAAGATTCATATAATTTTATTTGTGCCAAGAATAACTCTTGATGAAATTCTAGCCAACCTTGTGTTGCAGTTGGGCCAAAAACTTTGTTGAAGCTGAAGGACTTGCGTCCTTTGCCATATCTTGATGGGGTGTTTATATCAATAGAGCCTTCTTCTATATTGTCCACGGAACTTAAAAAATTTGATTGTCTCGATAAAAATGGTCGCACTCGACAGTAAACCCGAATACTACCTATTCAAAGGAAGCAAAGTATGAAGGTTTTATGAAAAAAAGCTCAGATATAAGTTCCACAATAGATTTTTTGCAATAGTAGCCTACCCTTTAAATCCTGCACTTCATTGTAAAGCTTACGATTTTCTTCAAGGACCTTATGGTAACCTGAAGCCGCATGAGCTAGTCCTTGAATATGCATTCCTGTAAAGAAAGTAACAAGTTTGAACCTCAGCTTCAAAACTTCATAGTATTTCTGTGGCTTGCCTTCCCCACCAAGATCCACCAAAAAAGAAGCAAAAGGAGGTGGAATGATAAGCACAGAGAGATTAAAACAAAACAAAGTCTAAATTAGAAAACTTACCAAGATTGTTGAATTCTTCATGAAATTTCATTTGCATAAACTGCAAACCAGCCTTTGTTGCACGAAGTGAATGTTTTAATTCCTACAATAGAAAGATTATCTTAGGCAGTCTTGATGCTTATAGAGCCAGAGAAAGATATATAGCACAAATAGCATACCTGGACATCTCTTTGCTGTTGATCAAAGACCATCTGCTTTTTTAAAGTTTGGTTTTGTGATTCGTCCTCCTTGATTTTGCGAGAAAGTTCCTCTTTCTTGATCACCTCATTGCTAATCTCTTCACTCTTCATCAATCAGAAACCGAAGAAAATATGAAGTACAAACGATATATCGATGGCTTCAAAGTAAAATTTCATAACCAGCTGGGGCTATGCAGATCAAGGAGACTTACCGTTTTAGTTTTTAATGCAGATTTGAAGGAAAACTTATTTCCCTGTGAAGAAGTGTTGTTTTTAGGAGTAGCCTTAACCTTCAAATTACAGCAAAAGATAACAATTAATTGGTGTTGACGTAATTCCATTTTCTTCTTATGAAAGAAAGTTAAACTTCAGCATACCAGATCACGTTGGATTGCAATCCTATGCTCAAACTCATCAACAAGCTTGCTGAGAACTGATTCCACCAACTATTGCAAGTGGAAACGGCATAAGGCAATGTTAGAAGCAATGGAAACAAAAGCAAGCTACAGTACTTAGTCACACTAAGATGCAACTATAGAGTTATGATGCAATGCAAATACTTTTCATCGGGGAGTGGAAATGAGAAAATTATAGTGATACGAGGACAGCTAATTTTTCTGCACCAAAAACAGAACACTAGTTGTGTAAAAGTTGCTGCACTTGCTATTACATTCACTTCTTAATTAGTTTATTTTGATCAACAGATGCTCCATCTCCAAGTGATATTAAAAAATATAAAGTGTAATCTCTTACCATTTGAACTTCTTCAGGCTTTTTATCCATCAACAGAGGACGAACAAGCATGCTCCATGAACCAGTAGACTGCAACAGTTATAAAAATTTGAATTCCTTTATGTCCAAGCACAAGCACAACCACAACCCTAAGAGCTAAGTGTACCAACCATTTTATTGGAATCAAGCTCAGCGGGCAGGGCACTCAATGATTTCTCATTCATTGGTGAGTTCCTTGACAAACAATTCATGAATGGTTCTGCATTTTTCCTCACAAATGATTTTGTGGTCATGGTAGGTTTCACCGTTCCTCCAAATTTCCATACTCCATTTCCACCACTCTGTTTCCACTCATAATAGGATTTGAGTGCCAAAACACTGTTCACAACCCTGGCAGATTTTCCTCCCTGAGATTGTGCAGAAAGAGGACAACAACATATTGGCAAGTTTAGGCTAAAAACTCAACAAAACACAACTCAGTTTTAGAACTACAGGTATATACAAATTGCAATTTTTAAACTAAGGGAATAAAGAAGAAATTTGCTTATAGCAAATTGCAAGACATACTTGTTCAAGATCAGAAGCTTCAAAAGTAGGAATCCCCAACTCTTGAACAGCCACAAGGAAATTCCTCACGTTTTCAAAGTATTGAAATGCAGACAATGCTGCTCCATCCGGGATAAGCGCAGCGTCACATGGACTTTCAACCACCTGCAAGCAAACAATTTTTTTAATACCCCATAAATTTTTATCTAATAACTACAACAATCTACAAGGGATTGAGTTAATTGCATATATATACATGTATATATGTACAAATTCACGCACCTTAGGCACAGCTCCAGATTGGACCTTATTAAGAGCATTGCATAGAATGATCCCACTTCTCAATCCAAGCCTCAACTCCTCCTCCGAAGGCTCTGCCGGCAAATCCTTAGCTCCCACTACTCCGACCATCTTTCTTAACCACCCTGCTGCTTCGTATCTCCTCGACGCTACAGTTAATTTCATCAAGAAAGGATAGATAAATTTCTTCTCAAAAATTTTATATTCCATGTAATGAAACATCCCGAATCAAGCAAATTGATATGTAAAAGAAGAAAAAAGAAAGTAAATATGTAGGATACCAGCTTCTTGAGCTTTTCTAGACTCTAAATCAACATCTCTGTGTCTCATGCCGTGCTGTTGCAGAACATCCTCCACCACTGCCGCCACCGAAAACGACAATCCTCCTTCCTCCATTCCTCCCTACCAAACGACAACCCCTACAAACAATCAAGAACAAGAAGAAACGCTCTGTTTCTATTCTGTTTCCTCAACAAAACACTACAAACTTACAACAAGTACCTCCCGAACCAAAAAGGGCTTCAAATTGAGAGAATGAGAAAGGAAGGAGAGAGGGAGGGAGATGATGATATTTTGCGGTGTGTTGGATTTGCCTTTTGCCTTCTTTTTCTCTTTTCAAATCTCTTTATTCATCTCCCACGTTCCCCATTGTCTACTCAACTACTTAGTTACATACAATACACTAACCTCCCATACTTAAGTATCTCTGTACGTGCTTTGTACTCATTTCTACGTACCACGCACACTCTCTCTCTATCTCTATCTCTTTCTCTCCCATACCTGCTCTCCTAACCTCTCTCCCAACCTCTCGTTGTAACTGCCTTGTCTGTTCAGAAGCCATATTCGGCGCGTGCACCTTTACCAAGGTGGAGCTGGTATAAGTCTTGGGGCGTGACCGTCACGCTCTCTAACCGAATAGTGATCTTTATTCCACCATCCTTTGAAAAACTCGTTAAAACCTCGCTGCCTATCATAATCACAAGTAGTTTAAACCAAGTAGGTTGATGTGATTGGTAGAACACTATCATCCCTTAACCAGAAGTCTCGAGTTTGAGTTCGAGTTCTGAGAATTAAAAAATCTGTTTGGCCAACACTTTATCCTTTACAGGCTGACCCGATGCGAGCAGAGATTAGTCTAAGAGTGAATGGCTTAAAGGCGTTTTCTCATAAGTTGAGACTCTTTTAAGACACCTCGTAAGCTTAAAAAAAAAAAGATAATTGGGGTAGGGGGCGTCTTGTTTTATAAGTACGTTATTTTTGGACTGGAAGTTTTTCTTGTACAAAATTGTGTTGGGTATCCCATCCCTCCATTGGAATTCAAAACTGAAGCATTCAATTTCAACCAAAAGCGGACGGCTGGTTTGTCCATTTCTTTGATGTTGTTATGCACGACTGTTGAATATGTTTATTCTTCACAATCCAAATGTTCAATTTCGGTGGGATTTTTCCAATATATGAGATAAACATTTCATGTTTGACGGCTCAGGCAGACCTTTTCACCTTTCTTTTGCTTCACTCTTACATTATGTTCTAATCTATAAAATGTTACAGCATTTTCATCAACAATCCCAATTTTAGAGACATTATTGTTAGATAAAATTAATTGAAGATCCCATCAACTATAACCGAACAATGATACAAAGTATGTGTACGTAGTTACAAGCTTATTAGGCCTAATAATTTATGTCCATCGTCAAAGATGGAATCTGTTAATTTCCTTTTCAGAGTGACATTGGTTCATGAACATTAATATTAATTAAAACGGGGATTGACATCGTCAAAGCTTTATCACGTAGATTTGCTAAAGCTTTGTGATTATGATACCAACCTTACCATGCGTTTCTTCATAATATTTAATTACACCATTTTGAACTAGCTAAGCTACCCATTGTTCATGTACGTTTTAACATGTACACAACAAATTTTACCTTTTATCTCCTGAGCAAGAAAGAGAAATCTATTATTGATTGCCAAAACAATCTCTATAAACTTTATTTTGTGTCTGCATGTATTAAATTCAAGAAATCACATCCATAATTTCATAACAGGGTAAACATTATATCAACTAGTAAAGTTGTTCTTTTGTTATCATAAAATTCTAAGCTAGTCTTGGGTAAGGACAGGCAAGGCACCTGCTCAAGCCCTAGCTTTATGAAGAATAAAAATTGCAACTAAAAGGGTTTTATTTTGTTTTTTTATAAAGGTCTTGATCTTTATAAAGAGCAACAAAAGAACTCCTATTTTATTTTTTTTATTTTTTAGAAGAACCTATTTTTGACTATCATAAAGGCAAAAAGATAAAATAAAATTTTTTTTTATTTAGACGGGGCTTATAAAACGGTAGGATCGGCACTAAGAAGATTACAAATTTAGGTCATAAAAATAATCTTTTCGTAAAAACATAAAGGAAAAATTGCGTACAATATAATCCTCCTCAAATTCTCACAAAGCAGAAAATCTTATGGATTGCATATATTAACAAAAAAAAATGCATTCATAATTTAACAGCATAATCTTTAATCCGCACTTTAAAGCAGCAAAACATACATCAAAAGCTCCAGTGTGTTAGGCAAAGTGTATCAATCAGAAAACCAAAATGGTAGTTGAAAACGGTTGACAAACAGCTGAGTCCTATATTATCATCATCAAATCTTAACCGCATCAGTTCATTACATTACTTGTATGATCTTCAAGCCTAAGCAATAAAAGGGACTGGAATATTTTTACTTATTTTTAAAAAAAAATTAGTAGTAAAAAGCATGACTAAGTGAATCAGTCGTAGCAGACGACGGGGAGAGGAGGAGATCTAACGTTCGAAAATTTTCAAATCTTAGGCTCGGGACGAAACCAGCCAGGTTCGGAGTCCTGAAAGGCCCACGTGGCACGGGCTTACCCGGACCCATTTTACTGGCCGTTTCGGCCGAGCTATAATCTTCTGCGGATGTTTTAATAGTTTAGTGAATGTAAAGACCCCACGTGATGTCATAGGTGTCAGTTGGCTATTGGATCCTTTCCCTGCCTCTTGCTACTTAGTACAGTATGTATGGAACGTCACCGTATAAATCAAACTATAGGCCAATTCGTAATCTTACAAGTCCCAGTGCATTTGGTAACCTAGGATGGGAAATAACTAAATTGTACACCAAAAGTAAGAGTTTAACACGTTCAAATATAATTGGAGATGGGGAGGAAATTAAGGAAAGATTATCTTTACAGGTAGTATTTGAGGTGCCAAATAAAAACCTTCACGTGCTCGGGGAACCCACATATCTCGACTCTTCAGGCTCTTTTCCTGACGCAGGAGGTTCATGACATGTGTGACGATGGCAACCCACATCATAGAGAATCTAGAACTTCTGTCTAGTTTTATGGTGTTTTATTGTGTCCAATAAATTTTAGTCATTTATTTATATGAGTCTTAGATGAGTCCCGCATAAATAAATGTTATATTCAATAAAATGTTTTATTGAGTATGTACAAAAACACATAGCACAAATACAGGAAATAACATATACACAGGAAAAATGGTTGGAATTTTCCATTTACAAAACAAAAAGAACAACACAAATGTAGGGCAGTTGGAAGACCAACAAACCTCAGTTGCTTTTAGTTAACTTGGAAATCTGCGAGTTAGATCACTATAACTAATAGCTTTACTTTCTAAAATGAAGATAGATCATGATACCCTTTAAGCTTTCAGCTGTATTCTCGAGGGATCCGAGGCAGCTAACAGGGGCTGCCCCGCTTAACACTTTTGCAATTCTTTTGTTCCACTAAAGTAATCCAGTGGTTCTTGCTCTGCTCAGTGATTAAAATTGACTAGTGTAGCCTCACTAAACCAAAAGTCTCTATCATCAGTATTAACAAGTCCTCAATTCTTTATTTCACGTTAGTTTGAATAAAATAAATATTGGTAAGAATTTAGTATTCAAAATATCAACCTAAGATTAAGTTTAAAGGCGTAGTTAATAGATAATATTTCCTATAAAAGAGTAAGTAGAATTATTACCTATATACTTTTCTTATGTAAAAAGAAAGAACAAAAAAGACTGTCCATCATGCATGTTAAAGAAAGAACAGTATCCCATGTTAATGGCAAAGTGAAAGCATTTCTCATCATTGTAATTATTACTCTAGGCTGGACAGAATGCCAAAAAGAAGTAAAAAAATACAAAGGATATTTATAGCAGCCCCACTTGGAAAGCAAAGGCATGAGCAACCAGCAAACTCCAACTAAGAGATGTAGTAGAGAATGGCATAGGAATTCTTACATGAAAAAGGTCAAGCCTTTACATTCAAGAAAGGACAGTTTGCTAACCAGACTAAAACTTAGGACTTGTTAGTCGCTAACCTTAGGCTAATGAGTTTGCAAGCTCAAGTGCTGGTTCTTGCAACATTTTAGGTTGATCCTAATCATAGGCATTAAGATATGAAGAAAGGAAGAGTAAAGGAGCATCATAGCTTTTGTATCTTTATCTTTTCTATCATTTTTAATAATGAATTGAGCAACTTGCTTCCTCAATGAATAATCCTCAAGCATAGGAGAGGACGGTAATATCCTTTTACTGGCATGGCCCTATGTTTTTTAACCGATCATATGCTGAGTACATTGACAAAGGGTATAGTACTTAAACTTCCCTCTGCTCCCTTGTCCTTTAGTGGATTTATGTAATAGCTATAAAGCATACTCCTCAAATCCCTTATTCAGTACTTGTAGTTTATTCGATTTTTTGGTGATATGTTGAAGGAGTATTTCATAGGATGCTCTTTCTGGGGTTAATGAGTTGTCTAATTATGAACACTTGTCTGCTTTATTGAGACAATTACGAGTGCATTTAGTGATGAATGTATGGAATATCTTTCAAATCGTCGTCTTAGTCCTAAAACTTTCGAGTGGCGTTACTTTTCAATCTCCAAATCTTTGTTGTCCCTATCCAATACGTTGTACATTGAAAGACGTCTAATTGGGTAATACATTTCGGATGGAAATGAACATACTAACCATAAAACCTAGTAAAAGGTGATAACTGAAAGGGAAAAACGAGCTTTTTGTTCTTTTATTCTCATGGCAAAAGTTGGTTTATCAACAAGAAGATGGGCAAATGTCTCTGTTGAATTATGTTACCAGCATGGAAACGTGTTAATGATTGGACAACTGGGTTATGAAATGATTTGAGTTTTCCTCCTAATCCCCTTTCTTTCAGTCTCTCTCAGCTGGAAGGAAACAATGCAGGTCCCTTGATTCAGACTACCCAACTAAAATTTTGCTTTAGGACTTCTTTTACCTTCTCTCCTAAGAATCGGCAATGCTGTAAGTATTTGGGGTCTCAAAACTTTCTTCCCAAGCCCGTAGATAGCAAGTCATTACTCAAAACTGAAAGAAGTTCTCAAGCTAGCTATTTTGCTAAATGAAATATTGAAAACTACTTGATTTATTGAACTGTTTATTATACTTCTGATTTTAGAGCATATTTATGCTGATACATATATCATCAACCTATCTACATGAATCATCGACCTGACAGGGCACTTTGATTATATCACTACGGTGATTTTATCTCATGATTTAAAGTACTGAATGCCTCGGAATATATTACTCGATACAAACGTAACAGTATTGATTATCTGAAGTCAGGAAGCGACAGTAGAATTCTATCAGAAGAGATGCATCCAAATTGGTAGTTGGAATCACGAAAAAAACTAACGGCAAGAAGAAAGATAAAAACTCAATACCACATGAAGAGTCACCTCTGTCATCCCGTTATTGCTTTAAACCATTTTCTTGGATAGAAAAGGAATCGAGAATGGAGAGATTATCTTTGTTGGTCCAATCATAAACAGATCCAGTGAAGTCCAGTTGGGTGGAGTTCTGACATTCAGCAATCCCCAGAAAAAATGTTGTGAACACAATAAATGTACTATTCATTTTTAACATAATTGTAACCATCAGTATAACCTAATCCTATTTCTTGTGATACTGAATCTCTAGGCTGGGTGAAAGCCTCGGTATCTTGAAGATGCTGATGATGTAGCAAAAGCAAATACAAAAGATAATTTAGACCACACAACACATTTCATCATCAAGACGCGAGGCTACCCCATCTACTCTCTTGTGTCATAACTTGTGGTAGTGCAAGCTGGTCTACCCAAGCAAGCTATAATCTCAAGCAATAATCACTTTCACAATGTCTGGGGCTGTGGATCGGGGGGGTACATACTAACAAGAAACCGGTGAATCATCTCAAAGCTAGTGAATGTAATCACAGCTGCAGGAGTGGTCCTGAAAAGATTAGTTGCACAACCACGATAGAAGCCAGGGAGACCCTCTTGCTGAAATACTTTCTTTATGCAATCAACCACACCTGCATACCGCTTCTCAGAATGGTGGCCTTGTTCTTGAAGCCTGGATCGTACTACCTGCAAATATAACAATAGAATAAGCTATTACATTATGCAAACACTTTGAGATAATTTTCTAAATTATGGTACAATTACAGAAAATACTACTATTAATTAAAAGATATGCAAGTTTAGTTAACATATAAATTTCTCACCACACTCCTCTTCTTTCAAAAGGTGGTATTACGTTCAACATGAAAGAGCATTTAGATATCTCAAGATGTTGCAAAGGGAAAAAAGGGAGAAATTTAGGCCTCCACAATTTTTCTCATACCTACAACTCGAAAATTAAAAGCATACCTCATGTGGATATGTCAATGTCGAAGCAAATATTTTGGAGACCGACGAAGCAACAGCAACATCTCTTGCACCCAGTTTATCCATTGTGGTATTTTCTGCAACACCCACATATGAGGTCACAGCAACATCTCTTCATTGATATTTTCACCAACCAATAAACATGAAATTAAAATTACCTTGATTGGCCAGGTACATTTTGATCTTCTCGTATGTTGGAAATTGAATGGCGACATGACTGATACCAGCTAATGCAGGCACAAGACCACTAATTGCCACAAAATCGAAAAAGCGTTACTACTAAAAATTATATTGAAGTGAAATGCCATCCATAATGTGAAAAATTACCTATACAACCCACGTAGACCCTCCTCATGAGCTATTCTTCTCAAAGCAGACAGTGTACCCCTATACGGAACAAATGCTCTCATTCCCTGAGTCTACACAGCAAAACAAAATGGATTAGAATATTAGTGATAGTGCCACAGGACCTTCCAAATTGCAGTCACCATCTCTGCTGTAAATGGCAAGAATCGTTCGCATTCATCAACTTTTTGTTGCTTCCTATTCTTCTAATCAAAATTTGTCTCTTGGATAGCCAACTGAGGAAAATTTGTTCTGCTTATCTTTTATAATCGACTCATGGGCACAATCCTAAAGCTCAAATGAAAGTTTTTACTTTGAAATTACAATAAGAACTAGACAAGAGAGCCACAAATAAAGCCATAGTATCATTCTGTCCAGCAAATAATGCCACCTTACTTGCACTTTTAACATGAAATTCTTAAACAACAAAGAAATACTCATGGCATGGCATGCTAAAGAAAACTTTTCCCATAAACAACACAGTAGACAAAAGAATTTCAACTTTTGACACTTACTTGAAGTCTTGTCTTCACAACCCAAAGAGGATTTGTAAAAATTGTGGTTGCAGCTCCAGCACCAGAAGCAGCTATCATATTAGCTCCTATTGACAGCTGATGATTCTCATCTACACAAGCCACAAACCCAAGGTGTATTAACACTTTGTTAGAATGAAACACAAATTCTAAGATTTTCAGGGACAGGATTTTAAACACCTATACTTTTTTCCCAATCAAAGTAAATGGTTAGCACTAACCATTGGAACAAAGAAAGCTTTTGAATTGATCATACATTGTAAAATAAACCTGCAAAATTAAGCACATTCGTCAAGTGAATGAGAAGTGAACAACAAAATTACAAGCCCTATGATGATGATAACGAAGCAAGGATAATGTTAAGATGGACAAAAAAAGGTAAAATTGTCTTCAAATGTTAGAACAGCATATCTCATGGTAAAGCTCAACATGGAAAGCTCCAGATATTAATGTTTCCAAAAGGCAATTATGTTTAACCAACTTCATGAATTATGAAGCAAAACAGAATAGATCTAATCATTGTACAAGCAAAAAAAGAAACACTCGTCTCCATAAAACTTGTTGCATAGTAATGCTTAGGTGTACAAGGAATGATAGTTGTCCAAATTTCTTCACGTTTGCACTAACAATTTGTTACCAAAAGTATCACTTCAACTACTCAAGAATCATATTGGAATCAGATATTTCCAAAGCTTGTTAACAGCATAGAAGTGTATTCTAAATAACCCAGCATTGGCACCAAGAAGATTGAAGTATAATCTAGGGCTTAGTAGCACTACTGCTGATATAAAACTCATCACTGAGGATGACTGAGAACTATCATTGAGTTTTGGAATTCCAAATAGGTCAAAGATGAACATTAGAGCTTAAAAAGATTGTAATATGCTACATATGACAAAAATGCATCTCATCCATTGATAGGCCTAGATTAAAAATTAAAAGTTCAAAATTCTTGCACGCAAATCATGTACACTATACAAAACTGAGAGCCTTCTCATTCTTTAACATGCTATTCACAAGAACTGTCCTCCGGTCAAGCAGTTGCAGTTTCACTGTATTCTTTATTGTTTTTACTTCAGAAATTCACACTGAGAAATTAAATTGCATGGGAAACGTAATATACCGCCCAATTAGGAAGCAATGCCAGCACAGTAGGCCCAAGTCCTCGATACATGCCTCGAAGCCCCTCCTTCTGAAATATTTGATCCAAACTCCCAACAATAACGCTTCCTGTGCATTATTAAGAATGATTAATTAACCTCAACAAACGATTCACCAAATCCATAATAACAATTCTCAAGAGACAGACACCTTCAATTTCTAAAGGACATAGCACCATACCCTTAATGCTTCCAGTATGGAGCTTTGGCAAACCATGAACTTGAAGCCTAGTCTTTATTACATCTAAAGGACACACAAACGTAGCAGCGATAACTCCTGTACGAAAATTAATCCCACAGAATCACAAGTTAATACGGAAACAATTAAAACTTCAAAATTTCATTCCACTATACAGATCAATCACAAGGTAACATCGTCAAACCAACAGACTCACCTGCGGCAGCGCCGGCACCGGCGTTACATAGAACCCCCCTGGGATTAGGAGCATGAGAATCGCTGGACATTGCTTCTAGAATTCAAAAATTCAAACTTATCGCAGACGGAGAATTGAACCAAACACAAGAAGTCCTCTCTCGAGAGGGCGATTGCGGAGAACCAGAGTCGCATGGCCAGAGGATGGTTCTCTGTAGGTTTGGCGCGAATTTAGCCCCTAGGGATTGTGCTCTCAAATTCTGCAGCACGCTGGAAGACAATCGCGAGAGCAGGTCCCAAGTTCACGGATCCAGAGAGAGAAGAACGACGGTTGAAATCGCCATCGTCACGTGAGATTCACTTTGTGTCGGGCATTCACGACCAGAGACGTAAAAGGCTTTTTTTTTTTTATGTTTTCTATGTCCAAATTCGTCTTAACGGATCCCAGCCGTACGATTCCTAAAATATGGGGTCCACATAAATGATAAGCCCATAAGAAGGTCAAATATTGTTTAAGTAATATTTTAAAAGTCTACATATTTTACAGACGACTTGGATGGAAGGAAATTTCCCAGAAGAATTCATGCGTTCTTGGCTGCTCTAGTTCCAATAATTTATCATTCCTTTCCATTCCATTTCACCTCAACTACACTGTAGTGCTAGTGGATATAAAAATTATGTGTAAATAAGATTTTTTATTATACCAACTCATAAGAAGAACGTTTATTATATGTTTTACATTAGAAATAGTCAAATATTCTATACTTCTGTCATTATTAGAACAAAAAAAGATTTTAATTATTTTCTCTTTGGAAATATTTTATAAAACTATTGTTTTAGTTATTCTCACGATCACTTTAATTATTTTAAATAATATTAAAATGACAAAATTAATACACACTTAGTTGACTTGAATCTTTATATTTTTGTGAGACTATATGCTAAAATAAAGTCTCTTTATTAATTAAGAGTAAGACTACGTTTTATTAAACATATCCGAATCTCATGTCTCAACAAAATCTTTAATGAATGTTATTGTTGTAACTACTAAAATAAATAAACCATCCCTGTCCATAATATATGACAAACTCCGCCTAATAATCTCTTCTTTGCATGTGATTTTAACAACTCAGTATGGAACCATATTATTGCCTTATGCGATTGGAGAGCTCCACGTACCACTGTCTCAGAGATAACAGCTAGTCTCTCAGCACAGCAACCATTACGCCTTATTTTCTTGAGAGTATGTATCTACAGGTTATATTGGGAGAGGAAGCTTCGACGCTTCAAGACTCAAGCTTTTACTAAAGATGGTCTGATATCCATAATAACAGAAGAAATTCGTGAGATTCTGTTGTCTATGAATTTATCTCACCATTGCTGCCCAATATTTGCGCAACGTTAAGGTCTAGGATTTCTTCGTACGTCTTATGCCTAGCTTCGGATGAAGTTCCAAAGGAGCACCTAACACTCGAACTCTCTACTCACAATCTTACGGTGTTCTGTATCATTTCCTTGCTTTTTTGTGTGAGCTATTTCTTTTGATCTCCTTGGACTATCCCTTGTATTATTCTTTTCTTATTAATCAATTTTTCTTTTCAAAAAAAAAACCTTAGCAGCCAATCCTAAGTCCAATTTTCCAAGGGCATGCAATATGTTTCCGGACCATTAAAAATGGGTCTCTTGTCCTCAAAAAGTATTCAATCTCTCGAATAAACCTTCCTAAGATTATTATTTTAAAAATCGAATCAGAAATTAAATATGTAAGACAAGAAATTTTAAGTTTGAAAAAGTTCAATTAGTATTATACCATTATAAAATTGGCTAAAGATTAAATAAAATTAAAGAATTTAAAATATGATTAAAAGATATTATTTTTTACCTATTGAATAATTTAAATTTTAATTAAAATTGTTAAATAAAATTAATTTATTTATTTTAGTTCATAAAAACTTATTAATTTATTAAAATTAACCGATTAAGTAATAAATTGATCAGTTTTTAACAAAAAAATTTATTAAAATAAATCGAATCGAAAAGTTAAAATTGAACCAAAAAATTGGAAAGTTCAAAGTTTTTACTATTGACATGATCGAAACCGGTTATATTTTTTAATCATTGCGTAAGATTATAAAATGCGTTCCCATAAAACAATTATAGCTGGCTTAAATTTCAAAGAAAAAGATAGTTGTAAATTAGAGTTGGATCTTTATAATTACTTGAATCAAATTCGTTATGTAATTTTAAATTATTAATTTACTAAATAACTTATAAATTATTATATAATTTAGTAACTAATATATTATAAACCCAAAATGTGATATTATTATTATTTATAAAAATATGATCCAATAAATTTTATTAAAAATATAATACTTATTTATAATTTAACATTTTATTTTAAATATAATTTATTATTATTTTTCTTCGTATTTTTTGTCTATATATTATTATATTTAAGATGAGTTGTTTCATTCCAACTCCATAATTGTATCATTCTTAAATATATGGATTTTAAATGAATTAATCATTTTATTTTAGCAGCTACATTAACTCAAAAAACATAATAATAACATTATTCTTAAATATTATAAATTAGACCAAGTTAATAATCTAAAAGATATTTCAAATTGACTAATTCAAATATTACAATATAAAAGGTCTCTCGCCATAAAGGGGTTCAATATTCTATTTATACATTATACAAGGCAAGCATGGCTACGTTTATTTTTACTCCACTCGATGTTAATAAACTTAATTTAAGGTGATAAGATTTTAGGTTAAACATGAGCTTTTTTCTAAATTCAGCCTTCAAATTAGGTTTAAGTTCTAACTATATGGTCTTAGTTTGGTTTGAAGCTTGCATATGCAAAATGATATCATTTTGTGTATATAAATAAAATGACATTATTCTGTGTACTATATAAATAAATTTTAGGTTAACAACATTTATTTATTGTTTCGCTTCTTGTTGCTGCCAACTTCCTCTCCAACTAGCATATGTCGTTAAGATATCCGATTAATTATTTTGGGCATTATTTATAGTTGGATATGTTTGGTATATTCTTATGATAAGAAATTTACTTTGTATGGAATTTTTGAAGATAAGATAGTGTGGATAATAAAATCCTAGAGAAGATTGGATTTATTAGAGATAAGATCACCATGTTTTATGGAAGATTAAGAAGCTGATTTTTTAATGATTTGAGTTATTTTTAGCAGCTACAATTTTGACAATCTGAGCTATCTTTGGCAGCTGCAATTTTGGTGATTTTAAGCAATCTTTATTGATGTGTTCCATAGACACAAATATGAATTTTTGGACATTTGACTTATCGTTTTCGTGAGAAAAAACAAGCAGAATATTTGTCAATTGTGCAATTGTACTTTTGTGATGTTTTGATGATGAAACACATATTCGATTGATGATTGTGTGGTTGTGTTTTTGTTGATATGCTTCAATGATTTATCATGATTTTGGTAGTCCCTATGTACGTGAGATATGATAATTTTAGCAGCCATGTGTTTAAGTTCCTTATGATATCAATTATATATTTGATTGAAGATTGGTGGGGCTGTTATGCGTGTGGGCTTTCGATGATTGATTACAAAGTTTTGTTCGTGAAAAACATGCAATCCATCTATTAATTTGAGCAATTGCATTTTTGGTATTCTTCAGTGATTAATTATATGTTCTAATGATAGTTTTTATAGTTGTTGTCTGTCGGTTTCTTCAATGATCAATTACATGATTTATTGACGTTTCCTGGATGCTATGTATGAGTGTATTCGTAGATTATGTAAAGGTTCACAACAGATTCCTGTTGGATGACTTCTGATGATTTCAGGTTGATGAGGTTGTACGTATAAAGGAGTGTCTTTATTAACGTTCGTTGTTACAAAAATTCTTTGTTGAGGTAAGCAGAAGGTGATTATATTATTGGGAGTGAAATACTTTAATAAGGTGTGAGTACGAGTGGATAGTGTCAAGGGGTGAGTAGTGTCAACTTAGTAAAGCTTTCTGTAAAATTATTGTACTTCAGTGAAAATGATTAAGCTAGGTAAGAGCCCATAGACGTAGGCAGGATGTGTCGAATTTTGTTACCAAATTTTAATTGTTGATTTATTCGTTGTTTATTTGATTTTACTGCTTGTGTTTTAATTATGAAAAATTAACTAATATTAACACAGTTGCTTTGTATCAAGAAACCGACAACAATAGTTCAAAGCAATTGTGGTAGAATAGAATTTTTGCAAAACTACATCCTTTGGTACTTTCATATGTCTTGACCTTCAACTTTTTTACGATTTTAGTAATTTTTATAATTTTTCTTTATTCTTATTTGATTGTCTTTGTGATAAAGAGGACTATTATTAAAAAATATTGAATTCCGAGTTCGAATATCTTGAGTTCTTTTTTAACTTTATTAAAAATTTTGGTAGGACTTAAATAGTGGGTTTTGATTGTTTTGATAAAAAGAATTTGAACAAATAATTCTCTTAATTACAAGTATTCATTATATTTACTTTCATACCCTTCTTTCTCTTTGATATAAAAAAAAAGAATAAAAAACCTTTTATTTTTTATATTTTGACTTGAGAGGTATCTAGTTACATCAACATTAAAGACCACATAAAATTGAATTTTTCGAACTTCACTTAACTCTATCAATTTTTGGGTGATCTAAAATTTGATTGGAATCATGTTCAAGTCGTCCCTTATTTGATAAAGTTTTGGGTTGTGTAAAATTCGATCGAATCTGAGTTTGAATCAAATTTGATCAAATTTTATGTTAAATTTAAAAAATTTTCAAAGGTTAATTCGATCTAACTCATTATCGTTTGGATATAAGGAACAAATACCATTTTTTATTATTTCATATTTTTATCTAAATAAAGACTTCTTTATTATTATTTTCTTAAAAAATATATATATTAGCTTGGGATGGACTCTTATAAAAATAAAACATATTAAATTAACTTTCATTTGAATTCAATTAAATACATTGCTTTATATTCAAAACTTGAAAATGAATTACAAATAACATTTTTATAAAATACTCCAATTTTATTATATGGGAAATCTCACATAATTATAAAATTATGTAAAGACCCTTGCATATTACCGACCTACGTACAAAGAATGTGATACATGTTATCAGTGAAAATTATGGGGATTTTGCATGCATTAATAAATATAACAACCTTCTTGACTAATACAATATACTATTCAGATATTTTAGAAATACTAGAAAACAACAATTTACTTTTAAAACTTGGATCTTTTCAATAAGTTTATCCACATTTTACACGGACGTGACGTCCCGTTCATTAAAGTCGCTGCAAGGCGACCAAGTGGTGACATTAATGTATTGATCCTCTTGGTGCCACTACTGTATGAACCACTATAGACATAACTTACGTCACTCAATAATCTCGAATATATCCATATATTTTCATCCAAGAAATTTTAGTTACCTTGCTAGGATCCTTGTAGGCTGAAAATTTAACGTCTAAATACTCTGATTACAACAAAAATACTGTAATATAAAATTTGGTGCTAGTTTTCTTTTCAAAGTTGTGGGCTTGGTGAAATCTAAATAAAAACACAAAATCAAATATAATTTCTTGTAGACTTAAGATTAATAAGTTTCATATCAAATAGTTTTGTCAAAAATAGAGAATGAAAAAGAAATGTAGCATGTTCTCTGTATTTTTGTGTGTGTATAATGTGATGTAAACTTATCTATTTATATACTTTAGGTGACTCTAACTAAAGAAACAAATTAACTAAATATTACATAATATTAATGAACATAATTTTAGTAAAAAATGAAGGCTAATTAGATGTTGATAGTTGATTGCCAAAAATTACGTTAATATCCTTTTTCAAACTCAAGGTAGTAGTGAAGACGATAACTAAAGCTTAGAGCGAAGATCTTAAAAATGTCGAGTGGATGTGATTTGATCTGAAGTTAGGCGAGTGACTAGAGGAAAGGTCTCCTCATAGTCAATTCCATATTCTTGATTAAATCTTTTTGCAACCAATCGTGCTTTGAATCTTTTAATTAGTCCATCAGTTTGTACCTTGATTTTGTAAACCTATTTACAGCCAATAGCAATCTTATATGAAGGTAGGTCAACCAAGTCTCAAGTGTTAGTGTTAAAAAGAGCCTGTAATTATTTCACCATTGCTTGTTATCATAAGGGGTTAGAGTTGGCCTTATGACAGGTTTGAGGTTCAAGGATAGGTGTGAGGTTCATATAAAGTGATGATACTGGAATAAACATGGAAGTCGTTGAGACGAATAGCTGGTTGACTTATTTGAGAGGATTGACAGAGGGGTTATGGAGACTCAGTAGATTATGGTGAATGAATAGAAGAGGAAGAGCTATTTGGTGAAGATGGAGGATCTGTAATAGAAGAAGATATAATAGAATATGTCATCGGTTGCGTTAAGTTGTTAGAGCTATAAGATGAAACTTTAGAAGAAATGTTAGGAAACAAAGGTATGGTAAGGTCAGAAATTTTTTTTGTGTGAGTCGCAAACTCAAAATTTTGATATTTTAGAAAACATTTATGTTCCTAAAAAGTGACATGTCGAGAGATTCAAAGTCTTTGAGATAGTGGGTCCTACCATCTATATCCTTTATGCTCTATCTCATGCTCTAGAAAACAACATAAAAGTGGTTTGGATTCAAGTTTGGTGTGCTCACGAGGTTGTAATAGAACAAAATACAACATCCAAAAACTTTAAGAGATGGATAGTCAGGAGCATGATTAAATAAGTGGTCATAGGAAAACATATTTCTTATGATAGGAGAGGGAATGCAATTGATAGTATAGATAGCAGTAAAGGCTACTTCTCCCCAAAGGGTTTCAGGATAAGAAGATGATATAAGAATGGCTCAAACAGTGTTAAGAATATGACTATGTTTGCATTCAGCCTAAACATTTTATTAAGATTTGTTAGGATAGTATCTTTGAATGATGTTCCCCTATTGATTAATAAAATTGATGAATTTTGTATCTTTGTATTCCATTGCATTATTAGTTCAAAATACTTTTATTTTGTAAGACAACTGAGTGTGAATCATATTAGAAAAAGAGAGTAAACGAAGAATAGTTTAGATCTATGTCGTATTAAATAAATCCATGTATAACAAGAAAAATCTTCAACAAAGATCACATAATGGTTCATACTACCCATAGTTTTATGAGGTACAGGACCCCAAAATTAGAATGAATTAGATCAAAAGATGCTAAAGAGTTAGTGAGAGAAAATGTTAAAACGTGACTTTTAGATATTTGACAAGGAACACGATCAAAATTTTCATTCTTAACATGACCTAGGGTACCACTAAAGATTGAAGACACTAATCTAAAGGTAGAAAGATAGCCCAAATGAGAGTACTATATATGAGAGGTGACAACACCAACAACAAGCTTTGAAGGAAGATTTAGAGAAGTATGCTCAAACAGTTGTCCAACCTTATACCATTTCAAAAGAATCTTGTTTGTCTGTGGATCCTACGCAATGCAACCATGATTGAAAATGATAAGTTAACATCAAGTTCATGAATAATATTTAATAAGAGTTTGGGAACAAAAAAGGCTTCAGGTAAATGTAATGTGGATGTGTGAACAATACCTATATGTTGTACATGTATAGTAGAATTATCGACAATATGAATAAAGTTTGGAATAGATGGCATTGTTAATGATTCAAGAATGAAAGAATCAAAGGTCATATGATTGCCACAGGCATAATCGAGCTACTAAGAATTTAAGTTACCTAATGTTACAGATAGGGCAAAGGAGGAGATTGTAACAGAATTTGGTTAAAGTTATTGAAGAAGGGCATGGGGCCCTTTAAAGAGAATTTATGGCAACAACGGTAGTGGAAGTAGGCTGGAGAGACTTTGAAGAGTTATCTTGTCCATAGTTCTGTTTGAGTAGTTTTTTACATTTAGAGATAGGGAGCCCTTATTTCCACGGCAATTTTGTTTATATCCACGAAAGTTAAATTGCCACGTCATTCACAATCCAAAATCTCACACCAAGTTCTCATCCAGCTTCATATATTCAATTTCCCTCGCTAGGACTAAAATCTCGCACCAAATTCTCATCCAGCTTCATATATTCAAAAGCTCACACCAAAATCTACACCAAATTCTCTCTCTCGCTTTGACCTCTCAAATCAGAAACTGCGTTCTCTCTCTCTCTCTCTTTGGCGTCTCAAATCAGAAACAAATTGTGGACATCAACAAATAACAATGGTGGATCCTTCAAGCGTGAACTTGAACGAGGTTTGTCATCTTCCTTTTTCTTTTCTTTTTTTTAAAGATGAAGTCTTTTGGTTCATTTGCAGACAAGCACACTGCATCTACTGTAATAATTTTTTAAAAATTCATTACATGAAAATAACATATAGGAAATTAGATTTGTACATGTGATTGTTATAATTTCTATTCATAGGTTTAACATGATCGTTTAATAGATTAAATAACTCATAAGAAAATAATATTTTAATTGAAAATATATTATTACCGAGATTGATGATACATGAAAAATCTTTTCAATTTACTTGAAGTATTTATGATATATAAGTTATTTAAATTTTTAAATAGATTATATCTATTTCTTTTTTTAATATAATTTTTTTGTTGCACCTTACAACTTTCATGCAAATTATCTAGATTATGGATGGAGACGAATTACAAGACATTGGGAGTGAAAAAAAAATGGTCATGATTGATGATGCGTTGGAGCTGTCGAAGAAACGATTTGAAAATCGAGATGATCTTCTGAACTCGGTACGTAATTTTGCCTTCACACATGGTTATGCAATATCTATCAAGGATTCAAGACGTGATAGATATGTGATTATAGGATGTGATAGAGGAGGAAATTATCGCAACCGATGGAAGCTTTCAGATGAAACTCGTAAAAGAAAAACATCATCTCGATTAGTAAATTGTCCTTTTGAGGTTGTTGGTAAACAAAAAGATGGGTCATGGATACTTGAGATAGTTGATGTTTTGCATAATCATATTCCTTCCATAAATATGTCAGGCCATCCTTCTTGTCGACGCTTATCACCAGAAGAGATTTTACGTGTAAAAGATATGATGAAGTCTGGTATACCAACCCGTCAAATCCTTTCCTCACTTAGGCAAAACAACCCAAAACTTTTAGCAACATCACAATCTGTTCATAACATGAAAACTAAGATTTTTAAAGAACTTTTAGATGGTCGTTCAATTATGCAAGCTTTATTGGATGAATTTGGCAATGGTGGTTTTGCATATAATGTGGGATATGATGTAGAAAG
>JANIJH010000009.1:29250649-29260838 GCA_024520975.1 Erythroxylum areolatum | reverse complement strand
TGCTTCCGTCTCATTTTTTTCTTCCTTATTATTTGGTTTTCATCAAAATTAATCGTAAAGTCATTTTGACTTAACAATCGTAAGCAATCTTTAGTTATTCATATTCAATAGCAACCCAAATATTAATTGTCTCAAAATAGTTTATGATTCATCAATATAGGAAAAAACATATACATATCATAAAATAATGTCATTGCTTCATAACATGATGCATAAGTCTCAAAACAGAACATAATTGTTCCAAAATAGAAGAGAACTTGTATCATATCGAAATTTATCTTGTATCAAATCAAAATTTATCTTATTTTAGATCAGAACTTATTTATAATAGAATCAAACATGTAGCAAAATACAAACTATGTTAGCCTACTAATCCTTTTTACATATGTGGGTAACGAGAACATAATAGAAGATACTATGATTGGTATCACAGAATAGGAGAGACTTATGTCTCAGTATTAGAAGACACTATTGTGTCAAATATTCGAAGACTTCTAAGTGTCAATATCAAGAGACACTAAAGTGTCAATATTAGGAGACACCTTAGTGTCACAGGAGCAACTACAGACCCTTCTAATGGCATGCCTATTTACCCACAACTAGGACTTAAAAGTTTTAAAACAATCCATTTCAAATTTTAGAACCACAAGCAAATAATGCAGTATATAACATCTGCCTTTATTTCACTTTTCTCAAATTGAACATATTCAATTTTGATCAAACTCAATATGCCTTATAAACATAAGCATTTGCATCAATATGTTAATCAAACATTAAGTCATTACATATTACAAATCATTATAGAAATTCTTAAATCATAAACGTCCATATCTAACTCACATCACATAAAACCCTTGGAACACATTTGTATTCTTAAGAACATATTCTTTAGGTTATTACCTCAATTAATAGTCCATAACTAGATTAACTTCTACTCAGTTAATCTAACATCATCTAGGTTCATTTTCAACCTGAATTAAGTTTAATTAAACCATTACTAAGTGCCCTAACCTTATATATGTCAATAATTGCATAAAACCAAGTTTTTCACCTTCCTAACCCTTTTCCACGACCATGGGAATACGTCCTATAACTCACACGATCATGGGATGAGTGAACCCAAGGTTCACTCAACCACAACCTTTAACCTACTTCCAAAACTTAACTCCTTAATACACCTTCAACACCCCTTCACCATAGTTCATCAATTCCACTTTAAATCCACCTTATTCATGCCTCAATTCCATATCAAATTCATGTCCAAAAAAAAATCATTCATTAGGTAACTTACAAATCAATATCTTCCATACATGAAAACCAAATCAAAAGTTATCATACAAGGATCATTTTTCCATTATTCATTTATCATCATCTTAACATATATTATATTCAATTCAACTATTGAACATTTCATATTATAATATGAAATCAAGTTTAGCATTCCCTTACCTAATTACCTTCAAGTTGTTTCTTCAAAGAACTAACCAAACCAACCCTTCATGCAACCAATTCACTTTCAAAATCTAGGTAGGTGTAGGATAATCGTAACACCTAAAAGATAGCAGCATAAAAGATAGCTTGAGGTAGCTTGTTAATGCAATATATAGCAAGGAGTTTAGTATGATAGCACATCAAAATTCAAGTAAATTCAAAGTAAGGGGAGGGGATGATTTCGGTGGTGAATAAGCAAAGACAAGGATGAGTTACAGCATAAATTAGCGATGCATAAGGCCATGCCATGTGTAAGATGAGTGTCCTTACTCCAGGGACACTTATCATGTAAAGACATAAACCACATGTCCTTTAATGGAATAACTCACATGTCACACATAGAAATAAGCCACTTGTCCTCCATTTAAGCTACTAAATGTCACAATTCTATTAGGCCATTTGTCACTTAACCAATGCTATCAAATGTCATTTAAGTATAGGCTTGGTTATACTAATTTTCATGTATCAACCTGTCTTGCCACTTGATAATTTTTCCTAGTCCAAATGTATATTTTAATACCTCAATTCTCTAATGGTGTTAATAAATTCCAATTCACTAAGTATGATCCATTAAACCAAAATTCAAGTCATATGCAATTCTCAATCATATCAATATGAACATGTAACATTCCAACTAGGGTACAATTTTGGGCCTTACAATTCTCTACCCCTTAAAAGAATTTCATCCTTGAAATTCTTACCTGATCAAAATAGTTTAGGATACTGAGCATCCATGGTCTCTTATGATTCCCATTTTGCTTACTCAAGTCCATGGTGTTACTAAAGTATTTTCACTAAAGGTATTTGTTTGTTCCTCTTGTCAGACTTCTCTTGCTAAAATAGACACAGCCCCTTCTTTATAAGTCAAATCTAGTTGTACTTGAATTTCTTGCACAAGAATCTTATGTGTATCATTTGACCGATATCTTCTTAACATCAAAATATGAAACACATCATGTAACTTAGCCAGCTATCTAGGAAGAGCTAATTAATAAGCTATTGGTCCAACTCTATTAAGAATCTCATAAGGACTGATGTATCATAGACTGAGCTTACCTTTCTTCCCAAACCAAAGTATGTGTTTCCATGGTGATACCTTCAAGAATACGTTATCTCCTACCTAATAGTCAATATCTTTTCTTTTTATGTCAACATAAGATTTCTGCCTATCACTGGTTGCTTTCAATCTTTGTTCAATAACTTGAACTTTTTCTTTAGTATCTTTCACAATATGAGGCTTGATCATCTTATTTTGACACAATTCAGTCTAACAAATCGAAGTTCTACACTTCCTACCTTATAGAGCTTCATACAGCATCATGCCAATACTAGTTTAATAACTGTCATTGTAAGCGAACTCCATTAGAGCAAGATAATTATCCCAACTTCTCGAAAATCCTAACACACAACCCTAAAGCATATCTTATAATATCTAGATAATGTTGGAGTTATGTAAACATAGTGCCCTGGAAAGCAAGTGTATTTACATATAACTTAATTTTCTTCCAGTTACTTTTGTATTGAAAATATTTATTATTAATAAAACAAAAGAGTTTGGTTTTATTGGCATGGGCATCATATATGTAGTCATAAGGTACCAAGATTCTTTTGTAAGTAATATACATATACATGAAGATGTATGGAAAACGTGTATATGACTAGAATCTAAATTAGTTTCACAGTTGAATAATCAAATTGGTCGCTTGATTATGGTTTAGACTGTAGTGTTGTGATTTATCTTCGTGTAATTAAAAGAGTTTACTTCAAGGTAATGATGAGTTTCATATTATGATAGTAGTTGACTATCGATAATGACATTATTAAACGAATCTGGAATTAATTATCTTTTTAAAGAATAAAGCGGATCGTTACTTTAATCTTAAAACATACACCTTAGCATTCTTTTATTACGAACCACAATCCTGATGAATGGATTATAATTCTTGATATAATCGGAATGGATTTTTACAAAACATCAATCTAGTGTTTGCATGCTAGAATTATTAATTGAAACATATATCAAGGAACAATCACTCAAATAAAGAGTTTATAGTGATTTCATCACTTCTAGATATTTTACAGGGTTTGGTGATTAAACTAGAGCTAGTAGTTTGATGAACTAGCTACCCATCAAGCCTTAATACCAAGATGAGATCTTGTGTGTTCATCACCATATAGAGTGAAACGGGAGATCTAGAAGGAAAAATGGTCATAAGGGTAAAATAGTAATTTTATCCTTTATTGTGTGGATGGTTATAATATGGTTCATAATAAAGCATGCAATTGGACATCTTATTTGAAACATGTATTCTCATAAAATTTAGTAATTCAAGATTTCAACTAATTGTCTTTAGTGGAATGACGTTTGGTTAATAAGCTGAAATTAATTCTAAAGAGATTAAATTATTTCCAAGCTTATTAGAGCTTGAATTATATAAGTCCAATTAGATTCCCCATTTAGCTTCTAGGAAGGTTATCAAGCAAAGTCAGAAATATAAATAGAGGTTTTAAAGCCCATGATTAAAAGCTGCGCTTACTTTAATTAGAAGCCCAAATGAACATTTAATATTGGCCTTGACTTTAGTTTAATTTGATTAATTAGATTAATTAAATTGAAACAAAGTTAGTAAAGAAAGAAGAAGGGAATATTTCAGTTTTTTTCGTACCTAAATGTGCAGCTGCAAATTTATAATTGACTTGCTAAATTAAATATTGTTTTTATCATGTTTTATCATCATTAAATGGAATAATGATCTTATCATTAAATGGTTTAATAGTTGTCTTTTAATGATGGCATGTAATGTAACCTTTTAGCATTCATTTGATTAAAGAAAGGAAGAGGTGCATTTGATGTACTCTCTCTTCCTTCTTTCATCCATAGTCGAAAATCAGAAGGTCTCATTTAGGTTATTAGTCTTTTCATATAGCCATCTTAAACAAATGAGAAGAGTCTCATTTATTGGTTTCTGTATGATTGATTAAAGAATGAAGTGATGCATTGGATGCACATCACTTCTTTCTTTCATGATAACTGAAATTGACAAGGAGAGTAAGAAGTGTTCTTGCATTTTTGACTCACTCTCTCCTCTCATGCATGCATAGTCAAAACTTGAATGAGAAGAGTCTCATTTTTGACTTCTTCCTTCTAAAATAATCTCCTCAAAATATTTCTTTTCCTTTCCCACCAAAGGATCTTGCTAACCAAGTTGTCCAAAAAGATCAAGTGGTTGATCAGATTGGTCGAGGATACAATAACAAGGAGATGATACATTGACAAAGCAAAGGATACAGAAGAGTCAAAGTTATAGCAAGGATTCGGAGAGGATATAAAAGCGAGGAGTCAAAGCTATAGAAAGGAGTCGGTATATTTCTATCACTTTGTTCATATGTAAATTATTTTCCTTATACCGTATCATATATGGCTAAAACATGTTAATTTTGTTATGTTATTTCTGCTATGTTTTGAATTCGGAAAAATTTTGAAATCTACCATTTTAGACAAATCTTACATGCTTTTGTTTTCGATCCAACAATTGGTATTACAGCTAGGTTATTATGTATGATTTCAGTTCCTATATGTGATGTGTGTTTTGGAAATTAAATTTTGTATGTTGCACCTTTTTTATGTGATAAAAATATATATGTGTATGTTTTGCTCTTTTGGTTGTCCATAGGATAAAGTTTTACCTTGTAAGTTTTCTTCGTTTGGTTTGTAATAAGAAGGGTGGCCTATCATCATCATGTTTTCTCTTTGGTTTCATTTTTTTGTTTTCTTTGATTTTGTAATGTACAAAAATCTGTAATATTGAAGATGGAGTAGCCATTGATCAAAGAGAAGAATAGATAATGGTTTCGGTGTATCCATTGGTGTATTGGCAAAGTTTCGGTCTTATGAAAACCAAAGTGCTAAAATTTTGTTTTAACAAATTTTTGGTTTTGTGAAAACCAAGGTGCTCAAAATTTTGTTTTAACAAAGTTTCATTTTGATGAAATACAGGTGCTAGAATGTTTTTTAAGTGTCAAATTTACGAAAAACAAGTGCTGGAATTTTTGTTTTCATATTGCCAAAGTTTCGCTTTTGATGAAAAACAAGTGATGAAATTTTCGTTTTCAAAGTAACAAAATTTGGTTTTATGAAAATGCCATTACACTTTTTTTTTCCGTATAGGCCAGGTCATATGGATGAAGAGTTCAAAGCGGAAGATCCAAGTCCAAGAAGAAATTTTTGGGCCCCAAAACCTTTGTAATTTTATTTATGTTCTAGGATGGACAATCAAATATGGCCTATTAGTTCATGAGATGAATGGATAAATGGATGTAAATAGTACGTGTTATTATGTGATTGTATGCCATTAAGACAATTTCCAACCCTAGGCTTTGCCATACATTCATTATGTATAAGATATATAATGAAACAATAAAGGATGGATGAATCAAATAGTTACATGGTTTGGGTCTCCTTAAGGATAAGTCCACTCATTGGTAGCAAATGTGACCTCTAATCGAGGCATCATTTACAATTACCTTTAATGGATGAATCAAATAGTTACACACTCAACATATTTTATCAATAAGCTCCTCACCATAGCTTTTTTGGTAAAAGTATGGACCAAATCATGGTGCTTCTAAAAAATTTAGGCTTGAAGATGCTTAGTAGTTTTTTAAGTGGGAGGGTCCCAGTTTTTCTTGTAATAGATAAGATGGTCCACCGTCACTTAGTCCATTATAGATAAGAAAAATAATCGTCTTATAAAGTTTTAAATTTTTAAAGTTTTGTTAAATTTATCAGCATGCATATATCCATCATGATTTTATACAAAGTTCCAATATTATTCACTAGCATGCTCATGTTTTAATAATTTATATTTTCAGACATAATCAACCACAATATGAATCCACTCACTTTGCTCTTGGCTAATAACAAATTTGAAATTGGAGAGAATTTTAATGAATGGAGACATAATCTTGACATTGTTCTTTAATATGAACAAATTTCATGAGTATTAATTGAAAATGAGCCTGCACCTCCTAGTGGAGATTCAACTCTTGAGCTAGTTTAACAATATAAGCGATGGCAGAATGCTGACAAGACTATTAAGTGTTATATTCTAGCTTCTGTCAATGGCATGTTGCAAAAGCAAATTGCTTGTATGAAAACTACTATTGCAATGGTCCATCACCTACATGAGATGTCTAGTGTGAGGACCAGGTTTGCAAGGATAAAAGCTATCCAAACCTTTCATAATCTCATACACAAACCTGGTGAACCGGTGCGGGATTACATGTTTAAGGTAATCTCTGCGATCACTGAGGTTGAGATTCTTAAGGCAGACATGGATGCAGACACGTAGATGATTATGATCATCAATAGCTTAAACTCTTCTTTTCAGCAGTTTAACTTGGACTATTAGCTCAACAACAAGGATTACACAATAAATGAGTTGATGAATACCCTCCAAAGTACAGAGGGGATATTAAATATCAAGGCTCATGGGCCAAAAGCTAATGTGGCATCTTCTTCTAAGCCCAAGGGTAAGGGCAAGAAATAAAAGAGGGGTCTAATGAAAAAGAAGGCTCAAACAAGGGTCAAGGTCCAACCCATAAAAAAGTAGCCCAAAGTGAACACCAAGGGAAAGTGTTTCCAATGTGGTGAGCAGGGTCACTGGAAAAGAAATTGTGCGGTCTACTTTGAGTCCCTCAAAAGCAAACAAGGTATGGGTTTCTTAAGTTTGTTTGGAACTAGAAATATGGCATATTCTGACTCTTACATATTAGATTCAGGACTCATTAAGCATGTTTGTAATTCTTTGCAGAGGTTCCAACAAAGGAAAAGACTACAGAAAGGCTTGCTTCAAGTCAAGATAGCAGATGGATCCTATGTTTCAATAGAATCAATGGGAGTAATTATCTTAGACTTTCCTAGTAGTCATAGGTTATATTTAGAGGATATATATTACATCCCAATGATTGTAAGGAACATGATTTCTGCTTTTTGACTAATAAAATCTTGTTATTCCTTATATTTTGAAAATTTTATTTCAATATATAAGAATAAGGATTTTATTTGTAATGCGATAATTAAATAGGGATTGTTCTTTATATAACCTATGACAGGCTCACTAAACACCATAGAATTAATTAAACCAAAACTAAACACCACAGAATTATTAAACCACAACAATCCAGTGACTTTAGCTTTAATTTAAAATATCTGTGGCATTTAAGAATGAGTCATATCAATCAGAAAATACTTGACAAGTTAGTGAAAAAAGGGATCCTTGCGAGCTTGGATATTGATCCATTACCCACCTGTGAATTTTGTATTGAAGGAAAAATGACCAAAGCCTTATTTCCTTCCAAAGGAAATAGGTTTGAATCAACTTTGGACCCGGTACATAATGATGTGTATAGGCCCATGAAGGTACAAGCTAGAGGAGGTTATGGATATTTCATAACCTTTATAGAAGATTACTCTAGACATGGCTATTTGTATTTGATGCATAAAAAGAGTGAGTCCTTTGAAAAGTTCAAAGAATTCAAAGTTGAAGCTAAGAAGCAGCTAGGCAAGCCATTAAAACAATTTCAATCAGATTGAGGTAGTGAGTACTTATTTAGAGAGTTCCAACAATTTCTAATTGACAACGTAATTATTTCCAACTTGTCAACTCTGTGAGCACCTCAACAGAATGATGTAGCAAAGAGGATGAGTAGGACTCTATTGGAGATGGTAAGATCAACGATATCCTATACTAGCCTTCTAGAATTGTTCTGGGGATGTGCCATACAAATGGCAACTTATCTTCTTAACTTTGCTCCATCCAAATCGGTGCCTAAAACACCTAGGGAGTTATAAACTGGCCGAGTGCCTTCATTGTAGCACTTAAGTACTTAGGGCTACCCAACCCATGTTCTAAGGCTTGAATCCACAAAGATAGAACCAAGGTCAGAAGTATGTTTGTTTGTAGGATATCTTACGGGTACATGAGGGTACTATTTTTACAATCCTTAGGATAGGAAGGTATTTGTATAGACAAATGTGACCTTTTTAGATGAAGAATTTATGAGAAATCACAAAGGAAAAGGATCTGATGGAAAGGTAGAGACTTTTAAAGCTAGATTGGTAGCTAATGGCTATACTCAAAAAGAGGCTATAGACTATTAGGAGACTTTTTCTCCAGTTGCCATGCCTAAGTCCATCAGAATTCTTTTGGCCATAGCAGCTTATTTCAATTATGAAATATGGCAAATAGATGTCAATATCACATTTCTTAATGGGGATCTTGAGGAGACCATTTATATAGCCTATCTAGAAGGATTCATTGAGCCAGGTAATGAGCATAAGGTATGAAAATTACAGAGGTCCATTTATAGACTTAAGTAAACATCTAGTTCTGGGAATATTTTTTGGACCCCGAACATTTCATAGAAGTTAGAACTATTTGAATGAGAAATTTTAGAGATTAGTCATGAGTAAAGAACAAATGATGAAATTCTTGAACCAAGAAATAATAGGCAAGGGTAAAGTAGCCAATGAGAAATGTGGATAGATTTAAGTTTTGCTTGGGTGTTTCTGGTGGATAAAAGATTTTGAAGTGAGAACAATTAAGGTGAAAGTTAGAAGTAGAATGAAAGCCAAAAATGAAGTTTCATTTGTGTAGTAAATTGATGAGGAATATGTATATATGTGTATGTTTTGTTATTGGTATTCATGATTAATCATGTATTATAAATTTCTTTATAGATGATATTGAATTGAAATGAAGTTGAGAATGAGGAGTAAATGAAGTAGAAAAGGTGATCTTGGTATGATTTGGGTTAAGGAAAGATTATGAAACAAAATGGATGGTTGATCTGGAAAATGTTTATGAAGTATGCTTCAGTCTTTTAGCCACAACTTTTTCTCTAGTTATCTAAACGAGATGATTCTTAATTTGGATTAAACTAGACACATATGGATACATTTCCTATGAAGACATTGAATTTAAATTCTATCTTTAATAATATCAAAATTTATCATAAAGTAGAGAACTGGGTGTAATGCATTGGATGAATGTAAAAAATTCATGTTCTATATTCAAGGGAAAAGCTGGATTAATCTAGGCTGATTTATGTAAAGGTGTCTTCTATAAAGTTTTAGGCCTTTCTTTTATCTTTCCAACGATATATAGTACAAAATTTTTGGACTTATAGGCTGAAAGTTATGGCCCTATAAAGGAAGATATATCTTCTGTCTTTCGCTTCTTCTATGTTTTGTATCTTCTATGTTTTGCTTCTTCTGTTTTTTTCGCCTGGCCTATCTTCTATTCCATTTTAGACACTTCTAAAGATATAATCTATCCTTAAGGTCTTCATGAAAGTTGTAGATCTTGAATTTCTCTTTTTAACCATATAAAAAAATCTTAATCAGATATCTGTAGGGAAAGTTACAGCAATTTTCCCACTTCTTCTGTCTTTTCCATTAGCCTGCTTTATACCTATCTTCTATTCCATTTTAAACCCTTCAAAAGATACAATCTATCTTCAAGGTCTTCATGAAAGTTTTAGATCATTAAGTCTTGTTTTGAACTTTATAAAGAACACCTTAATCCAATATCTATAAGGAAAGTTATAACAATTTTCTCACTTCTTCTATCTTTTTCATTAGTCTGCTTTGTACCTATCTTCTGTTCCATTTTAGACCCTTCAGAAGATAGAATCT
>JANIJH010000009.1:29077607-29106485 GCA_024520975.1 Erythroxylum areolatum | reverse complement strand
TAATATTTAATTATACATTAGGCTTAGATAATATAACATATTTATAAATACTCCTTACTTTAGAATTAAGTGGGTATTATATTTATTTGGATTATAACTGTGTATTTACGCAGTTTCCATCCGCTAGTAAGTCTAGTATAGGTAGTGAAGAAGAGCTAATAGAGGCTCGCAAAGGTGGAAGCGAGTGCTGATTTCCAAGGGTAAGGTACCAAAGATTATTTGAATGTGAATTACTAGGAGTATATAATAACAACCAACCATGTATTTTGAATAAAATACGTAACAAGTCAACAATTCATAACCAAGTGACAAATATGATTTAATTAGTTAATAGAGACATTCTTTACTACATCGAGAACTTGATCCTAAGACTTTATGAAATTAGATAATGTATTATAATTTAAAATTTTGTCAAACACAACAAACACAGAAAAACAGAGAGAAATCCAGAGTAAATCAAATACTCTGAAGTTGGGAAATTTATTCCTAAAGAGTTGGTGAGTAACAAAATAGCGAGGTTAGTATTTTTAGGTTGAGAAATACCTTGTGAGCCACTATTTTGGTTTTATCTCTGTATACCAACTATTTGTAATAGTGGAATAAATATTCTGAGTTTTGTCCGTGGACGTAGCCCAAAGTTAAGGGTGAATCACGTTAAATATTCTGTGTCTATTTTGCTCATGTTATTTTTCCTTTTCACAAAATACACTCGCTGCGCCCAACACAACCAACCATGTATTTTGAATAAAATACATAACAAGTCAACAATTCATAACCAAGTGACAAATATGATTTAATTAGTTAATAGACACATGCTTTTACTACATCGAGAACTTGATCCTAAGAATTTATGAAATTAGATAATGTATTATAATTTCAAAGCAGCAATGAAAGGTAAAATGATATATGAGTGAAAAAAATCAATATTGAACTAAACTTCTAGTATACAATTTTTTAAAACTAGGAGCTAATAATCTTAAAGAGCCTATCGATCAAACAACCTTCTTCACACAGCAGAATGTAGCCATAACCTTCAACGGTCTATTTTATTTAAAGGCCCCTTCCTGCAAAGGAAGACCCAGGCCCAGAGAAGTCTCTCTCTCTTCGAAGAATTATTTTTTTAAAAATACGCGAAAAGGACCAGAGCGAGAAATCTTTCTGGGGGAGAGATTGAATCACAGAGACCTAATTAACGCTCTCTAATGCCTGACATTTGCCGCGAGGTGTTGTGTTCTAGGGCTAATTTCGGTCGTTTTTGATTGACTTCCTTTTTCACCCTTCAAAAACCCTAGGATAGAGAAATCCCCCTCACTGGACCTTCCTATTCTGTCTCTGCTTTATCCCCTAGCTCCCCAATTCAGGTGACTACTGTTCGAATTTCGGGTTCAATTTCCGACTCTAGAATTTTAGGTAGGGCGGGACCTTTGGTGTGCAATGTTGAATGTATTCAAATCGTGCGTGATATGAGTGGGAGTGGAATTTAGGGTTTACTCCTTTCGTGCAATGAGCGTGTGTTCAATTTTGTTTTTGGTTTGATTTGGTGCTTCAAGATGGAATGCTCCTTTAGTGCCTTGATTAGGTAGCTATTGGGTTTAGAAGTTCTTCCTTAGCTAGTGATTGCATGAGACTTTGAAAGGACTTATTGGCGTTTGAGTGTGTATCGTTCTTTTTTATGGACCACATTCTTAATGTGTGACTGCATGTGTTGGATGTTGTGCAGTCATTAATTATTATGTGTGGGCATTGCGTTGGATTCTGACATGTGTTACCGATGATGCATTCCCCTGTCCGGAAAATTGAGCTGTTTGAGCTCAACTGTTCTTTGGAGTGTTCAGACGTGCACCTTTAGTGCTCATCACATTGCTGTGCATGCAATTTTGCTATATGTATTTTTAGTATACCACAATGAATGTAAGCACAGTATCTCAGCTTCGTAAACATTCAAAAAAATTATTCTGCTTGGGAAGACTAGTGGCACCCCACTATACTGCGTGATGTATGATGTGCAAGAGAATGGGTTATGGGATATGATCTATTCACTTGGTTGGTTGTTAAAGTGGGAAACCAGATTATTTAGTTTTGTTACATTGATGATCTTGTAGAATTTAAGTTGCTTAACTTTTTTTGTGTAATACTGTGGTCCAGCACACTTGCTGCCTTCCATGGATAATTTTCCTTTCTTTGTAATGAACTTGAAACATGCCACATGTATTTTTAATTACAAGGCTTTATAATGAACTTGAAGCATAGATGAGAAATTACAGATCTGTTATTTTCCTTGACATGGTAAGTTGTTGGTTGGGATAGTGCTCTGAGATTCTTCTGTTCTTTTAAATTTATGTTGTTTTTCTGCATGTAAGACATATATTTATGTTGGTTATTGATGTTAGCTTTTTTTATATTTTAGTAACCATGTCCTGAAATTTTACTAAAAGGTTGATTTGATGTGTCATTGATCTTGTGATATCTTTGAACCTCTAATTTGTCCATATTTATTTGTTATAGTTTTTGAACTTGTTTAAGTTTTAAACAAAATGATTTGTATTATTTTCATGAAGCAAGTTCTTTTCAGTTGATTGAAGGTTGAAATGGATTGTGAGTTTTCATCCTTTGTTTAAATATCAATTTCATTGATTTTCTTTCTGATGTCTGCTTGATTGATGTGATAGTTCTCTGAATCATGAAGGGAAACGCTTGTAGATAGCAGACCAGGAATGCATGGATGTGGTTCAGGATCTCCTTTCCTAGTAAATGCTGAGGTTGATTCCATGGGAGGGGTGGTTGATGGTGGCATTGGTATTGGTATTAAAACCTCCCCACGTCGTGCAGCAATTGAGAATGCTCAGGCAGAGCTTAGGTAATGTAGACATCTTGTTTTTGTGCATCTTCCACAGCAATTCTGTCTCTCTTGTAAATTATTGGAAGTAGCATCATTTTTAAATCTTGATAAATAAGATTCTTTTTTTATTTAAACAGACAGGAATATGATGTTCGGGAGGAAAGGAGAAGAGAGCTAGAATTTCTTGAGAAAGTATGCATGTCACTCCCCCATTTCAATTTCAACAGTATTTAATGGTGAAAACTTTTATAAGTTTCCTTACCTGCAGGGTGGCAACCCTTTAGACTTCAAATTTGGGAATGCTTCTTCAGTTAGTGTCCAATCTACATCAGTCACTGATCATCATGCAGAACAATTTGTAACTAGGTATATTCACTTTGCTGCTGAGTTTAATTGGATTGTAGTTTGACCTATGCTTCTGAAATTCACCTGTTATTTCCTTTCTATATGGTGTCAATACAGTGAAGCTAAAGGTAGTTTTGTGCTGACTGCTTCACCTCATGGAGACTCTGTTGAAAGCAGTGGTAGACCATTGGTCCCTGCATCATGTGAGCCCAATAGTGCTGATAATTTTAACTGTGATAATGAGTTACTTGAACGTGATAGGAAACATTTTAGTAGAAGGAATAATGTTTCTCTGTCAGAACAATCTTCCCCAATGGATGGGACTCCAAATATTAAGGAATCAGAAGATTCTGCTATTGTTCATTCATATGCTAGGAGGAACAGATCTAGGACCAATCGTGATGGAACTAGATTAAGTTCCAAGGATGTTTTTCAGAGTACTGGTGGGCATGGATTATCCTTACAAGTCCGTGCGGATTTGAGAGAATCAAAGGGATTGAAATCCGAAATAAACAATCGAATGGACCAAAATGTTCCATCTTCTTCTGACCCGAAGGTTGCAACTTCAAATGATGATATAATTCCTCAGATGGAGAATTTCAAAAAGCAGTCCAAGGAGATTGATGGTGTACAAGCTTTGGAAACCAAAGTTGACTTACCTAAAAGTAAGCTGCTTGACGATAGATTAGATGCTTTAGAGTCCAACAATTCAATGAATAAGCAACACCACGAAGATTCAAAAATTGATGCTCATAAAACTCCTGTAGTTATGATTCCTGGGGAAAGTTTCTTTGTTGAAGGAAAGGGACAGGTAATTGCCGGTGTTGCTGGATTTCTACCATCTGAAGGTACGGGGAAAACTGAGAATGAAACCAGTTCTGCTCATTTGAATGGGTTCAGTGACTCAAAAAGAAATGGCAATGTGGATCAGAATGGCACTGCAGCAATTGGAGTAAAAGGTTTACATTCGGAGTCTTCTTGCACCCAAAACAGTGTTGGTCTGGATGTGAATTGTGACAGTGTTTCCTGTATAACTCGTAAATTTCGTGATACTAATGGAGTCACACAACAAATGTCAGAACTTGATAGAACACAAAATTTAGATATTGATAAATTGAAAAATGAACTAAATGAGGCCAAGGCTGTTGAGACCGACAATACGGTCAGTGACAAGAATGTTTCTGTACATCAAAACAACTCTAACTGTGGTTCTTTGTCCAAAATTGAGGAAGAAGTACAGGGAACTTCTGACCTGAGAAATGAGGTGAAATGCCCAAATAGTGATGAGGTGGAACAAAAGATCCACACTATATCTGCAGCTGATAAAGAAGTGGACAACGAGTTGGGTGATGATTCTGATCCCAGCAGAGGTTGTCCTGGCGGAGTTCAGATTACATTGGATTGTTCTAAACATGAAATAACTGAGTCTAAACCGTCAGAGAAAGCCTGTCCCGCTCCTGACCCTCTATCTTGTTCTGTTAGCAAATTAAAATCAGTAAACGGAGCTCATGAAGATTTTATTTTGGAAGAGGCACGGATTATAGAGGTTATTATGTCATATTACTATTGATTTATGATTTTTCTTGTGAAATATAAATGGAAATCCATTTCCTTTTCATAATTTTGAACAGTTAACATTATCTGGCAAACAGGCTAAGCATAAGAGGATTGCTGAGTTATCAATTTGTACCGCACTGACGGAGGGGCGGAAGAGGTGTCATTGGGATTTTGTTCTTGAAGAAATGACATGGTTGGCAAACGATTTTGCCCAGGTGTGACTTTGTTGATGCATAAATGATTTCTAAATTTGATGACGGTCACTTTTCTCCCTCTGAATCTTCCTTAAGAAAACTATTTTATTTCATAAGATAGCAGACCAATTTCCTGTATATGTTTTGTCCTGCACCTTGGACAACCATTTTCTTTGTGCTTATAGGAGCGTCTTTGGAAGATGACTTCTGCTGCTCAAATATGTCGGAGGATTGCTCTTACTTCTCGATTGAGAGCACAAAATCAGCAGTCAAAGCTAAAAGAAATTGCTTACATTCTAGCAAAAGCTGTCATGGAGTTCTGGCAATCGGCTGAGTTGCTTTTAGATAATGATGATCAGGGTGTTGATGCCAAGAATTGCAAACATGATTCTGGGAGGTTTGAAGGGATGGAATTTTCCAGGGACAAGATGGGAGAAACCCCTCAGGTGCTATTCATTTACTTGGTTTAGCACTTCATTTGAGCTTTTATTTTTCTTATATCTGTCTAATCTTAATGTATTCCATATAGAGTACTAAAACTTTTATTTAGCCAAAATAATTATTTCTTTCAGTAGCTTAATGTCTAAAGTTCATTCAGATTTTATCTCTATACTCCGGAGGAAATTCATTCACTTTATGGAAGATACGCAATATCTAAATATCTATGCTGTATGCATGTTCAAATTATTTGTTCTTTACATACATCAGCGGATGGGATTCAACGAGTTGTTTGTTTTGTAACTCATGTAGCTGTGGGAACTGGCAGGGATTAAAGCTAATATTGGTACAACTTACTGATGTTCTAAACCATCTTTTATGCAGGAAAAGTGTAAACACTTGGCAACACAAAATCTAAGTAGAAACTCTGCAGTTGCAATTCAGAAATATGCTGTGAGGTTTCTGAGATGTAATGGCTCTCCAGTTCCTCCTCTGCAAGCAGAAGTCCCAACAACTCCTGACAGAGTCTCTGATTTGGGAATTATGGAAGTTTCATGGGATGATCAGCTCACAGAAGTATGTGTCTATTTTTCCATACACCTTTTAGATGTTTACTTTGGTCTTTTTAGTTGACCAAAGGCAACCTCTTTATATACACGTCAAAGATTTCCTCTGTTTCTTTTTGCTTGGCAGGAAAGCCTTTTCTATGTGGTACCCTCAGGTGCGATGGAGACCTACAGAAACTCCATTGAATCTCATTTTGCCCAACGTCAGGTGAATGAAGATTTCTTCAGTTTATGCATTTACTCATTTAATTAGCTCTAACTTCCTGAAATCCATTAAAAATAAATTATAGTATGGAATGGCTTTCATTGCGATTGTGCACTCAGATATGATGAGCTTTACATAATTGTCTGCAAGACAAAAAAATAAACTTGTAGTCTTAAGTTTGTGAAAATGTAATCAGTGTTAACTGCTGTGAGGAACTGCTGGAAAATGTAACTTTTTCTTCGATATTCATCTTTCTTATTTTTGCAACTGGATGCGCTTCTTCCAGAAAATTGCTAATGGCATACAAGAGGAAATTGATAAATCTATGTATGATGGGGCAGCAGGTAATGCTGAACAATTTTTTCCCCTCAAATTCCTTTCTGCTTCTTCCATAGATTTCACAATTTCATTTCTAAAATTCAGATTTTGAATATCATGAGAACACATATGATGAAGAGGAAGGAGAGACAAGTGCTTACTATTTGCATGGAGGTTTTGAAGGTAGCAAGTCAACTAAACATGATCAGAAGAAACAGAAAAGATTTATGAAGTCATACACTGCAAGATCGGTTGATGTGGGGGCCGAATTACCTTATGGAGATACTTCAGTTAGTTGTCAACAAAGTATCTTAATGAGCAAAAGACCAGGCAATAATATGCCTGTTGGTCCAGTTCTGCCAAAACGAATGCGCACTGCTTCTAGGCAGAGGTTTATAAGTCCTTTCAGTGTTGGAACTCCCGTGGTTGGACAGACTCCAGCCAAGACAGATGTATCAAGTGGAGATACTAGTTCTTTTCAGGATGATCAAACTACTTTACATGGTGGATTACAAATCCAGAAAAGCATGGAGGCTGAGTCAGTTGGAGAGTTTGAAAAGCAAGTTCTATATGACTGTGCAGAAACATCAATGAAGCTGAAAAAGAAGAAAAGGGCAAAGAATCTGGTACATTAGAATTTTATAATTTGAACTGTTGTTGGGATTTACTGACCCTGGTAAAGGTACATTCTTTTGTGTTGTTAACTGGATATCGGTGTAAATACTTGATTCATTTTTACAGGTTTCCACTTATGAGCAGGGTTGGCAGCTGGAATCTGCTGTTCACAATGAACAGGTTAATAATTTCTTTTCTTTGCTTATTTAAAAGATTAGGTTTGGTGACTTTATATGACAAGCTTGTTAAAATGTGGAATTTAATATTTACAATTATTCTAATTATTTTTTATAATAACTTCTGAAGACCTGCATATGTTCATTGAAATTCTCAAGAATCGTTGTCTTTATTGCCAATTCTAGTGAAGTTTCCTACTCAAGTCAACATCTTCTTAAGCTCTTCAACTAACAAATTTTTTTCTTCTGGGTTTACCTGTCCTGGTAAGAAGTATATTTAGTATTTCAATTTACATGTATTGAGCATTTCTATAAAGATTTATTGTCACAAGTGCAGCCAGTGTCTTTAGATTCTTCAAGTATGGTATCACGCACATTACACATACAAGCGCGCACACGCACACAAAAACACACACAAACATTTAAATGAGCTTGTGTCACATGAACAATCACTCGTAAACTTCTAATTTATAGGGTGTGTGGGAGGGAGAGTGAATGCATCTTCCGTTTCTTTTTCTGCTTTTACTTACCCTGTAAGGTTCAGGCTGGTGAAAAGCTAATGAGCTGGATGCAACTTCATCTGGGACTTCTTGTTACTGTCTTTATAATGAAAGTCTATGTTTGCATTATTTCAGTTTGGTTAAATTGCATATAATTACCTGCCATAAGCTGTTGGATGATACCCTCGTCACAGAAGAAGGGAATTTGTGAGTAATAATGACAATTGTGATAAGGAAAACCACAAGATAAGCAAATCTAAGAAAGGTTGACAAGTTTGTGTCCGTGAAACATTCTGTAGCTACAGTTTGGGAAGTGAACTTATCTTTTGTATGACTGAACATTCGATAACTCAATAGTCATCTGTAATTTCAAGCTTTTATCTGTGTAAAAGTTATATTTTTGGTCGGTTCCTTGACATTGGTATCATTGGAAGACCCCGCAGTTCCTTTAAACTTGCATTGCTGTCGGCAGCTTGGGTGTTTCCTGTGTGAAAGTTTTCTTCAAGGCTGAGAAAGCTGGCAATTCCCTTTTAACCTCAAGGGAACGATACTCTGATAAAATGCTCTATATGTTCTCTAGCTACACAACATCAAACATTTAAATACCTAGCTGAGGCCGCTTTGTGTTTTTCCTTATCTTGCCCATCTTATTGGCCAAACTTGGCATGAAATAAGCTTTTCCTGAAACTGTTTTTACTATTCTGATGGTGTTTTTCTTAACTGCAGAGGGATAATTTGAAAAAGAGGTTGGATGGCTATCAATTTGAGTCTAATGGAATCAGTGGTAAAGTCCTTCTTTTCATATTACTGTTTTTCTCCCCTACTTATTCAATCAAATAGCAATTTTTTATGTTGATGGCCTCAGAGATCATTCAAGCTTGGAGGCCATCTCACCCTCCATATTCTACCTTGTCTCTTCAATCAATGCAGAGGGGTTATCAGCATCCCTTGTCCTGATTAATGTGTTTGTTTGGTCATGAGACAATTGATGAGCCTAATTGAAAAAAAATTTATGCTTCACCTTTTCAAAGAGTCAAATATTTGATTAACCTACTGTTCTCTGAAAGAATTCATACTGAAGAACTGCAAAGAGGCTGAACTTAGATTTGCAATTTTTCATTTTCTTTTTCAAATCTACGTCAGAGATATCCCCAAACTGTTCCTCTAGATTTTTGGGTCCTGTCTTCCCTACTGTTTTTTCAGTTCTCAGATTTCTTCCCAAACCCGGGCTGTCATAGATTTTATGAATATCATTCTTATTTTTGGCTCTTCTAAAAAGCCAAATTTTCACCTTGATTGCTTTGACACTTCCAATTTTTTGTTCAAGGTTTGCATGGTCAACATCCTGCAAAGAAGACAAAGATAATGAAGCATTCATTAGAAAATACTTTTGACAACATGACTCCATTGACTGGATCTATCCCTTCTCCAGCAACTTCACAAATGAGTAATATGTCCAACTCAAAGTTCATGAAAATTATTGGCCGGGACAGGGGCAACAAAAAAACTAAATCTCTGAAGGTAGTCTTTTGAATTCTGGCGATTATCATTTCTTTTCAACTTGCTGCTTTTCCTTTGTTCATATTCTTTCCATGAAATTGAGCATTTATATTCGGTTCAGATATCTGCTGGGCAGCCAGGTCCTGGAAGCCCATGGTCACTTTTTGAAGATCAGGTATTCTATCGCTTTTCATTTCCAAAATTGTCTCTATTTGGTTGTAGAAAGATATTTACGCTAATTGAATTCCTAATTTGCTTCTTCAGGCACTTGTTGTCCTCGTACATGACATGGGCCCTAACTGGGAACTTGTCAGCGATGCAATCAACAGCACCCTCCAATTTAAGGTAAATAATGTATGCTTCACTGTCTGTGGTATTTGCCTTAATTATGAGGAATATACCAGCTTGTAAATATTTTTAACTTTAGTTTTGCTGCTGCAATTTTTTTATTAAGTACTTAATCTCTCTGCTGTTTGGCTTTTGCTCATATATGTTGGAGCATGTTATGGTGCTTGTTCCAATTATACTTTGTTTCTTCTTCAATACTTCCAGTGTATATTTCGCAAGCCCAAAGAATGCAAAGAACGGCACAAGATATTGATGGATAAAGGTGCTGGTGATGGTGCTGATAGTGCAGAAGATTCAGGATCGACTCAGTCTTATCCTTCAACTTTGCCTGGCATTCCAAAGGCAAGATTTTGATATTTATTTCACTTTTTTCTTTTCATTTCTTTCACTTATTTCCTTTTCTTTCCTTGAAGCATTAACATGTATAGTATTAATCTGTGTGGGACCTTTTGCTGCTTGGCTAATTTCATTAATTCATTTTTTTAATACTGCTGTCACTTTCAGGGTAGTGCTAGACAGTTGTTTCAGCGGTTGCAAGGTCCTATGGAAGAGGATATGCTCAAGTCCCATTTTGAAAGAATTATTATGATTGGAAAGAAGGAACATTATAGGAGTCAGGTTTGTTTTTGATGTTTATCATTTTGCATTGATACATGTGATATGTGTTGGTCCTTTGGAACCTGATGAACAAGTCGATGGTGCTTCTGTTTTTTTACCTGCTCAACACATGTTCTAGTCACTTCTTTGGATATAGACAGAACTCAGTGTCATCTTTTGAACATAATGCGTCTCTACAAGCTTTTCTTTATTCTTTTTCAATTACATGTTGAGAAATACTGTTTTCAGCTTGTTTATTTCAATGGCATGCTTCGCATATGGATGAGTTGTAAAGCGTTTATCAAATCATGACAAGAGATAAAGATGACGATTAGTCATACAATTTTATAGGCTAAGGCATTAAATGCTTAAGACTGCTCTTTTGAGCTAGTCTTTCTCTCTTTCTAGATTCTTTTCTAATCATGAGCTTTTCTTCTTTTTTCATTTCTGTATTTCCAGCAGAATGATAATCAGGATCCTAAGCAATTGGCAGTAGTGCACAATTCTCATGTTGTAGCTCTTTCACAAGCTTACCCAAATTACTTGAGTGGAGTTGTTCTAACGTAAGTTTCTCTGATTTTATCCATATTTGTGGTTTAGCCTGTATCCAGCTTATCACTGCCATTCATCTTAATAAGCTTGCTACATTTATGTTTCAAGGCTTCTTTGCCTACTTGTGGGTTTTCTGACGGAAGCAAATTTATTGTACATTCTGTTTGTTGTTGGCTGACTGAAGGCCCCTTGATCTATGTGATGCAAATACATCAAACCCAGATGTTCTTTCCCTGGGTTATCAAGCTTCTCAAGCTAGTGGTTTAGCAATGCCACAACAAGGAGCGGTGTCATCAATGCTTCCTACCTCAGGTGTGAATTCCCCTATGCAAGGATCTTCTGGTATGATCCTTGGAAATAGTTCACCAATGCAATCTGGTGTAGTCAATACGCTTGGCAGGTAGCACGTTGCTCTATGGCTAAGTTGCTAACATTTTTTGATTATTATTCTGAGATGATTATCATATTCATACGCAGGGATGGGAGATACAATGTTGCAAGACCATCTTTACCTGTTGATGAGCAACAGAGGTTGCAACATTACAACCAAATGTTGGCCAGTCGAAACTTGCAACAGTCAAATTTGCCGGTCTCTGGCACCATGTCTGGAACTGATCGCGGGGTTCGTGTGCTACCGGGTGGAACTGGAATGGGCATAGTGCCTGGGATGAACAGAAGCATGCCCATGTCAAGGCCTGGGTTTCAAGGAATGCATTCATCACCCATGCTTAACTCTGGAAGTGTGCTTTCCTCTGGTATTGTCGGGATGTCAAGCGCTGTAAATGTACATCCCTCTGGTCAAGGGAATTCAATTAGACCCCGTGAAACTTTTAACACAATGAGAGTAAGTAATTCCTTTCTTTACTTTGCATGAAATGCATACATCTGTGTACTTACATTTTCTGCAAATGTGTGCTTTGTGGGGACTGTTTTTGATTGAGGTTAGTTCAAGTATTGGATTTCGGGGTACCTTCTCAAGTTTTTTAGTTTGCCTCAGACTTGTGGACTAGTGTAAGAACATCGCAACAATTGCTTGTTTTGAAGTTTAATCCTATCTCACTATTCAGCATCAGCCCCATGTTGAAGAAAACATGCAAGAATTGTCAGTGTGATAGATCTGTTGTATCAACTGACATCTAAAAATGATCGACTTCCACAGAATTCACTGTTTGAAAGTGGCTGAGAATCTTTTATTCTGCCCTCTTGTATGTCAGATTTAAGTCTAGCTATAGGAGAATGTGCATTGACGTCAAAATCCTAGTCAGTTCCTCAGTTGATTTGAATTTCCTTCTGACAAATTTAAGTGCACCCACCCTTCATATGTTGCTATATGACAAAAGTGTTTATTTTCTTCATAGCCTGGCCATAATCCTGAGCATCAGAGGCCAATGATGGTGCCAGAACTTCAGATGCAGGTCTCACAGGGAAACATTCAGGGGATTCCTGCTTATAATGGATTAAGTTCTCCTTTTGCTAATCAGACAAATTCACCTGTGCAGACATATCCAGGCCATCCACAACAGCAGCATCAAGGATCTCCACAGCCATCTCATATACCAGGCACTCATCATCCTCACCTTCAGGGTTCAAATCATGGTACAGGATCAGGGCAGCAAGCATGTGCAATCCGCTTAGCTAAAGAAAGGCAGATGCAGCAGCGTCTACTGCAGCAGCGGCAGCAGCAGCAGCAACAACAATTTGCTAACTCTAGTGCCTTGATGCCCAACACCCAACTTCCCAGATCATCGTCTATGCAAAATAACTCCCAGATTCAGCCACCCGTTTCACAGCAGCCTGTATCACTTCCTCCTTTGACACCATCTTCCCCAATGACTCAAATATCAGTACAGCAGCAGAAAACGCCACATCATGGTCTCAGCAAAAATCCTCAAACAGGTGTAGGTGGATTGACAAATCCGATAGCTAAGCAGCGTCAGCGGCAGTCACAGCAGCAACAGTTTCAACAGCCAGGCCGGCAGCATCCTCAGCAACGGCAGCATTCACAATCATCACAGCACGCCAACATCGGAAAGGGGATGGGCAGAGGGCATGTGATGGCGAATCAGAATGTCTCCATTGATCATCCTCATCCCAATGGCCTTTCTCTGCCAGCAGGAAACCAAGGTTCTGAAAAGGGAGAGGAAATGATGCATTTGATGCAGGGTCAAGGCTTGTACTCGGCTAACTTAAATCCAGTTCAACCTTCTAAACCATTGATTCCACCTCAAACCTCAAACAATTCCCAGCCACAGCCAAAGGTATTTTCTGGCTCAACACCTCCTCAGTCCTCAAAGCAGCTCCACCAGATGTCTTCTCCTTCTGATAGCACTCAAAGTCAGGTTCCAGCTATCGGATCAGGTCAAGCTGTTCCCACACAGATGATGGCTTCCAACCACCAGCATCTGCAACAGTCACCAACAATGCTTCATCAGAAGCAAAGTAGTCAAGCCCAATCAAACTTTCAGGGAATGCTTCAACGAAATCATCAGGCTAACTCTGATCTCCCAATAAAACCTCAAACTGATAAAATTTGTATGGATCATGAGCCCTTGCACAGCATTTCGCAGATGGCCTCAAGTACAGCATTACCAATGCCTCAGTCTTGCAATGATTCAGCTAGCTCTGCACAAGTTTCTATTGCCATTCCTCAGTGGAACTCATCAGAGCCCTTGTACGATTCTTGTTTGCCAAATTTAGCATCCCAGGTGGGTTCTGTTGGGAGTCCACCTCTGACAAATTCATCTGGGATTGAGACAGTTCCATCTGTCAGCCAAGGTTTAGGCCAGAGGCATTCATCAGGAAGTTTTGGGCAGCATGGACAGAATGCTGCAGCGCAGTGGAAACAGCAGCAGCAGCCATCTAACCATTCAACAACTCTGCCACAACCATCTCAACAAGTGTTCCAGTTGCAAGAGCAACAATTATCACAAGAACAAAAATGTTCTCCCATGCCACTGCCACAACACCAGCAGTCCCAGCAAACATCACATTCTCAATCAGCACAAGGAAATAATATGTATATGAGGTCTTCCAATTCATAGCTGGAATGAAACAATTGTTGTGAATTGAGCATTCCCTGGAGCGTCGATGATGCTTGGATTCGGTATATAAGCCTTTGTAAGGAGCAGTGTACAGGTATACTTGGTAGCCTTGGCCTCCTTTTTCCCTTTAATAGGTTTATTGCAAATACTAATAAGTCTGAGTGAGGCTGTGTGCACACGAATGGGTTGATCTGTCTCATTAGAAACCTTTGGCCCTAATATTTAATCATTTTACAAATGTTATGATGTTCTCTTGTGATCATGCATTTCTTTTAACACTATTGTCATGTTCCCTTTCTCAAGGTTTAAAGTTCCTTTGAAAATTCCCTATTCAGTTGGACATTTCCATGTGTTTCCACTAACTGTTAGGAGAATCCCGTTTCTGAAAAATTCCCAAGTTTGCATTATATTTTGATTATGTTTCCCAATAATGAGTTGTAACGTAAGCGGTGGATCTTTTGCAGATGAAGCTGGTTATTCGAAAAGGGCATTCAAAGCAGTAAAGTTGTGATTGTAGGTTTACGTAAGTACAAAGAAAAGTGTTCTGGCTCTTTTCCCTCCTTTAAACTTTTTGTTAATTTGGGGAAATCATGTATATTACCACTGGTCTAGAGGTTTGGGAAGAAAGGGGACAGATAGACATTTGTACAGGGTCTCGTCTCTCCTTTTCTTGTACTTTCCTCTACCTTTTGCCCGGCTTGCGTGTCTGGCTGTGCAGAGGGGCCTTTTCTTTATGCCCCCATTAGGTTAGTGCTTATGCATTTGTACACCATCAAATTAAGTAGTGATCATTGTTATGGGCAAAGGCCTTGGAAATTTTGTGAATATGTGATGTCCAATGGGTGCATCTGATATCATTAGCATCATCATCGGCAGTAGGCTACTGCCATGGTTGCAATTTGATCATTGTAATGTTTATTGTGTTTAGTATTTAGTTTGCGACATGCCTTGATAGCTGATCCTTCTGTATATATTTGAAGTGTTTAACAGATGTATGTAAATGTCCTTTGCATCGTTTTTTGCAAATTTGATGGATCAAATTGAAGCTTTAAAGTCTTATTCTGCCTTGTATTTCATTGAGAAAAGCAAATCCGTATTCGTAAGATTCATAGCTCAGTTACGTTTATAAACAGCTAGTATCTCTAGACAGATTTGTGGATCGTGTCATATCACAAGATACCATGGCATTTCTCTGATGAGATTTATAGAGACAATAGACAGTGGATGTGTAACTGTTCAAACCGCCTTTGGTTGTGCTATATTTCATTGAGCAGGCAACCCTTTGAGGTTTTGCACTGCTTTTCTTTAGTCTTACAAGCTATAAAGCACTAGGGTTCACAAGTCGTCCTCGTGTCTCTTATTGCATGCACCTCATACCATTTTTATCTTTGGTTACGTTGCCAGATTCCGCATTATGTTGGTCTGTTTAACGGAATCATCTGTTTACGTTATGATCTTTTACACTAATTTCCTTCTCTACTTTAAAAAGCTATACTTAATTGAAATGCCATCGTCAAATGATCGTCCTCTTATTATTCCCATTAATTTTTTGCCCGAAGATGCTTTGACAGTGAGTATTGGCTCAAGTGAATGATTTGGCCAAGCAGGGGTAACCAAACACCAATCGCCTACTCAGCAAGGCAAATTTTGAAAAGAAGTCTATTGTAGAAAGGGAAGTTAACGGATTGCCAGATGATACGAGACTACCCTTACCGTTACGGCTTTAAGTTTTACACAGCAGAAAGCAATAAAAAAAACGTGTCTTGTAATCGAGAAATGTTAAATCAAAATCGGAAGTCCAGGCCATAGAGGCCCAACACACCAAGATGATGTAACAGAACGAGCAGCAGTCGAATTGAATGAATGATGTGCATATTCCCAAAAAGAAACAGAGTACGTTGTGATATGTTTGTCAGAGAAAGCAAAACTTCCAGCCGAAAATCCTCAAGAGTTGCTTATCATCCAAGTTAAGAAGTATGCACATAAAACACAATTAATCCAGCAACGGGCAACAATATCATCCCGAAATAGATAGCTATTTATTCCATTATCGAAAGCCACTTTCTGGCGCTCAAGTTAGATTAAGCGCAAAAAGAGATTGGTTACTTAAAACTTGTACCAAACACAGAAGCAATGATATCAACAACTATGTTCTGGGAATCTCTTATCATCTTCATTCTCTTCATCTCCATCTCCAGTCTCCATCTCTCAGTCTCCTTTACCATTTCCATCTTCCTCCTCTCCACCACTGCCATTCTCTCCCAGAATGCCGTCATCTCTGCAGCCAAACGCCACTCCACCGCTATCCCTCCACCGTTCTCTTCCTCCTCCAATACCTCTCCATCATCCTTCTCCTCCAGTCTCTTCCTCTTTTCACCACTCGCAAACCTATTCACAATGCCAGGTTTCCTGATTATATAATTGATACTCCGCGACTTGGGTTTGTATCCATGGGTTTTTAAATCTTCTTCACCGTCCTCCTCCAAATTAGCACCGTGGAGATCGTGGAAGGTGTTAGTAGTAGACGGAAACATAGTCAAAAGAGGAACAGAGATTGGAAAGGGACCGAGTTCCAACGAGTCCATCAGGTCAAAGAAGGGCCACGAACTCGCGCCTCCCGTTGATACAAGGCGTATCTCTTGGCGGTGGCGTCGACGGAGCTTCTCCATCTTGTTGCGGCACTGTGTGGCGGAGCGAGTGGGGATGGCGGCGGCAATCTCTTCCCATTGGGTGGCCTTGAGTTGGGGGCTGTTAGCGGAGTAGCAGTAGTGCTGGTAAGCTTGGATAAGGTGCATAGTTTGGAGGTGTGTCCACGGGAGCCCTCGCTTGGTCATGTAGTTGAATGGAGATGGTCTGGACATGGTGAAACTGCTAGGGTCTAGGGTTTCGTGAATGATGTTTTTATGTTAAAAACTTAAAATGAGTATAGAATAAGTTTTTTTTTTTCGTTTCTACAAAAACTTTATTTACACTTGCAGGCCCATAGTATACAGAATATGTACATTACATCAAGTGTTTTGTGCTTTGAAGGTACAGAATAATGGCATTAGTTTTCATGACAATAAAGATTGCTTAGGTTTTAAAGCACGTCTGTGGCTGTGTGTGTCATGTGAAGACATGAATGAGTGCCTAGGTTTTAAAGCACGTCTGTGGCTGTGTGTGTGTTTCATGTGAAGACATGAATGAGGTTTTAGAAGTACACAAATCAATTGTGGGTATAGTAAGTGTCTGTGAAAGGCAAAATGTTCATATACAGAATGAATCGCGTGCGTACAAGCAAAAACGTTCATATACAGAATCGCGTGCGTACACAAACTCTTCTGTTAGGCCAAGATCTCATCGCATTCCTACTAAAAATCCAAAATATAATTAGAGAAGGCATTATTGCAAGGGACAAGTGGGATTTGTTACATAAGGAAGAACAAGTCCAAACAAACAAAATAACGTGAATATTTTTACTGCTGATTTGTTATTCAAGTAGTTGCTACTTATTGTGATTTGTTATCTAAATAGTTGTTTGAGTCCTTTTAAACTGAGCACTAGTTATATTCATTGTATTCAAGTTGTTGAAAGTGGAATCACAAGTCGCCTGACATTTCTTTTCAAATCCTGTGGTTTATTCTCACCCTAAGAGAATTCTGTCACTCACAGCAATTAAACTTCAGCTTTGACTGGGACCTATCATCTTCTATGTAAGAAATTGACTGAAGTCAACTCCATGGGTTGTGTTATGTGAAGGGGAGAGTAGCTAAGAATTAATGGACCCCCATCCCCATGCCATGAATATATACATGCTAGTCGCTAGTCACAATCATCAACATCACTCACTTGTCTTTCGTTTGCTCATCTTTGACTTTGAGGAGGAACAGTCATGCAATTCCTCGGCCAGCAAGAGCTTGCTCCCTGCATTTTCAATTTACGTGAGCACATGCTTGGCAGCTCAAACAGTCTATTGTTTCTGCTGGATGTTATATGCATATTCTAAGGAATACAACACTACACAAAGTAGGAAATTTCTGATAAAAGCATCTCCAAGTCCCCATCCCCTCTCTCTTGTTAGCTTATTTGTGTCTTTACTCTTATTTGGCTTCTTCACTTGCTAAACTCTGGTTTGTAGTCTAATCCTGGTCATTGTCTGCTGCTGCTCACATATTTAGTGGTGACTATCATGGTATGATTCATGGCTACTACTCTCAACTAATTGATGTATCAACGGCTTTAAAACAAAAAATGACAGATGCCAAAGTAAACTAACAAGACTATTTAAGTGTACTACTGCATCGGTGGATAGCAGCTTATGCTTATCCGAAGTAACACAGTCAACTTGTCTCATGCCCACACACCAAAGAAGAAAAGTCAGAAAGCTAGGATTTACCGCCAAGGTGTTCCACTTCAGATTTTCGAGCGACTCAGCAAGCTCCACTTGTTTTGAAGCAGTTGCAAGTAATGCCTAAAATAATGAAGGTTTCAGCAGTTAATAACAATGACAATTATACATACACCCTGGTTTGTTTAAAGCAGCAGTCTTGTTAAAAAGAAGGATAGCTTACATTTTTTGTCTTCTGCAGATCATATTCTATAGATTTAATTCGACTCAACGACTCAAGGAGCATGCCCTCTTTCTCAGGTGGAATATCAGTGGGCTTTTTGACCAGCTCATTTACTGTAGCTTCTAATTGTTGCAGCCTCCGCCAGCATGGATGGAGCTGGTCCTCTTTTATTTCCTCTGAAGTCTCTTGCATTTGACAATTTGAATCTGCCAATGGATGGGTAGACTGGGTTACTATTCGCCTTTCTGTATGCCGCACTGAGAATGTTCTTCGTATCCTTGGAAGCAATAGACATATCCACATAAATAATTTGATAATTAAATGGACTACAAAATTTGTTGCATGGGGAATCAATTTTCTCCTGTGCACTTCCTCATCAACACCACTGGGTGAATCATCTGTCAAAAGTACCAAATCATTGAAGTGAATTCTGATCAAGACAGAAAGAGAAAGCATGTATCAATGCCTAATCAGGACTTAAAGGATGCTTTGCCCATCAACTATGTATTTAGAAGTTGTAAGATGCAATCTAGTTTTGAGGCGTGAAAATAGCATCATGGATCATCATCACATTCATAAAAATCCAATAAAAGACAATAAAATTGATGAACTGCACAGCAAACCAACAAGATAATCATTAAACCAAGTTTCAATAAGAAGAGATATTGTGGAGTCACATACTTGGTTCTGTCTCATTTACAGATCTTGTAGTATCATGCGCAACCAAGCTGCTTACATCGGCACCACCATCTATTCTTGCCTGGTGCAGATGTATATGGTAAGCTATTAGTTATATGATGCATCAAGTGTGTTCTCTTATTGACATGTTCCAAAATCATGCACTGTACTTCTTACAGTAATTCAGTGATCATAGTTCAAACTGAAATTTGATTATATTCCTTCTGAATACAAATCACTTCACATAGAAAAATTCGTATGCAGAAGCCAACATTATGCATAGGTCAATTTTCAATCATCCACACAAATACTTTAGAAAATAGTTTCGCCTCAGCTTTTGTGGCTTCTGTACTAACATAATTAACAAATGAGAGAAATGAAACTTCTTCATGAAAGAAAAGGTTTCAAAATCATATGAACGAAATATGACTCAACAGAGTGATGCATTCATTTTCACTTGTGCTATCTTCTTTTGGCTCTCCATTCTCTTCCCACATTTACAACCGTCAACAAACATTAAGAAAGTTACATCACAAGTAACTGGCTTTAAGTAAAACAGCAAAAGATCTACTTGAGGGGATATAGGATGGCTGGCTTTCATAGGATATTTACTATGACACAATCCTATATGCTTACAGAAAAGGAAGCAGAAAGAAAGCCAAATACTCACTTCCTCAAACATTGGCATTTCTTGAGTGAAGCCCATAGTATTTAGCCTTGTATCTGAGCCTGGATCTTCAGCAGATATTTCACTTCTTGAAACCTGCAGTAACATCATATGCATATTGATATGTACAAGATACAAAATTTACAGGGTTGATTCTTCTGCCACCAACCTTAGAGGCAAACAATTTGATTTCTAAATCATCATCATCAGAAGAACTCTTAATTTTTCTCAAGTAAATTGCTTCTCCAGCGTAAACAAGCTGCAAGTAGAATATATATTTGCTTTTAAGTCAGAAACGTTGTAAGCATATGCAGAAGTTTTATCAATAGAATTTGCAAACACCAGTCTAAACTAACAATCAATACACCAATTCAATTGGGTAACATTGCTTGATACTAACTAGGATCATACTTTCATTATTTCTTGATCATTCCATGGCCCCTTGTCAGATCTAAGACAACCCCCTTCATTTGGGCATGAACAGTTTCCACCAAGAAAGTGTGGCAATTGGCTGTTTAAAATACCAACATAAGTTTCACAGAAGTTGGGGAAGAATTTCATCCATAATGAGATGTAAGATATCACATTAACATAAATGAAATAGATCAAACCTCGAGTCAATGATCTCCAACAACTTATTCTGGAATTTATTGCCTAAAACCTGGGGCACCAGAATGATTTTGTTCAGAAAACAAAAAAAAAAAGAAAAAAACTCACACAAGTAAATTTAGGGACAGAGTCGCAACATCTCATACATTTATTTTTGAAGTAGTTTTTGGGTCAAGAAAGCTTTTCGCAGTGTTCCACAGAAATTTGAATCCACTACCGGCATTAACGATAAACATCTGATGTAGTGTCTGTTGAAAACTAGCTAATGTCAGAGACAATCAAAAGCAAATTCACAAGTGACTTAAATGATCTTGTTATTTAATGATTACCACCTCAGGATAATTGTCACCATCAATTTTCTGCATGCGCATAACCAGGTCATGTGCAACCTTGCCAAAGCTCACAAAATTCTGTATGGTTAATAAACATAAGTGACCCACGTATCAGTGATATCAATTACTGTAAGGCACTGGGCTCTGAAATTACCAGGCCTTGCACATCCAATATGGTTACAGTAGAATCTATGTGCCTCCTGGCTGCAATAGAACATGCAGGAAATTTCTCAGCAAAAGTCTTCTCAAACCCTTGAACATGATATTTTACGAACCGGTCGACAGTTGTTACACTCATTAGCTTGCTAGGTTCAATTTTTCCAAGTCTTTCAATATAAACAGGTCGGCCTTCCTTGTCTACCCCATGATAACCATGAGGGTAATACCGCTGGACTTCTTCATATTCATCATATACAAAATCCTAAACTTGCAATGCAATGTTAATGAATCTGTTAGATCATTTGGAAATTAAAGTGAAAAAAGAAGTGATGATGCTGATATGCTGAAAATTTTGCGAAGATCAAATAATTTTATGTTACCTGTATAATATTATCTACTCCATTTTCTTTCCTCCAATTGATCATATCCGACCACATCTGTACAGTTTTATCAAGGTCAAATTTCCTTGCTTTTAGAAACCTGAAATCACGAGCCTGCAAATTAGTGGATCATATTCCTCTTAGGTTATGGAAGAAACAATGTAAGTAGAAGATGACAATTGCTTCCTAAACATAAAGCCTCTTAAGAAATAGCAACTCTTCAGCCAAAACGAGTGAGAAAAGAAACCTAATGAATATAAATACTACCAATATAAAGTACTATAAATTGTAAGCATTCAAGCACAGTGATCACTTTAGTTGACTTTCACCGTAGAAGTATGCATTTACTCTATCATTCCATAATTGAATAGCATAACTTAGTTTTGTTCTTTGGTCCTTTTACATCTGGATCTGCACACAGCTCTGAATAGTTATATTAATTCCAGAATAATCTCCACTATAAAATTCACTGCAATAATAAGAATCACGAAATACACCATTCTCAAAGATGCCAAACGGTCTAAACTTCGAGTTTAGTATAAGTTCAAAGCATCAAATCAAATCATTGAATTACCTCAAAAGAGTGTGGTAATCGTCGAGGCGAGGAGGAAGCAGATCTTTGACAACCAATGCTTGACGAAATGCATTTACAGCCTCTTCCTCCTCTGCGTCCCGAATATCATTGACGGAAATCCCGGCGTAACGACAATCGGCGACTCTCCTTCCACGCTTCCTAAGACTGTGCGTGAGTTTGGTGGATGCGGTCATTGCCTTCTTCTTCAGAGATCTGACTCTCCTTCTGCGCTTCTCGTCTTCGGAGGGCTCCAGATCCAATCTTCTAGACCTCTCACTCTCATAAACCGAAACTACCTCCTCTGCAAAGCAAAAAGCAACTGCATTACATCTCATTGCAATACAATTCACCGTCACTCCCTAGCTCAATCTCGATTCTATAGTTGTTAACCTGGCATCTTTGATACAACCGGAATTCACACAAAATCTGAAAAACAAAAACAAAAGAAGAAGTGAGAAAATCGTAGAACAGCGAAAAGTCAGAGCTGGAAGAAGATCAATGGGATCTGGAAGATTCAACAACCAAAACCTTTAGAGCTTAATAAAAGAGAAGCGAAGCATCTGAATGGCGTTATAAAGAAATGAAATGCAGAAACACAATCAATACCTTGCACTAAACTGCATTCACACGATTCATGAATTCGCAGTAACTGGTGGATTCGTAGATATAAATACGCACACGTGCCAGACGAGAGGAGAGGAGATGTGATGCGATGGAGAGCCTCTGGCTCTATCACTTCAATTCTCTAGAAGTGAAATTGCTTTCAGTCTACGAACGTATTTTTACGCCACTTTATGCTTTATGTCAGAACCTCTGTTATGTTATGTTGTGTTATGTTATGCCTCCGGTGTCGTCTGTTAAATAATAATAATAATAATAATAATGAAAGACAGGGTCACAGGACAGGACGTCCACAGCTGGGGAAAGGCGAAGCGAAAGGCTGTTGGTTGTCGTTATAGATGATGGTTATCTTTGGAACTGTCGTTTGGTTAACGGCGTGGACGGAGGATATTAGGTGCAGTGCACCATTGTGTTCACGCTACGCATACATAGGCGTTTTTCTTAAATCAAATTGAATTAGTGTAGGTAGCTGAGGCTCCCACACGATACGACTGCGTGCTTACAATATTTTATTATGCGTTCAAGAGGTCAGGTGTAACACTAAATCTAAATTTGGTTTTATTTATGGTCTTTTCCATGTTTTAGATTCTAATATTATTGTCTCTGGTACATCACCTTTTCTTTTAAAACAAATTGTCTAATATTTTTAACGAAAATGCATTTTTTAATTAGAAATTTGTCAAAATGATTTTTCAAAAGTATAAAGAAGAATTTGAAATCCATTTTGATATGGTGTCACAAAGATCGTCATTTGTAATTCTTTTTTCCTTTTATAAGAAAATAATCTAAGGTAAGGTTAAAAGTAAGCGATTCAATTACTTTTCTGGCATTTTTCATAACTCACAAAATGATAGTCTACATAAAAAAGGAAAAACTAAAGTAGGCGGTCACATTTGCATTTCCAACTCCAAGGTGCTGGATTCCAGATTTAACCCCTGCAACCTGCTACTGGTATTATAATATTTGCCAAGATTAAATCAGTGGAGCCAATTCAACTCCTTTGCATGAGAATGCTAACTTGCTTCCAAGGCTGACCAAAACCTTTGAATCAGGAGGTGTACAGGCTTAATTAAAATTTATAACTCAAATCTGCTGCGAAAACCATACTTCTGATCCATCATCTTTGGACTTCTTACAGATTTTTATTCACATCAAATGACTTGACCATGTTGTATGAGATTAAGTAACTTTTAGCCAAGCATTTTGATATAAAAGACCTTGGAGAAGCACTTTTCATCCTAAGTATTTAGATTCCGTTCTTTGATGTTGACCCTGAAATACTAATAAACACATCAAGGTACTTCAAAGACATAATAATTAAGCTCAAAGACTTGTACTAACCCATAAAGTACTTAAAATATAAATAAATCACAAATTAATACAATTATACCGTAAACACATACTAAACAATCGAATAAACGGCTAAACATATATTAAACTATATCCTAAAATACGATACATTTCTTACCTATCAACATCCTCACACTTAAATATTTGCTTATCCTCAAGCAAACAAAACAACAAACTCAAAGCACAAAACACAAAATGCAACAAATGAGGCAATGGCTTCAACTTCACGAAATAATTTAACTCTAAACACAATCATTCAAGTTATTCCAAATTATTAACATGCAAAATATGCATCTAGGAACTCTGGACTAAACATACATATTAATCAAAACTCAAATGTCAAGTTACTCAACCTTTTCAATTGTACACACCCATTAATAATTCTTTGGTCATTCAAACTCTATAATTACTTTTAAGTATATTTTCATGAAAAATCAAGCTATTTACAAGTTCGATAGGTTTTATTAGGAAACACATTAAAAAAATTTAGACATAGACCTAGTCTTTTACTCAGAGGCAAACATTGGTGATGAATGTCGATCCGATTACTCGATTAAATCATGTTTTTATTAAGCTGCTTGGTTGAAACGTCATTATAGCCTTTTGACGCAGAGGCACACATTTGTGATGCATGTCGATCTGGTTACTCAGCTACATCACGTTCTTAACTGGCTACTAACTCTATTCATAATCCGAAGACTAGTGAAATAGTTATTTATATAAACTTAACCAACACTTTTTTTTATTGCCTACCTTGTTGCTTAAGCTACTCATTTCTATAAAAAAAAAATACTAGTAGAGCTACTTAAGTTGAAAGACTTAAAATTATGAATTGAGTATGACAATTTAGAGGGTGACATACTCACACTAAATTCTAAATAACTTGCATATTTAGCCAAAGAACCCAATTTACTAATTTTGCGAGCTAATTACTATTCACAACCTAATAGACTATGTTCAAAATTAAATCAATTTCAATCCATCTAAGCCATTGACACAATTCACAAAATGCAACCTAACAAACTATCATACAATATGCAAAATTTACATTCAAAGCAAAACAAATAACTCTCCTCACACTTGAGTAACACATTGTCCTCAATGTGAGAAGGAGGTACAAAAACACTAAAGGAAATAAAACACAAAATACGAAAAAAAAACATAAGAAGAAAATACTAATAAACATGAAAAGAGAAAGGGTTAGAACACAAAATCATCATGGTGACTGAGGTGGTGATGTGTCGGAGGCGGAGACCAAATGCGTGTGACACCTACCTGGGTTCCTTTTCTTATAATTGATTCAAAAAGAATAAGAAAGTTAGCAATCCAACCATTCCACATCATTAAGAACTTATTTTGAAATTTAAAACAAATCTAACTACGCAACAATTTAAACCTAAGTATTAAACATGCTAATTTATGGTCATTAGATTGACTGTGCATTATTGGAAACTCAATCAGGATCAATTACGAGAGGCTTGCTTCCCTTTTTGTTCAACATCAATTTTGTAGCTTGTAAGTAAGCTACAAATTGCAAAATGATCAAAATAAAATTATGAAAACCCATTAAGCTCAATAAAGTCCTTTTTCGAGTAAACTGTCAACAAAATAGAGAATAACAAAGCTCTCTGAATCTTCCATCGAATCCAACAGTTTGTCCTGTAAGAAGGTGATTTGCTCTCTTTCTTCCTTAATCACCTTCATCTCCTTTGCTTCTTCCGCTTCACAAATAAAGACTTTCATAGCTTCTTCAAACTTGATGTCTGTTGTCATCTGTTCTTCATCCTTTTGCTATTTAGAAGATTCGAACACATCAATTATCCTAAACGAGCTACTCTCCTTCAGATTCTTTAATACATCATTCATGTTGAATGTTACTTGGTCATCATTAATTCGAAGGATAAGGTTCTTTTCATGGACATATACCAAAGATTTTCCTATATTCATACATGGTATATCAAGAATTGGTGAATAATAGGGAGGGTTGTCATTCTTTTCTTCATCCTCGTTCTTTATCTCTTGATCTTCAATAAAGTGGGGTTTAGTTTGGTTTTCCATTGATCCTTCTGGCTCTCCCCTGTTCTTAGGTGCAATAGCCTCATATTGCTCTCTTTGAAGTATTCCCATATTATATAGAGAGTCTTCCATACTTCTCTTACAAAATTCACAGAAAAGCTGTCTCACTACAATCTATAGGTTATGAATAGATGAGGGATGATTTTTTGTTACTTGCTCAATTTGCTCTTCTAGTCTCTTCTGGGCCTCTTCCATATCTGTAAGCTTATCTAGGATCTTGTCCAATTTAGTATCCTATGAATTGGACTCATCTTGCTGAAATCCTAATAGGTTTTGATGTCCTAAATGAGCCCTTAAATTGTTGGACCAATAGAAATTTAGGTGGTTCTACCACCACAAAGTGTACATATTTCAATAAGGATCGGTACTTTCCCAACCATAATGTGCCTCATTGTGGTTCACAAAAGTTCCTTACTCCCTATAATATCTATCCTCCCTCATTGTTACTAATCACCTTCCCGACAACGGTGTCAAAAAATTGATCATGGTTTTTCAATGTGTGCAAGTTTTAATTAATAACCTTGATAATCTATAAGCATACGGGATCCTTCACGTAATACCTAAGGTGTTGATCCCACAAGGAGGAGAAATCCAATCCTAAAATCTAAGGCCAAAACTATTGGAGTTATGTAAATATAGTGCCCTGGAAAGTAAGTGCATTTACTTATAACTTAATTTTCTTTCAATTACTTTTGTAATGAAAATATTTATTATTAATAAAACAAAAGAGTTTGATTTTATTTGTATGAGTATTATATATCTCGTCATAAGGTACCAAGATTCTTTTATAAGTAATATACATATACATAGAGATGTATAGGAAACATGTATATTATTATAATCTAAAAATAATTGATTCACAGTTGAATAATCAAGATGGTCCCTTGATTATGGTTTAGACTATAGTGTTGCGATTTATCTCCTCGTAAGTAAAGGAGTTTACTTCAAGGGAATGATGAGTTTCATATCATGATAGTTGTTGATATCGATAATGGCTCTATTAAATGAATATAGAATTACGTATGTTTTAAAGAATAAAGTAGGTCGTTTTAAAGAATAAAGTAGGTCGTTACTTTAATCTTAAAACATACACTTAAGCATTTGTCTATTATGGACCACAATCTTGATGAGTGGTGAACTGATATGTGTTTCATTATAATTGTTTATATGATCAAAATGGATTTTCACAAATATCAATCTAGTGTTTGCTTGTTGAAATTATTAACTGAAACATGTATTAGGAAACATTCACTCAAATAAAGAGTTTATAATGATATCATCACTTCTAGATGTTTTACGAAAATTGGTGATTAAATTGGCACAGTAGGTTGACAGACTAGCTACCCATCAAGTCTTAACACCAAGATGAGATCTTGTGTATTAATTACCATATAGAGTAAAACGGGATATCTATAAGGAAAAACCAACATCAGGGCAAAATGGTAATTGTACCATTTATTGTGCGGATGGCTATAATATAGTTTATAGTAAAGTTTTCAATTGGACATCTTATTTGAACCATGTGTTCTCATAATATTTAGTAATTCAAGAGTTCAATTAATTGTCTTTAGTGGAATGACATTTAGTTAATAAGTTGGAATTAATGCTAATAAGATTAAATTAATTCCAGGCTTATTGGAACTTGAATTATATAAATCCAATTAAATTCTCCATTTGGCTTCTAGGAAGGTTATCAAGCAAAGTAAGAAATACAAATAGAGGTTTTAAAGCCTATGATTGAATGTTAGGCTTACTTTAATTAATTGTTAATTAGAAGCTCATATGAACATTTAGAAATGGGCTAGACTTTGGTTTAATTTGATTAATTTGATTAATTAAATTAAAACAAATTTATTAAAGATAAAGGAGGTGGATTTTCAGTTTTAATGGGCTAAATGTGTAGCTACACATTTAACATTGGTTTGCTGTATTTAAGATGGTTTTTAGCATGCTTTATTATTATTAAATGGAGTAATGATCTTATCATTAAATATTTTAATGGCTGTCTTTTAATGATAACTTGTAACCATTTAGCATTCATTGGATTAAAGAAGAAAGCGGTGCATTTGATGGACCATCTTACTTCTTTCATCACACAAAAATCGAAAATGAGATGTATCATTTAGGTTATTGGTTTTTTCATATAGCCATATTAAAACAAATGAGAAGAGTCTCATTTATTAGCTTCTTTATGACTGATTAAGGAAGGATGTGATGCATTGGATGCACTTCACTTCTTTCTTTGAGGCTTAACCGAAATTGAAAAATGGAATACACGGTGTTGATGAATTTTTATCCCTTCCTCTCCTATCTTGCATGTGTTGACCGAAATGTGCATGAGAAGTGTCTCATCATTAGATTCTTTCTTCTAAGGGAAAATCTCTTCAATTTTTATTCTGCTTTCCTACCAAAGGATCTTGTGAACCAAGTTGTCTAAGGAGAATAAGTGGTAGATCAGATTGATAGAGGATACAATAACGAGAAGAGGATACATTACCTAGGAGAGGATACATTGTCGAGGATAGGATAGCACAGCGAGGAGTTAAAGCTATAACGAAGGAGTCGGTAATAATTTCTATCTTGTTGTTTATGTAAATTATTTTCCTTATACCGTATCATATATGGCTTGGCATGTTAATTCGGTTATATTGTTTCCGCTGCAATTTTAATTTCTAAAGAGTTTTGAAATCTACCGTTTTATCTAAATATAGCATGCTTATGTTTTCGATCCAACAATTGGTATCAGAGTCAATTTTCTTATGTATGATTTCAATTCCGATATATGATGCATGGGTTGGAAAATTTTTGTATGCTACATATTTTTATGTGACAGATATATATATATGGTGTATGTTTTGCTTTTTTGGTTGCCATAGATTCTAAAGTTACCTTGTATGTTTTCTTCATTTGGTTTGTAACAAGGAGGGTGGCGTATCATCATCATGTTTCCTCCTTGATTTTATTTTTATGTTTTCTTTCATTAAAAAATCATGTAATGATGAAGATGAAGAAGCCATGGATTGAAGAAATGAAGAGGTAAAGTTTTGGTTTTGGTTTTGAATATGATGTCTTGGCTATATTTCAGTTTTTA
>JANIJH010000009.1:28944228-28957434 GCA_024520975.1 Erythroxylum areolatum | reverse complement strand
TGAACCGGTGTGGGATTATATGCTTAAGGTAATCTCTGCGGTCACTGGGCTGAGATACTTAGGGCGGATATTGATGCAGACACACAGATGATTATGATTATCAATAGCTTAAACTCGTCATATTGCATTTATATAATATCTTTAAATTGTTTCTAGTTATTGCTCTATTAAACGTTAACATAGTGGAAGAGGTTAGTGCATATTGTATTTCTTTTTTTTATAAAAGATTTAGTTGATCTCATAGATAAAAATATAGAAATACTTAAATAAATATGTAGGTGCTTGTTAGAGAATAAGTTTATTAAATTGAGACAATGTAAGAATTCTATTTGGGGAATTACTTGTATGACTTTAAAAATTCTCATTGTAATGATTATATAAATAATTCTTTGACTAGATATTTCCAAAGTATCTCTTATAAGGATTGTTATATTTTTATAATATTTATGATTTATCATTATCAATATCAAGGGTACCTTAACCGATTGTTATTGGATATAATATAAAATACATGGTGATAGTTAAGTGATCAATATGTGATTCGACGCTTTAAAATGATTAGGGAAAATATTATGTTATTTTTATTAGTATTAATTCAATAAATCATTAACCAATATGTAATAATACTTTTAAAATACTTTTCAAATTTTATTAATATAATCAACTTCTAATGGTGGATGAATAATATGATTGAACTTAAATATAGTAGACATTAATTGCATGATCTATGTCTAATTAAAATATTATGTGATGAAATGATTGAATTATATGTAATATTAGACACGAAAAATTTAGTTAAATCCACTTGAACATTATCAATATTTGGGCGGTCATAACATATTGCTAGACAACCTATGGATACAAATAATTTAAAGATAAATTGAAGATATTTAATTTATCTAATCATAAACATAACTTAAGGTTATGATTTAAACTAATCGCTAAAATATTTAAAAATATAATGAATCATACATAAATAATGATTGATGAGAGAAAAAGATTTGTCTAATCAAGTTAGACTTGCCTGTAAAATTTGAGAAATTTTTATGATTAAATATGAGATATTTAATATATAAGGATTGATATGAGATATTGGACTTTATTTAGCTAAATTGGTATTTAATTAAAATATTTATAATTGTAGTTAAATTTAAATAAAATGAAAATTATAATTCAAATAAATTAACAAAATGTCCAAACCTATTATAAATAAGTACAAATTCTAAAGAAGTTAGTATTTCTTGCTTACTCCTCTTTTACCACTTATAAAGTTCATGTCCATATTGCTAGAAGTTAGATACGTAAGTAGATACGGTAGTTATGATGTACTAATTTAAAAAATAGTTCAAGAAAAACTACGAGAAAAAAAGATCAAATTACATTATAAGGTATAGTTTACGTTTATGCTTTGCATTAATTAAAGTGATCTTGACTTTTAAGAAATTAAAAAATTATTTTTATCCATTGCATGCGGATTAAATTGTACCCTTATTCTCCAACATGTAAAATTATGCATATGTATTTTTATAGCACAAACTTATAAGAGGATTTATTTAATTTGCTGCCCAGATGACTCAAACTCTAAAGAAGTTCATAATTTCATATAAATGAACCTAACATTTTTATAGGCAACATTGAGTTCTTTTGTCTTATGATACAAAAATTATCTAAAAAACTAAAGTTTTATAGAATTTTGTATGAAAGATTAACAGATTTTAGTGCATAAGAAGATCCTGGAGATGTAGACATAGCAATCGTGTCTGACGCGATCAAAAAGGGTGGAATGGTTAGATTGCTTGAATAAAACGACGACATTTAGAATAAAATTTTCAAAATGGCGTTATTTCATTATAATTTTCTAAAATGACATTATTTTTAATAAACCTTTCAAAATAATGTTGCTTCGGTTTTAAACGACATCATGGGGTACAAAAAATTTGTAGCCGCATGTTTTTGGGGCCAACCCACCTTGACTCGTTACCATATCTTTAAGAATGGCATTCTTCTTTGCGGTGAAAGCATCTACCTTATTTATAAAGAGTTTTTAGAACTTATTTAGTTCATTACTCAAAGAATTCAATATTTTTGTATATAATTCGTTTATTATATATTTTTAATGTAGAATAATTTCCCTTATAAATTTTCAATCTCTCTGTTTTTCAAGTGAATCCAAAATCTCTCTGTTTTTCAAGTGAATCCAATTCTCCTTCAATTTATAATTAATACAGAACTAGTTAAATTTCTCCATACATTAACATTATATTCAAATCCTTTTATATTTGAAGGTTAATTAATCATAGATATATTTTTACTTCATATATAATATGGTTTTCAAAACAATAAAAATCCCAGAATAACATAATTTATTTCAAATAAATGACTTCAACGTCGGTTTTCAGAGCATACCATAACATTTTTTACTCGTCCAGGTCGGTCAGAACCTACAACATCAACCTCAACCTCAAAAAGAGACAACCTAGATTGCTTATTTAAATGACTGCAATACAAATATTTATATACATGTCTGTGAACACTATCACTAACATGCAATAAGGAAACAAGAAACCACTTCTTGTTATTATTACATGTTAACAGGCTTCCCGTGGCACGCTTTGGCAGCGCCTTTTCTTCTTGACATTCACCTGAAACGGACAACTTTAATATCATCAGTTGTTCAAAAACGTAGTTTGTCCATTACTATGTTCTGAATTAGATAGAATGATCCATAGAAGAGTGGGGATTAGATGGAAAATAAATCTTCTAATGTACCTAACTTATTACCATTTATCTAGAGGAACTTATGGATTAAGAAGCAATTACATGTAACATCACGCAGTAATAACAATAGCTGTAAATATTTTAATTGCAATTTGGAGGTCCAAATCTGGGACGTCAGGAGAAACCTGAATAGTTGTAGTGTAGTACCTCAGAAGATGGTGGGAGTGAAGAAGCACGCACAGCATACTCTCTCAGTTGCCGAATCTCTCCAAGCTGGTTCACCAACTCCTCCACAAGTTTCAATTGAGAATAAACTCGTTCCTTGTGCTCTCCATCGATGCTCAATTTCTCTTTTTCCTCTTGCACTAGTTGAAGCCGTTTTCTAAGCCATTCAACTTCATTGTCAATTTTAAACCTCTCATCATACCCTGTAGGGAAAGAATTTCCCTGTGACTCAACGGCCAAACTTTTGCACCTTGAACTATCCAACGCCAGTAACTGGCTAGTTACGTGTAAATTACTTCTATGGTCATTATGCACAGTTCCTATCATTCTTGTACTTGGGTATTCACTCACTAACTTGTTGCTCGAAAATTCAGCATCCGAAGCAGCACCAGCTAATGGCCTACTTCCTTTTGTAACATGTTCCTTCTTGGCTGTACTCTTATCATCAACTACATGGATATCATAGACAGTGGGATCTGAGTCAAGTGTGGAACTGTGCATATCAGTCGAAGTTTGATCCCAGTGTTCTGAATCTCTCTCCAGTTCTCTCATGCAAAAAGAAGTTTGAGCTACCTTCATTTCCTGAGACTGGATGCTAACATCCCCTTGAGCCTTTTGTTTTTCAGCTGATTCCACCTTTTTCTCTAATGATGTTTTTGAAGTGTTAGATGATGACATATATCTCCCAGATTGAAGAACACGATCACTTTTTTCATGCTTTGGTGACCAACTTGTATTAAATTTATCACTCAGAGTCTCAACGTGAGTTGACATCACTGCTGGGCTATCAAGAGAAGCAATTGCGATAGGAATTTGGCCATTGCCATTCATCTTAGAATTCAATTCCTCTTCCAGCAGTTCATTCCCCAGAATATTAACTTCCCTATAAGCTTCAATTTCCTTCTCTAGAAAATGAATCTCCTTCTCCCTTCTAACAAGGATTTCCTTGAGAATGTTCATCTCTTCTTCATCATAAGCAAACTTTTCTTCTATCATTCTCTCATACTGCCTCACTTCCATTGCTATTGATGACTTCTCTTCTTGCAACCTCAATATCATAGCCATTGCCTCATCTGCAGCAGTTGCGGCAGCAGCCCTCTCTCTATCCAACTCTTGATTTAGAGCATCATGGGCAGCTTTTTCTTTCTCAATTTCTTTTTTCAACATTCTGATTATATTGGCCTCATTCTCATCATCAGACGGCCTGTCTTCAGCAGTAGATGCCGAATTGTGAAAAGAAGATACATCTCTGCCTTTACTCTTGAAACATAATCCACTTATCCCAAAAGAATTTCTGCTTTCACCAATACTAGCACAATCCACAACATTTCCATCATCTAACGACGTAAACCAAGTTAGAATTGTTTGGTACAACATTTGATAAAGCTGAAATACTTCATTTAAAAAAAAAGATTCAATCCAGAGTTTGTATGTTAATCCTATTCATAATTAGCCTGCTCCTGAATTTTCAGTTTAATCAGAAGGTTGCTAACAGTTGGACAAAATATTGTTCAGATTCTTATAAGTATCTAAGAATCTAATGCAAAAAGCCATATATGATCCTAACAACTAATTCAACATAACATATGCATGACAAAAGAAATAATAGTGCGGGCGTAATTCACTCACCAAGGATACCATTTTCTACTCCACTAACAGGCTCCAGCGTTCCAGGGATTTCGGTTCCCCCTTCATTACCATCAACAGGTGGCTGGAAAACTCCACTACCTACTGACTGTATGCCACTGATAGGGAAAGCAGACAATGATTTTCCGCGTACAAGAACAGCTCTCCTGCGCCTCCGCCTGCGCGTGCCATACTTCTGGTTGGTAATTTGCTTCCCCTTTGCATCACACCCGCCTTCTCTATCACCAAAACTTTGAAATTTCATGCTTGGAAATGTACTAGAACAAGCTTCTCCTTCCAACCCCCTGCTGTCACATTTTTCACTTCTAGCTTCAACCTCACCACTACTGCAGGATTGATCCTTAACCCTAACTAGATAAAAAGGGGTCCTACTCGTCACCAAATCCAGAACATGAATGATGAGTTTTGTTGGCCAATCAACCAGCAGCTTGTGAAAGCATAAGTTACTGTTTTGAATCCCAAAAACTCCAGAACAGGGACATGGCAGATAAAGACCGAAAACATTACAGAATTTGGAAAGGAAAAAAGCACAAGTCGATCCACACAGAAGAAAATAGGCAATAGCAAGGTTGAAAAAGGCCCCTAGAAGATCAACCAGAGTCCAAGAATGAAAAGAGTTATGAGCCATGCTCCCTAGAGTGACCTCAGAATCCTAGGTTCACTATTGAATTTTGACAACCAACTGCAAACAAACCCACTTCAAGAACTGAAAACAAAACGACCCCCAAGAAAAAGACAAAACTTGAACTGATTTGGGTGCAGGGCATTACACAGAGAAATGAACTTACAAAACATCCCTTAGCTATAAAGAAACTTGAAAAGGAAAGAGCAACCTGGAATCTATAAGGGAACGTGAAAAGAAAAACTCGGATCGCTACGAGAGCCGAAATTACAAAGGCAGCGAAAGAATAGGGATTCTTGGCAGAACAAGTCAGCTCTAAATTTCCCACGTTGCCAACACAGAAGGCTACAAATCCAGCGATTTCCTGGACGTCGGTTTCTGGGGAAACAGCCAACTTTTGGTGCTCTATCTCTCAGGCTCAGGCCTCGCAGTTTTCATTATCTTCACATCACATCCAAATAAATTATGGGGAAATAGCCAACTTTCGGTGCTCTATCTCGCAGTTTTCATTTTCTTCACATCCAAATAAATTATTAGGAAATAGCCAACTTTTGGTGCTCTCCAAATAAATCCTCCAGCTCCCTACAAATAAGCTGTAACCGACAAGTGTAGAAAATAAGAGGTGAAGGAATCATTAATTTTGAGTTGCAAATAAGTACTAATTAGGAAGATAAGTATCTTAGTGGGAAATTGTTAAACTTAATCCTGTTGTCACTTTAAACCATTTAGGTACGTTCATTAGCTTCCTCTACGACTTGTCTCCCAATAAGACATTAGAGGAATATAATTAATGAAATCTATTACATGTTTGGTTTTCCCAACAATAAGACATTAGATGAATATAATTAATGAAATGTATTACATGCTTGGTTTGTTTTTCTCCACCTCGTATTGGTTTTGAAGATCTATAATTTCAGATTAAATCAAAAGTTATGATTTCAAAAACGAGCAATAAATCAAGTGAAATATTATTTTAATTACTCCAAAAAAGATGATAAAATTTTCATAGTAGATTTTTTATTTTTTTTAATAATTAAAAAGAACCAGTCCTAAAATGAAACATAAGCCCAAGTCTAATTATGAATTTATCAATACAATACCAATTACAAAATGGTAGCAGTTGTAGTTGAAAGGTTTTTTTTGCTTGTTTTTATTTATTTTTTTGGTTTTTTATTTTTATTTTTAAATTTATTCAATTCAATAATTTATTTAATTAAATTTATTAATAAATATATTTAAATTAAAAAATATATGAAGTGTGAAATAGGAATTTTGATAATAAAATTTAGATTTTCTATATATCTTAGCCATAATCATGACACAATTATACTTTATACTTTTAGTAGTAAAGTAATAAGTGTTAATTTTGCTAGGTGCCAATACCTCCAATAGGAAAACGAATAAACAATGCAAGTGAACTTAGGAACACTTGCAGTGTACGAAAGGGGATGTAATTAATTAAATCTAAACCTACAATAAGGTGTAACTAATAATAATAAGATGAGGATAAGAATGCTAACTTATATATTTTTTATTATTGGATAGAATAAGAAGTAATAAAATTGAAATGAATTCTAAGCCATTCTAAATTTTATTTAAGGATATATATATATATATATATATAAATTGTAACTAATAATAATAAGATGAGAATAAGAATGCTAACTTTTATATTTTTTATTATTGGATAAAATAAGAAGTGATAAAATTGAAATGAATTCTAAGCCATTCTAAATTTATATATATATATATATAAGATGAGAATAAGAATGCTAACTTTTATATTTTTTATTATTGGATAAAATAAGAAATGATAAAATTGAAATGAATTCTAAGCCATTCTAAATTTTATTTAAGGATATATATATATCCTTAAATAATATGATTAAGAGATATTATTATATTATGATTAAGTTATTATGAAATATTATCTATTCTTTATTAGAATGTTATTTATAATTATTTAAAAGTAATTTATTTTTTTATTAATACTTTTACTCTTATCTCAAATTATTTAAAAATTAATAATTTTAGTGAAAATTTTTATTAATTATTTATAAAATACAAAATATTTTAATTAATTATTTATAAAAAATTATATAATAATTAAATATGAGTAAAATTTTAATTATTATTCTTAATATTTGATACTAAATACTAGCGTAATTAGTAATTTTATTCAGATCTCTTTCTATTTCTATTCCTATCTTATTTCTTACACTAGTTACCGGGTTCATTATTTTAAGTAAAGAGCTAACTGAATCCTTGTGTTATGAATTATGATAAACAAGACCCAAACTAAAGATCTCAACTTCTCACAAGACACTCCAAGAAAAGTGGCAAGAGGCAAGTGCGGCAATTCTCAACCAATAGAACTTTTCAGTTTTCATCACCTCATCACATCATAACTTAAAATTGAAATTCTCATCTCATCGTAATTTAAATTTCCATGTACTCCCAAAACATACAGTAACGTGATGGTGAATTTGAGAAGGACGTCCAAGTGGGTTCGTATCGTTCAAGTGCAAACTACCAACCATGAGCCAAACTGAAATCTTCAATGCAAGGTCCACACCTAACAACTTAATTGATGGACCATTCCACGTATCCTCTTTTTTCGTAAAGAAGATATAAATAAAACTCATATAATTCATAAATTAATATAGTTTTACCTATTTGTTTGTAGTTGCTGTTGTTGTTAGTGTATGCCTAACGACCAATCGCTTTAGTTGTAATTTAGTGACAAATTACTTAAAGACATTCTTTATTTTATACACATTTAGATGTATATAATAAAGTCCATGTGATAATTGTACATTGCAAATGAAATTATAACGAGATGATAATTTGGAGATTTATATTGTATTTATGTATTATTCCTAAATATTCTTAGTCATTATTCTATTAAGATTGGACATTAATAGAAAGTAAAAAAACTAGCATACGCTTTATTTTTCTTCATGAATAAAGTAGTTGATCTTATAGGCTAAAGTATAGAGATACTTAAACAAACGTGTGAGTACTTGCTAGAGAAAAAGTTTACTAAACAGACCCGATATGAGAAATCTATTTGGAATATTACTTACATGTTAATGGAATTTTCATTGTGATGATTGTATAAGTAATCCTTTAATTTGAGGTCATCGAAGTTAGCTTGTATGAAGATTGCTATGTTTTGACACTACTTATACTTTATTTAATCATAGGTCATTTAATCGGTAGTCATTGGATATAGTATGAACTATATAGAAATAGTTGAATGATCAAGATAAAATTCATTACTCTAAAGTAATTAGGGAAACTGTTTCGTTGTTCTCGATTAGTATTAATTCAAGAAATTCTTAATTAAGGTGAATTGATGCTTTGTAAATAGTTTACAAATGTTACTAATTGAATCGATAGCTAATGATAGAGAATTAATATGATTAGACTCAAATTAGGGTAAACATTAATTTCATACTTTATGCCTAATCAGAACATTGTATGATGAAAGGATTAAATTATATGGAAAAATTATGCATGGAAAGCTTAATAAAAATCATTTTGACATTTTTGAATATTTGGGTAGTCATGATGCGTTGCTAAACACTAATCTTGATCTATAATTATAAATTATTTAATTGAAGAATTAAAGATAAATTAAAAAGAGTTTTAATTTATCTAATTTTAATTATGAATTAAAATTAGATTTTATTTGGGAACCTAATGGATCTCACATATAGAATGAGTTAAAGAGAGCAAAGTTAATTTAATTAAGTTAGACTTGAATGTAAAGTTTGAGAAACTTTATGATTAAATATGAGATATTTAATAAATAAGGATCAATACGAGATATTGAATTTTATATGGGCATAATTAGTATTTAATTAGAATTATTTATAATTCTAATTAAATTTTAATTTTAATTAAATCACTAAAATTTCCAAAACCTATTATAAATAGGCTTAAGCTCTATAAAGCTATCATTTCTTACTTAACCCTCTTTGTAAGAGTTACAGAATTCTTTCAACTTGTTCTGTGAATACCGTTAGAGGCCGGATACTTGTGCGACTACGGTGGTTGAGATGGATCGGTTTCGGAACAATTCGAGAGATACAACAAGATAAAAATCAAGCTTCGAAATATGGTACAAATTAAGTTTTCATTTTATTATAATTTATGTTAATTATTTTATAGAATTAAATAGATCTTAATTTTTGAAAAATAAAAAATTATAAAAAGCTTCGTGATTATTTCGTTATAGTCAGTGTCAGATCTCAACCTAATTTTTTAATAGTAATATTAGAGCAAAGATTTATTTCTATAATTTTATCAAAATGTTTGCGTGTTATTAATCTTTATGCTTTGGAATTGATAATTACTTAGACTTCTTATAATAAACCCCATCGTTAAAACCTTCCCGTAGAAAAGCTTTACCCTTCCCACACTGTATCTTTTGATGTGACCAATAACTTGGAGTTTTTGGTCCAAGTTACGCTTAATAAAATTCATCAAAGGGTGGGGTGCTCAGAGGATGCGGTCATCTTTGTGTTTGTATCTCTATCGTGCCTGTTAACCATAAGGTCGAAAGGTTCAACCCCTTCCTCTAACGTTTTACTTGTGGAATTCGTTTTCTGGAAACAACGGTGTTGGCGAAATCTTTTTAAGAGGTCTCTGCAAATTTGAGGAGGAACGGCAAAGTCATGGGTCAATATCACGTTTGGAGCTCTCACCCCAAGACTTACGGTTCCGGTTCTCGTACCTGTGATTGGTGCTGTTTAGTTGTGCAATTGTATGTTTGCGAAAAGTTGTTTATTGTGAGAGGTGGTGGCTCACTTGGCAAGAGACGACGGCTGGATGTTTTGGAGAAAACTTTTGCTCTCAAGGGAGAGGCAGTATTTAGGTGACGTGGGACATCTATGGTCGACGGTGGCTGCAACATGCTGAGAAGGCTAGGTTTTCTCTAGTTTGAAGAAGAGTGGTGTTTGTGGTTTAGGAATGAGTTTGTTTGCTTTTAAGTATGATTTAAATTTAAAAGGAGTTATTTAAATTAGTAATAATGTATTCTTAATTTATTAAATTTTAAATATAAATTTTAAATTATTTTAAAATTTAATTTTAAATTTAAAGTAATTATTTTTATTAATTTAATTAAGATTAGTAATTATATTGATTCTTAATTAATTTTAGAAAAGTAATTTTTAAAATTAGAATTAATTAGTTTCAATTATATTGATATTAATTAATTAGACAAGTTATTCTAAAACTAGAATTAATTATTTTTAATTAGATTGAAATTAATTAATTAGACTTCTTGAAATTAAGAAAAATATTTTCTTAAATTATTAAAAATATTGTTTCTTAATTAAATTTATGTATTTCAATTTGATTGAGATAAATTAAATTCCTAATTTTATTTGTTTAGAGAATTATTATTTTATTTATTTAGAAATTGTTTCTTTAGTTATAAATAATAACTTTCTTGATTTATTAGAAAGGATATTATCTTGATTAATTTTTGGAAAGTTTTTTCATTTATTTATCAAGAAAAGGAATTTTCTTTAATATTTTAAAAATGGTTTTCTAATTTATTAAAGAAAGGTTTTCTAATTAGTTAAGAAAAAATAATATATAATATCTTTCTTAATTAAAATTTAAAAGCGTTTTATTTAATTTTTAAAGTAGTTTCCTTTTAATTTTAGAAAATAGTTGCCTAATTAAGGAAAAATAATTTCTAATGAGATTAGAAATAGTTTTCTAATTAGATTATAATAAGTTACTTATATAATTTTGAAAAAAAGTTTTTCTAAATTAAGTAAGAAGTATAATTTATTAAAAATTGTTTTCAATTAAACTTTATCAAAGAAGTCAAGATAATTGGAAATCGTTTTCAATTGGATATGAAAATTGTTTTCAAATCAAATTAAATTTTTATTTGGAATAGGAATTTAATTTATTTAGGAATCATTTGTTTTAATCTAATTTAAGTTTTCCAAGGAGTTGGAAATGTTATGAAGACACACACACGCGCGCGCGCGCGCACACACACACATGCACACACACACATGCAATTTGTGTTTTAAGAGACAAATGAAGTTAAATCCCTCGTTAATATATATATATATATATATATATATATATATATACATGCAATTTGTGTTTTAAGAGATAAATGAAATTAAATCCCTTGTTAAAATATTAAGTAAATGTTGAGAACGTGATTGCTACCTTTTATTGTTATAAGAATAAACTAGAGTTTTGTTTATTGTAGGCTTGTTGAGCAAACTGAAGGTCGCTTTAACCCGAACATGTTTAGTCTTATAATAGTGGGTTCTACTTAACTAAATTTGTGTGATTTAGATGAGCAAATTCATGATTATACAAATTTAAAGGCAGGGTTAGGAATAACATAGTAGATATGTTTTGGCAAGAGTTGTCACCTAACTTGTCTAGTAGTCATACGAGATATGATTGATAAAGTTGTTATTTACCTAATTTAAGTTTAGTTGGTTTGTTGAGTAGACTCAAGATCAACTATATTTGAATGAGATCCTAACCCACTAGAAATATTAGAGTAATCTTTCTGAATAGTAGTGAGGGCTATTATTTGGAATAAAATGGTGGGAGTAACCAAATGCGTGATTAAAGTTCTAATCTTATTTAGTCGTCATGACATATGATTGATTACTTGTTTCTCTTACACTTATATTTTGTTTTTAGTGGAATCTACCTTATTTAGTATAGTTGATATTAAGTTAGTGAACCTAAGTTCTTGGACATAGGATATATATGAGAAAAGTTCTCAAAAGTTAGAAAATTGTATGTTCATTATGTAATTTTGCTATAATCCCCATTAAGGATATGACAACAGAGTTGTAGAGATATGTCAAAATCATATATATGACAAAATGTATTGACATTTTGAGTTGACTAATGTCTCATAAACTTTGACGACAACATGTAAGATGTATGTCAACATCATGATATCAAATGCAAAGGTGTATGGAGTAGGACTGAAAGGTATAGTACCTTGATGAAATTGTTCCACTTAATTTATCTCTCTAAAAGCATAATTGTGGACTATAATTAAAGGCTTAGTAACAGTATGATAATATTTTTTCATTAAAAGAAAACGATTAAATAACTTTTCTTGCCAATATGTGACATAACAGAGATCATATGTATTTCTAATTCATGTTTTTGGGTATTTGATACTGAATTTAGATTCAACATTATTGTAATGTTCAATGTATGGTTAGAAATAGATTGTTAAGACAAAGTAGTTGATCCAAGTTTATATAAATAGTTTGTATATGTATTGGATCAAAGGAGACTTATGCTAAACATAAATGACAAGAATAAAAGTTAGATAACCGAGATTATCCTTTTATGCCATATTGGTTAAATCAACATAACGAAAATCATAAAGTTACATATTAGGATATATGTATCTTTTTAATTATGAATCGTATGGAACTTGCAAAACTTGTAAAGTTGAAGAATAACCTAATCAACCTTTGGTGAAAGGATGATGATGGTATTGAATTTTTAAATCTTATACATGTGATGCATTGGATATAATAATAATTCATAAAAAGGGTAACACTTATATTTCATTAAATTACTAATGACTTTATGTGATATAGTCATACGTATTAAATGAAATGATGATTTTTGTTGGGCCCGGGTCCCGAGTCCCTATTCCCGAGGTGGCCCCTTGGGCTGCGCCCGCGACGAGCGTCCCAAAACGTCGGACCCGATCCCAACATCCATACAAAAGTCGATTCACAAATGCAATTTCATACACAAATATCAAACACCCAATCATTCGAACCATGCAATAAATACCCCATGAACCAAGGGTTTCATGCCATTACAATCCAAAAGAAATTCAACAAGTGTTATCAAACATACATAATACAAAATAAGTCTAAATCTAAAATACATGAAATATGCTCCATGATGATATGCTTGGAGGGCCAACTAAAGTACTAACTTAATACAAGGCTCCTAAA
>JANIJH010000009.1:28933046-28944128 GCA_024520975.1 Erythroxylum areolatum | reverse complement strand
CAATTGTATATCTTCTTATAAATAATACTCGATTATCTTTCTAAAATTATGATTATTTGTTATCATCAAAAAGGGGGGAGATTGTTAAGTCAAAATGACTTCACGTTAAAATAATTTTGATGACATTCAAATAATAATAATATTAGAAATTGTTGAACCGTTTTGATTAGGAAGAAACTAAGATGAAGCGGAAGCAAAAGTAAGACGGAAGAAACTAAGACGAAGCGGACGCAAAAGTAAGATGGAAGAAACTAAGACGAAGCGGAAGCAAAAGTAAGACAGAAGAATCTAAGACGAAGCGGAAGCAAAAGTGAGACAGAAGAAACTAAAACAAAGCGGAAGCAAAAGTAAGACGGAAGGAACTAAGACGAAGTAAAAGTAAAAGTGAGACGAAAGAAACTAAGATGAAGTAGAAGCAAAAGTAAGATGGAAGCGACATAAAACGAAGACCCGATACTACTTCGGATAGTTAATCAATTTGAGTTAGTTACAGAACTCAACTGAATAACTGTTTATTAAAAGATCAAGAAATAAGAAGAAAGAAGCAGTTATCAAGAAGCGGTTGAAGATGAAGGTTATAAATACAAGTCGGAGTCAAAGATTAAAAAGTTAGAGATTTTAAAAAGTTTTTGATCTTTAGCAAACACTGTATCCATTGTGTGAAACACTAGAGCTGTCATTACTGTAACAGAGCTCGCAATATCTTTTTGCAAGAAAGAAGAAAAGCTGAGAGCCTAAAGAGGCTAAGTGAGAAAAAGAATACTTGGTGTAAGAGACCTGAAGAGGCTCTGTGAAAAGAATACTTGTACAGTTTGAGAAGAATAGTGAAATCTCATAAAGGATTCTGAGGACTAGACAAAGCCCACAGTTTGGGGTGAACTAGGATAAAATCGTTGTGTCAATTTCTGAACTCTCTACTTTTAATTTCTATTGTTTTATACAAGTATATAGAAGTTAATTGCAATACATTATGATTCTTACTCAATAGTTTTTTAGAAAGCAAGTGTTCAAAGAGTTTTAAAAAGGGGATTGTATTCACGCAAAAGGATACAGAATTCAACCCCCCCTCTTATGCATTTTGTACATTGAATATTCAATTTGTACCATGTCTAGTAAAATTTAATTTCTTCTTTCAGTCACACCATTTTGGTCTGGATAACCAAGCAAGGTATATTTGGCAACAATCCCATTTTTTTTGAAGAAATGGTTTATGCCCTATAGCCAGTCACTTTGGTTATAGTTTAGTAACAAATTATTTAAAAGCATTCTTTATCTTGTATATGTTTAGATATATATGATAAAGTCTATGGGATAATTGTACATTGCAAATGAAATTATACCGAGATTATAATTATGAGATTCATATTGCATTTATGTATTATTCCTAAATGTTCCAAGTCATTGTTCTATTAAGATTAGACATTAATAGAATGTAAAAAGACTCACACATGTTTTTTTTCTTATGAAGCAAGTAGTTGATCTCATAGGCTAAAGTATATAGATACTTAAATAAACATCCGGATGTTTGCTAGATAACAAGTTCACTGAACAGAGTACCCAATATGAGAATTCCATTTGGAACATTACTCGTATATCTATGGAATTCTCAATGTCATGACTGTATAAGTGATCCTTTGACTTGAGGTCATCAAAGTTATCTTGTATAGGAATTGTTATATTTTGATACTACTTATGATCTATTTAGTCATAGGTTGTTTAATCGGTAGTCATTGGATGTAGCATGACTATATGGAAATAGTTGAATGATCAAGATGGGATGCATCACCTATAGTAATTAGGGAGAATGTTTTGTTGTTCTCGATCAGTATTAATTCAAGAAATCCTTGGCCAAGGTGAAATGATGCTTTGTGAATAGTTTACAAATGTCATTAATTGAATTGATAGTTAATGGTGGAGAACTAATATGATTAGAATCAAAATAGAATAGACATTAATTTCATACTCTATGTCTAATCGGAACACTGTATGATGAAAGGATTGAATTATAAGGAAAAATTATGCACAGAAAGGTTAGTCAAAATCACTTTGACATTCCTAAATATTTAGGTGGTCATGATGCGTTACTAAATACCAATCATGATCTATGATTATAAATTGTTTAAATGGAGAATTAAAGAAAAATTAAAAAGAGTTTTAATTTATCTAATTTTAATTATAAATCAAAATTAGACTTTATAATTATTACTAACATATTTGGGAACCTAATAGGTCTCACTTATAGAATGGGTTGAAGAGAGCAAAGTTAATTAAATCAAGTTGGATTTGATTATAAAGTTCGAGAAACTTTATGATTAAATATAAGATATTTAATAAATAAGGATCAATATGAGATATTAAATCTTATAAGGGCATGATTGATATTTAATTAGAATTATTTATAATTCTAATTAAAGTTTAATTGAAATTAGAATTTAATTACAATTAAATTACTAAAACATCTAAAGCTAATTATAAATAGGCTTAAACTCTATGGAGCTAGCTCTTATAACTTAACCCTCTCTATAAGAGTTACAGAGTTCTCTCAACTTGTTCTGTAGATATTGTTAGAGGCCGGACACTTGTACAACTATGGTGGTTGAGATAGATCAGTTTCGGGAACAGTTCGAGAGATACGACAAAATAAAGATTAAGCTTCAAAATAAGGTACAAATTAAGTTTCGGCTTTATTATGATTTGGGTTAATTATTTTATAGAATTAAATAGATCTTGATTTTTGGGAGATCAAAAGTCACGAAAAAGTTTTGTGATTATCCCGCTGCGGTCAGGATCAAATCTCCACCTGGTTTCCTAATAATGGTATCAAATCAAGATTTTAATTCTATAATTTGATTAAAATTTTTATTGTTATTGATGATGAATTTTGGAATTGAAATTGTTTAAGTGTTAAACAATACATTAAATAATGGAAACCTATACATTAAACAATGGAAACCTAGAAAACAATGAAATTCTTGAATTTGATTTTGTTTAATTTCTTAAAAAGTTCATAATATGTTGTTGGATTGGATATGTGTTGTGAGTTTTCTGATTAAGTGCATTATGGAAATGCATTGCATGTGTTTAATTTTTTGTGAATATGTGTTTTGGAAAAAACTGAAATCAATGAATCACTCTTACGATTTCGGAAAATTGATTTTGCGTCTACTTCATATTCTTATTTCCTTATTTTGGATATATCGATGGAGCCTCGCCAGTGGCTTGTGTCGCCGCTAGTGAGTCATCGTTTGTCACTAAAAGCAATGGAGATAGTGGTAAAATTGCCACTACTTTACGGTGATAATCGCCCATACCCTTAGGCAAAACTCACCCAAGACCAAAAAACAATCTAGATAGCATTTTTTGGTTGGGTCTTTTGTTCTAGTTTGCGGTTTGTGGCTAGTGAAATCCAAAAATAAACCAGATCTGGAAAACAAGAAGGCAAAACCCATATCTGTGATTTGTTGTTTGTTCCGATTTTTGTGTTGCTTGTGTGTGTGCGGTTACTAGTGGTTTTGTAGATCATGTGCTATTGTTACTGGAGTAGCGTCATGGGATGGCATGAATGGAGGAGCAGTTGTGGTGAAGTGCGATGATGCCATAGAGGAGCCTCTAGCGGCAGTTACCCACTAGCGGCGATCGCCGCTATTAAATATTTGGAGCCGGTGGAGCAATGCCACTGGTGAATAAGGGTTCTCCCGTAACTGATGCAACTTGGAGGCAGCAGTGTGGTGGCGTGGAGGCATGGTGGAGTACACCGAAGGCGTGACAAACATTACCGTGCAAAGGCAGACGCCGCCACGGAGACCCAGGCCTAACAGTTGCGTGAGGCAGAGCAGGAGGCATGGGAGATGCAGTTGGAGAAATGTGTATACGTTACCCGAAGATTTAGTAGAAACGTGGGAGGCAGTTGCAAAAACATTAGACGGACTTCTAAAAACACGCCCACAGAGACGTCACTGGCGTGTGCACCAGACACTTCCTATTTTCTTTTATTATTATTATTTTTAAACCTTAATTTCAAATAAATTTGTTTAATGGAGATTAAACTAACTTATATTCCTAATAAAATTTAAAAAGAGTTTTCTAAATAAATGAAAATTGTTTTCAATGAGTAATGTTTATTAGGAAATTTTTTTGAACATAGTTTAATTTTTCAAGAGTTGAATTATTAAATTAAATCAATTATCAAATCAAGCCAAGTTTTAAATGATTTCTATGATAATTGGATTATGCTAGAAATTATAAATATAATCAGATTATATTAATTAAGATGAGATCTTAGTTTCAAAAATCAAATTTATTATTTTTCTTAATATGATTAGGACTTACAATTATATTGATTCATAATTAATTTTAGAAAAGTTGTTTCTAAAATTAGAATTAATTAGTTTCAATTAGATTGAAATTAATTAATTAAACACCTTAAAATTAAGAAAAATGTTTTCTTAAGTAATTAAGAAATTTTTTTCTTAATTAAATTTATTTATTTCAATTTGATTAAGATAAATTAAATTTATGATTTTATTTTTTAGAGAATTATTATTCAATTTATTTAGAAATTGTTTATTTATTTATGAATAATAAGTTTCTTGACTTGTTAGAAAAGTATTTTTCTTCATTAAATTATGAAAAGTGTTTTATTTATTAAGAAAATGAGATTTCTTTAATATTTTTGAAAATAGTTTTCTAATTTACTAAAGAAAAGTTTTCTAATTTAGAAACCAATCTCTAAATAAATAATATAAAGGACTTTCTTAATTAAATTTAAAAGTGTTTTATTTAATTTTGAAAGTAGTTTCTTTTAATTTTAGATTATAGTATTCTAATTAAGAAAAGCTATTTCTAATTAAAAACAATATCTAATTAGATTAGAAATAGTTTTCTAATTAGATTAGAATGTGTTGCTTATATAATGTTGAAAAAGAAGTTTTTCTAAATTATAATAAGTAACAAGAATAATTTATTGAAAATTGTTTTCAATTAAATTTTGTTAAAAGAGTCAAGATAAATTGGAAATAGTTTCCAATTGGATTTGAAAAGTTTTTCCAAATCAAATTAAATTTCTATTTAGAATAGGAACTTAATTTATTTAGGAGTTAATGATTTTAATATAATATAATTTTTCTAAGGAGTTGGAAATATTACTTTAGATGATGAAGATCAATAACTAGAATCAAACAAAGCTTGATGTTTTATGCATATAATTTGATTATAAGTGCATAAGTTGCATACTTTATTTATATGGTTGATATATATATATATTGGATGCATGACTATATGTTTTATATGTGTAATATTTTACATGCAATTTTATGTTTGATGAGATGAACAAAATTAAGTCCCTTGTTAAAATATTCAGTACACGTTAAGAATGTGATTATTGCCTTCCATTGTTATAAGAATAAACCAGAATTCTATTTATTGTAGGCTTGTTGAGTAAACTTAAGGCCGCTTTAACCTGAACATGTTTAGTCTTATGACATTGGTTTATACTTAACTACATTTGTATGATTTGGAAGAGCAAACTCATGATCACATGAATTTAGAGACAGGGTTAGGAATAATATATATGATACATTTTGACAAGATTTGTCAACTAACGGATCTAGAAGTCATATGAGATCTGATTGACAAAGTTGTTATCTACCTAATTTAAGTCTAGTTAGTTTGTTGATCAAACTCAAGGTCAACTATTTTGAATGAGATCCTAACCCACTAGACATATTAGAGTAATCTATCTTTTTGAATAGTAATGAGGGCTATTATTTCAAATAAAATAATGGGAGTAACCAAATGCATGATTAAAGTCTTAATCTTATTTAGTAGTCATGGCATATAATTGATTACTTGCTTTCTTACATTTATTTTGTTATGAGTGAGACTTACCTTGTTTAGTATATTTGATGCTAAGTTAGTGAATCCAAGTTCTTGGACATAGGATATGTTTGAGAAGTGTTCTCAAAAAGTTAGAAAAGAAAATTGTATGCCCATTATGCAATTTTGCTAAATCTTTGTTAAAGATTTGGCGATGAAGTTTTACAGATATGTCAAAAATCTTATAGATAATAAAATGTATTTACATTTTGAGTTCACTAATGTCTCATAATCTTCAATGACAACATGTAAGATGCACGTTGACACTATGATAGCAAGATTCAAGAGTTGTATAAAGTAGAGCTAAAAGGTATAGTACCTTAATGAAATTGTTTCACTTAATAGCCTACTAAAAGTATAAATATGGAAATTAATTAGAGGCTTTACTATAGTATGATAATAGTTGTCATAAGAAGAAAATAATTGCATTATTTTTCTTATCTATATTTAATATGATAGAGATCATATGTATTTCTAATTCATGCTTATGAGTATTTGATACTGAATTTAGATTCAACATTATTGTAATGTTTAATGCATGGATATAAATAGATTATTAAGTCAAAGTAGTTGATCCAAGTTTATAAAAATAATTTGTATATGTATTGGATTAAAGGACACTTATGCTTAACAAAAATGGCAAGAATAAAAAGTCAGATAATCGAGACAATCCTTTTATGATATGTTGGTTAAATCAACAAAACGAGAACCATAAAGTTACATATAAGAATACGTGTATCCTTTTGATTATGAATCATATAACACTAGTGAAACTTGTCAAGTTGAAGAATAACCAAATCGACCTTTGGTGAAAGGATGATGATGGTATTGAATTGTTAAATCTTATACATATGTTGTATTAGATAGAATATTAATTCATAAAAAGGATAATACTCATATGTTATTAGATTACTAATGATTTATATGATATAATCATATGTATTAAATGAAATAATGATTTAAAAATTTTGAAAAAATTAAATTGTTTAAATCTAAGTAGAAATTAAGCATTGAGAATTCTGAAGCATTTAGATGAGATTGATTTGGTGAGTTTTAAATTTTTTAGTTATCTAAATGGAATGAGATTTTGTAGCAAATACCTTCATAACCAAATTCATAAGAGTATGAATTTAAGTAAGGAGCAAAATACAATATGAGATATTGTATGATGCAATAGTATTTCTTTTATAGCAATGCCTATTATAATGACTTACCTTCTATAGTTCCAACTGAATCAATTAGCAAGATTGCATATTAGATATGAAACACTAACTTTTTGAAATAGTTAAAGCTAGTGATTTAAGGATGTGAAGCTTAGCTAAAGCATGTATTATCCATTTAGTTTAGAACTAAATTGGGTAATAAAAGGTTATGAGATATCCCAAAGTTAGATATATTGTTACAAACATTTTGTACAAATTGTTTGTTTCAACATATACTTATAAGAGAATGGTTTTTAAGAAAAGTATTGGGAGTAAGATGAAATTTAAAAAGTTCAAATCTCATGAATGTACATATAATTAGAACTAGTGCCTTTAATGATACATTTGATGTATAGCTAAAAGGCTACGAGACATTGAAAGATTTACTTTCACGATGAATTCAAAGAGTTTGTTTTGGAGATGATTATGAATTTATCACATCTATAAGAAGGTAAGTGGGAGTATAGTTTTCCTCTTCAGTGGGACTATGTGGAGACATATTGCTCACAAAGAATAAAAGTTCTAACTTTCAATTATTGAACACATAATTTTCAAGAACAACTCTTGTTGTATATAAAAAAGTAACAGCTTAATTATGGAAATTAGATATATAGAGATAGATTGGATGTTGTTAACTTATTCTAAGTCCAAGTGCATAAATAATGTACTAAAGATGTTTAGTATTTAAGATATCAGCTACTTTTTAAAATATTCATTACTTTATGTGAGAGTTGATATTTGAGTTCAAGATGATAAGGATATAACTTTAGAAGTAAATCCTAATTAAGGTTTATTTACTTAGAAAAGTATCATTTAGGATTGGAAAAGTTTCAATGTAGCAATTGGTTGCCAATTAAGCCATAATACATTTTTCGTTTAGTGGAAATGATTAATTGGATCAAGTAATTTGGTGAACTTGATATAGGTTCTTTGCATTGTTCAAGATAGGAATGTACTGTAGAACATTAGAGCCATTGGGCATGCATAAGGAGCTAATGTCTCATCAAAGATCCAATAATGTGTTTAGGCAAATTTTCTTAATTATGATGATAATTAAGATAGGACTTGTAACATTTAAGCAAATACTCAATAAAGAGAATCTTGCAGAATTCTCTCATTAATCCACTATTCTAGTAGTAGAATAATCATCATAGATATGGTATAAGATACTCAAACGATTGGCTTAGTGGAAGTGGGAGATTGTTGGTTTATACCTTACAATCAATCGTTTTGGTTATAGTTTAGTGAAAAATTATTTAAAGGAATTCTTTATCTTGTACATATTTAGATGTATATGATAAAGTTTATGGGATAATTTTACATTGCAAATGAAATTATGATGAGATTATAATTATGAGATTCATATTGTATTTATGTATTATTCCTACATGTTCCTAGTCATTCTTCTATTAAGATTAGACATTAATAGAACGTAAAAAGACTAGCACACGTTTTGTTTTTCCTTATGAAGGAAGTAGTTGATCTCATAAGCTAAATTATAGAGATACTTAAACAAACATGTGGGTGCTTGCTAGAGAACAAGTTCACTGAATAGACCCGATATGAAAAATCCATTTGGAATATTACTTGTATGTCTATGGAATTCTCATTGTGATGATTGTATAAGTGATCATTTGACTTGAGGTCATCAAAGTTATCTTGTATGGGGATTGCTATGTTTTGATATTACTTATGATCTATTTAATCATAGGTTGTTTAATCAGTCATCATTGGATGTAGCATGAACTATATGGAGATACTTGAATGATCAAGATAGGATTCATCACCCTAAAGTAATTAAGGAAAGTGTTTTTTTGTTCTCGATTAGTATTAATTCAAGAAATCATTTGCGAAGGTGAAATGATGCTTCGTAAACAGTTTACAAATGTCATTAATTGAATTGATAGCTAATGGCAGAGAACTAATATGATTAGACTAAAAATAGAATAAACATTAATTTCATGTTCTATGTCTAATCAGAACATTGTATAATAAAATGATTAAATTATACAAAAAAAATTATGCACAAAAAGGTTAGTCAAAACCATTTTGTCATTCCCAAATATTTAGGTGGTCATGATGCGTTGCTAGATGCCAATCTTGATCTATGATTATAAATTGTTTAATTGGAGAATTAAAGATAAATTAAAAGGAGTTTTAATTTATCTAATTTTAATTGTTAATAAAAATTATATTTTATAATCATTACCAATATATTTGAGAACCTAATGGGTCTTACATATAGCATGGGTTAAAGAGAGCAAAGTTAATTTAATCAAGTTGGACTTGATCGTAAAGTTTGAGAAACTATATGATTAAATATGTGATATTAATAAATAAGGATCAGTATGAGATATTAAATCTTATATGATCATAATTGGTATTTAATTAGAATTATTTATAATCCTAATTAAAGTTTAATTGAAATTAGAATTTAATTTTAATTAAATTACTAAAACGTCTAAAGCTTATTATAAATAGTTTTAAGCTCTATGGGACTAGCACTTCTAGCTTAACCCTCTCTGTAAGATTTACAGAGTTCTCTCATTATGTTCTATGGATACCGTGCTAAACACTTGTTTAGCTACGGTAGTTGAGACGGATCAGTTTAAGGAACAACTCGAGAGATATGACAAGACAAAGATTTAGCTTTGGAATAAGGTATAAATTAAATTTTGGCTTTATTATGAGTTGAGTTAATCATTTTGTATAATTAAATAGATCTTAGTTTTCGAGAAATCAAAAGTCACAAAAAAAGTTACATAATTATTCTGCTACGATCGGGATCGAATTTCAATCCAGTTTCCTAATAATTTCATGCCTTTCTTTTAGGATTTCTTTTGTAAGAGGTGGGCCACATATTTTATGGTGTAAAGCATTTATAGAGATGACAATTGATAATATAGAATTTTGTGAATCTTTAAAAGAGTTTTCAAGCATCGACCTAGTTTTAAAGGTAATTCTACTTTATCTATGTAGGTTTTAATAATGGTTCTCCACTATGCTGCTAATGGCTCAACTTATTCCTAAACTGTTTCTTTGTACGAGAGTTTGAGCCTTAATTCCGTAAATGCTTCCTTGAGTTTCGCTTCTTTCACTTTGTACTTTGGCAATCGATTTGCCAAATTATTTTATTCCCTTGGAATGTGTTCAACCTGAATCTGCATATCCTTTGATATGGCATGATACAAGTTGAAGTACTTCTTTACAGTCTCTTCCTTTGAAATGAAAAGTTAATTCAATTAATAAACGATAAGTTGTAAGACTGATCATTAATCAAATTTACAAGTGTGTTTATGTTGGGAAATCGGGTTGGAATCTGATCCGAATCGTAGCGGAATAATCATGAAACTTTTTCTTGACTTTTGATTTTCCAAAAACCAAGATCTATTTAATTCTATAAAATGATTAATACGAATCAAAATAAAGCGAAAATTTAATTCGTACCTTATTTCGAAGCTTGATCTTTATCTTGATGCATCCCTCGAACCGTTTCCGAAACTGATCCGTCTCAACCACAGTAGCCACACAAGTGTCTGGCCTCTAATGGTATCCACAGAATGAGTTGAGAGAACTCTGTAACTTTTACAGAGAGGGTTAAGCATGAAGTGCTAGCTCCATAGAGCTCAAGCTTACTTATAATAAGCTTAGGAAGTTTTAGTAATTTAATTGAAATTAATATTTACTTATAATAAGCTTAGGACGTTTTAGTAATTTAATTGAAATTAAATATTAATTTCAATTAAACCCTAATTAGAATTATAAATAACTCTAATTAAATACCAATTATGCCCATATAAGAATCAATATCTCATATAGATCCTTATTTATTAATTATCTTATATTTAATCATAAAGTTTCTCAAACTTTAAAAACAAGTCCAACTTGATTAAATTAACTTTGCTCTCTCCAACCCATCCTATATGTGTGACCCATTAGGTTCCCAAATATGTTGACAATGATTATAAATTATAATTCTAATTCATAATTAGAATTAGATAAATTA
>JANIJH010000009.1:28845690-28856861 GCA_024520975.1 Erythroxylum areolatum | reverse complement strand
ATGGGCCCAAATTTAAGGTTGAATACTAATGTTTGTAAAGATTGTAGCTTGGAAATGGAAATGTTTTTAAATGAAATAGGCCCAATTTGATTAGTAATTTCCGCTTACATGTATCTTGTTTTAAAGAAACAAAAGTTTTGTAATGAATTTTGACTGAATGATCGTTCTAGCATGCTACCCTTGCGGGGTACGTACTCGGAAATCACCATGGATGTCGAGTATGTGTCTTGCGAGAGTTAGAAGAATGTTTATTAGAAGAAGCTTGAGTGTTAGGAGTATTAAACATAACTTTAATTTTCGGAGGAGTTTGGCTCAGCCTCTTGGATTGCAGCCCCTTTTCTTCCAGATTCTCCTCTTTTTGTGGCCAATTTGAGTTCCAATTTGAAGTAGAACTCATCCCACTCTTCTCTATCCCATGAGACTTAAGTTGCCTCTCAACTTTCATTGCCATGTTCACCATCTCTTCAAGGTTGGTATAGTTGTGCAAATCAACCACGTTGGTTATTTCTCAATTCAAACCACTTAAGAATCGAGCCATTATGGCCTCAGGGTCCTCCTCATAATTACCCTTATCATTGTGATCTCCATCTCCTTATAATACTCCGCCACAATCTGATTCCCTTGTGTTAGGCGTTGGAGCCGTTGATGCATCTCCCAATAGTAATAAGATGGAACATATTGCTTCTTTATAATTGCTTTCATTTCAGCCCAAGTACTCACAAGTTCCTCCTTATTTCTTCTCCTAGAAATTACCAATTGATCCCACCAAATTAGTGCATAATCAAAAATTTCAATGGTTGTGAGTTTTACCTTCTTTTCCTCAGAAAACTTATGGCATTCCAAAATCATATCCAGGTTTTGTTCCCATTCAAGGTACAACTCCAAATGATTCTTTCCTTTGAATGGTGGAATTTTTATCTTAATATACTTAACGTCACTGTCTCGTCTATCCCCAAAATCTGCTTGTTCAACTTGTCCCTGTGGTCTCACATAATCTCCCTCGTCATTAGATCTATAGTCCTCTAACACAATAAGATCTTGTTGGTTTTTAGGACTAGTGCATCTCATTTGTGGGTCTTCGCGTGCACCATGCCTCAAGTTAGCAATCTCTTAAACCTACCTCTCCATTTCACCACTAATTCTACAAGAGCAGTGTTTAGGCCCTCACTCAGCTACTGGATCACCTCCAAGGTGGTGGATTGTGCCCTACCCAATTGTTGGCCTCTTACGCTATCGTTAGATATATCTCCAATGAAAATTGTTGTTGCAAAGAAAAGTTAGTAGCAAAATAACCTCATAAAAGCACTCCCTCACGTGTTTCACTCAAATTTAGAATACTCCCCTCGTGTGTCTTGGCTGCTCTCATGATCTCACCCTCTTATCTTTTTCCTCTAAAATCCTCAACGTTCAAGTTGTGCTTCAGAAACCTAACTCCTTCCAATCAAGAAATCCAATAATGGCGCCAAGTTTTTGAACTCTTTTCAACGCAAAGTTACACAATATAGGTATAAAATTCATCCATTTCAATTGTCAATCCTTCACGTAAGACTTTCCAAAATAGTGCAATTCTTGAACTCGGTAGTAATACTTTAGTTTAAATTCTTCTTTATTTTTTCTAAATATATCGGAATTCAAAATACAATTCCAGCAGTTAAGGGTGAACCTTAATTAGAAACTTTGCACCTTGTTTTAGGGTTGGAGACCGATGAATTGATGGTGAAACTGGCTGCTCTTCCATTTATTGGAGTAGAATGGAATCTCCTCCAAAAACCTAATGCTCTGATACCAAAGATGACGTGCACAGGAAAGGAGATTAACCTTGATACAATTCGGTAGCCTTTAAACAAATTAGATACACAAGGTTTTCGATACTTTTCTAGACCTCAAGGATCATTATTGTCCAAGCAACCAAGACTAAGCAATAAACCAAGAAAATTGAACCAAAACTATACGCTACAATTGAGATTAATTGATAAAGTAGAGTTAGGGTTTGTGGAACAACAAGAACGTGAAGAAAACTCTTAGAAAAGTTCTCAAATTATCAAAATGTGTTACCCTAAAACTAATGTCAATGAAACTATTTATAGAGCCAAAATAACTAGAACTTGGGCCAAACTCCTTGGCCTAAATAGGTAAAATAATAATGTCTAAATCGTCATAAAAATAGTAAGGAAAACAACCCAAAGAAAAAGAGGCCAGGCGATGGCGTGCACGCCTGGGCCTGCTTGGTTGCTGGCGTGTACACCTAGCATGTGCACCCGTCAAGTGTTATTCGGGCCCAAAACTTAGCTCTAGTTGAAAAACTGAAGCTGCGAGCAAGGATCTTGATTCTCCCAGAGTCCATCATCAACCACACGAGCTATGAATGAATTTAACATGGTCTTAAGTCTTTTAAGCCTAGTCCGACTTGCGGGGCTAGGAGGCAACATCAAGTCTCAATTAGCGTCATGTTGATCTCAGTCTCTGTCGATATATCCGCCATGTGCGGCCTTGCTCATATTACCACCCTTTAAGACTTTTCTCTCACTTCATTGTTTTTATCTTTGTATAGGATACTTTCAATGAAAGTCATATCACAATGTCACAAAATCAGTACCCAAACTCATTAGAATCATATCCAATGAAAAAAATATTTCACAGCCTTAGGATTAAGTTTTTCTCTCTTATAAGAGTCCACATAGCCAAAGGTTATCATATGTCAAAGATTTACCTCTTTTCTTAACCACAACTCTTTTAAAACCTTGAGACGCAAAGAAACTAATGACCCTTTGTTTATTAAGTATGTTGTTGTATGAACTGCATATGCCAAAACTTTTTTAGTAACCTCCCATAAACCCACACACTCTTCGCTAGCTTTTCCAAGAGTTATTCTGGCTAATCTAAATTCCTATTAGCATAAATCCACACACTCTTCGCTAGGTTTTCCAAGAGTTTTTTTGGCTAATCTAAATTCCTATCAGACCTTAAGCATTTGATCTTCTTCCCATTTTTATTCTCAACCTTAGCCTTCTACGTCCAAAAAAAAGGAAATACGTCAGATTTATTTTTCATAAAATAAACTCATACCTTTCTGTTATGGTCATCAATAAAGGTGACATGCTATATCGAGCCTCTAAAAGATGCAATAGTTAAAGGTCCTCATACATCTGTGTGCAATATCTCCACCTTCTTTGCCTTTGAACTTTTTCCCACCTTTAAGCAATTGATTTTTTTTCTTTCCTTATACATAGCTCTTAAAAGAATCCATATTAACTAATTTTAAACCCAAAAGAAACTTTGTCAAAGCTATAATCTTCATCCTTTCTTGCTTATATGCCTAAGCTATCATGCCATAACCTTGAACTATCAAAATTAGCTAAGATGAATACATTATAGAATGTATGATAATCCTGTCTTTATCCCTATGTTACAACCCTAATGCTTGTGTCTTCTTGGATCCCTTTTTGAATGTTATCCTACACTTGATATTATCCAACTTACCTTTACACTTGATATTATCCAACTTACCCATTAAGATCAAAATTTTCTCTATGTCTAGAATATACTTAACATCTTATAGCTCTCACTCACCCTTAGTAGAATTCTTAATTAACACATCCCCCTTCCCTATAATTTCTAGTAGCTTATCATCAATAAGTTAAAACTTCTTGAATTTTTTAGGCTTAAATTTTTGGAATAGCTCATACATGGAGAAGAATGAAACAGAGCTCCCAAGTCTAGAACCTAATACTCAATGGGCTATCAATGCTTAGAACCAAAGCGTCCTCGATTTCCTTAGCTAAATTCATATAATCATTTTCCTCCTATCACTAGTTTTTTTTTTCTTCTTTAGCTTTAGACAATCCCTCTTAAGATGACCCTTATCACCATAATTCTAGCAGAGAATTACTTGAACCTTTTGACTTCTCCTTGTCTTTAGATTTTAATCTGTCATGTTTATTTTGAATGTGCTACTTATTCCTTCCCCTTCCTTTAGGGCTTAAGGCATTCTCAAAGGATTGTCCTAATTCCCTCCAGTAAATACTCCCACTGAGAATTGTATCTCAAATATTAACTAGCTTTAATTTTCCTTTACCATGGGAAGTACTAATTACAAAACCAAAAGTATCCCAAGTGTTGGGTAAAGAAGACAAAAAAAAAATAGCACTTAAATTTCACCGTCAAAATTAATATTGATAGAACTTAGTTAACTGATAATCACATTAAGTTCATTAATATGATCAACAAACTTACTACCATCAACCATCTCAAGATTAAACAACCTCCGCATCAAAAATGCCTTGTTGATCTCTGACAACTTCTTGTACATGTTTTTTAAGACTTTTAACAATCCTCCAGCGTTTTTCTAGTTCATGACACTAAATGTAACATTTCTGGCCAGTGTCAACCTAGCGACACCTAACACTTACCTATCTGATAGATTCTAATTGGCCTTCACCATGAAATTTGGCTTCTTTTCGTTAAGAGGGAGGTACAAACTGTTCTGGTATAATTATTCTTCAATCTGCATCTTCCAAAACCCAAAATCCTTCCCATCACTTTTTGATTTTCATCCTTCCTATCCTTTACTACTGCAAATCTTTTGACTTCTTAACCTCGCTCTAATACCAATTGTTAGTATTAATATATAGAAACACATAGTAATAATAAATTTGTAAGAAAGAAATTAAATTATACAATATTTTTACGTGGTTCATTGATATGGCAACTTCCACGGTGGCATTAGAAATTTTATTCTGTTGTCTTGTGGTTTACAATGACAGAATACTAGGACACCCCTATGTTGTGGGAATAGAATCCCACCTACAGTATGGAAACAAAATCCTACATAGACTAGGATACTATTTAACTTTTCATATCTCCTAACAATACAAAAAGCCTGAATTTTCTCATCGAGCAATACATCCCAACAAAATCTTCACGGAACATCAAATTTAATGGATGAGGAAGTAAAGCAAAAGCTAGTTTATTTTGTTATAATAAAGACCAAATTTTGTAACTGACTCCAATATTACAACTCTGGTTTGACCTTCAATTTGCAAATTTGATGCACTTTCAGCTTCTGAGAACTTGTTACCCAAGTATTAACTCGCCGTGCAGCTGCTTTAAGTAGAAATAAATTTTGTTTAAGCCATTGATTAAATAGCTATGAGGTACATTTATAAATACATTCTTGGCTCTCTACGGCAGAGATGAGTAGACCTTCTGATAGATAAATTGCTTGTTCAAAACATCTCTCTTTTATAAGCATATGAGAAACCTTTGTGTTTTTGGATTGGTTAAAGCCCTAGAACCTTTTTACATGTCACAAGATGCCAGGTATGAAAGCTGAATGCTGTATGCTTCTTTTAGCTCTGCCACAACCTCTGCTATTGTTGGCCTCTGTAAGGCATCTCTCTCTACAGAGCTTACAGCAACTGTAGCTGCCCTTCTCATGCTTGCCACATCAAATGTTCCCTTCAAGCTCTCGTCCACTATCTCAAATGCACCTGCCTGCAAGTAGGGCTTGGCCTGTAGTTCACAATCGGAACACAAGCTCATCATTATATCATAAAGCATTAACTTCTAGCCAACAGAAGTGTCAAAAATGTAGACAGCTCGAGTTTTAACCCACTATACTAAATAAGGAAGCAACTGGGTATGTAAATTCTATAAATTAACTTCTAGATATGAAGGAAAGCTTGGAATTACCCATAGCACCAAATTGAAGGAGTCAGGACTTCCGGTATGCCGCAGGGGTTCTCTCCCGCATATTAACTCCAGGAGAACAACACCAAAGCTATAGACATCACTTTTCTCTGTGAGCTGTTGAGTAGAATAGTACCTGCATATATAGCATGATCTAGTAAGAATTTTTTTAATCAAGAATCAAATGTTGTATGTTAAGGATATGAATGACTTACTCAGGGTCAAGGTAACCTGCAGTGCCCTTTACGACTGTGGTAACGTGGCTTGCATCCGCATGCACAACTTGCTTGGAAAGGCCAAAGTCACAGACCTTGGCGTTCATCTCCTTGTCCAATAATATGTTGCTACACTTGACATCACGGTGTATGATTCGAGGATCACTCCCATTGTGCAAGTAATCCAGTCCTAGAATAGCGTTAGTGATGTTGTAACGATTTAGTAACAAAACCTCACAGGGAATAGAGAAACAAACTAGTACTTCTCTTGGGACCTACTTTAGTAAAACATTTTTGTCCATAAAGGCTAATGTTGGACAATACACTAGCTGAAAGTAGACGGATTTCAATACATGCTCGTAATTCTTACCTTGTAGTTGAAGGATATGAAATAGATATCGTACCTTTTGCAGCATCAACAGCAATTTTCAGTCTACGAACCCAGCTTAAAGAAACTTTTTGACTGTGAGGACCTAGAAGAAGACAATATAAGGGAATTTTCAGTATAAAACATTTAAATATGTATGTATATAGGATTTACATAATACCATAAAGGTGATCAGCCAGCGATCCACCCGGCAGATACTCATACACCAGTATCTGCTGCTTTGATTCGTAGCAAAATCCTTCCAGACATACAAGATTCTGGTGACGAATTTGTGATAGGATATGTACCTAACAGCAAACCACATTCAAAGTTCAGCTAACTGTGAATACAGTAGAGAAAGTTCAACAACATTCGCTCGGTGATATCTGTCAGCGCTTATCTGACAGACTACATCAGGCATCCGAGTAGTCAAGTTTAACGAGTCCATATTTGCCGCGTGAAATGGAATACTGCCAAATGAAAGAATCAAGATGATGACCTCATTAATGAAAGAATCAGCTCCAAGTTGAGTTCTATCAAACCGCACTTTCACGGCTACCAACTTGCCATCTGAAAGCTTTCCAAGGTAAACAGAACCAAAACTGCCACGACCGATCACCTGCTTAAAGTTGGTTGTGGCTGATTTGACTTCCTTGTAAGAGAAAATTCTTGCAGCATTCCAGTTTCTCATTTCTATTGCAGATCCTGAGCAGCGAAGGTGAATGCAAACAAAAATTAATTATGAACTTTTGTATCATAACATGTGAATTTCCACTTACTTTCTGCATAAGTAGCTTCATCTCTTCCTTTCCTCGTGTAAACGAATACTGAAAGAGAAACAACAAGAAGGATGAGGAGGGCTCCTCCAACTGCACCGAGTATAACTGACGTATGATTATCTTTATGTGGTTTCTTCCTAGGCACGATAGTGACTTGAGGAGTCTCAATAGAAGTGCCGGTCGAATCATCGTTGCACGTCATTGTAGCAAAGGAAAGACACTTGTTCCCTGATGTCCTGCATCAATTTTGATTAATGAGCATACGCAAATGAATAGTAATAGTAAACAAGAGTCATTATCTTACCTTATTTCCAAACCATCTTTGTTAAGAGATTGAGGGAGAGAACCCAGTAATTTATTGTTCTCCAGATTCCTTAAGAATGCAATAGATATTTCTCATCCGGTGAGATGTTTCAAAAGTTAGAAGCAGAATGATTGGCTCAGTACTGGTAGATTTCGGTATTATGAGCTAACTTACAGGAAATGAAGATCCTCCAAGTATCCCAAGCCATCAGGAACTATTCCTTGCAAATTATTACTCTGAAGATCCCTTCATGATGAATAAACAGAATGAGAAAAACGGTATCCCAATTCGGGGCATTAAAGGCTGACACGCCACACAGGTACGAAAGAGCATAAACTTATCATAGCCTTAATTTTTCAATTTCACTCGAGAAATATTTACTTACAAGATTTGAAGGTTAGCCAAGTTCACCAATTCACTTCCAAAGGATGTTAGGCTGTTGAAACTCAGATTCCTGAAAGTGCCAACTGATCAGATCAAACCGCACTTCCTCTTTTTCTTTTTTAATAGAAGGAAAACTTGCCATTTAAATTGTTCAAGAGGGATACACTACAGCTTCTCAAGTTGTTGGAGGCTCCCCAAGTTCCTTATCTCTCCAGTTAGTGATGTGTTGTGTAAATCCCTGAATCATAAGACGAATCGATGACAAACAAAAGCAGCCAAGTAACAATGAAAACGCTATTGTGAAGTCAATAACTTACAGAGTTTTAAGGTCCAGTAAGTCACCAAATGCTGGACTGATGGACCTTAACTTGATGTCTGAAAGCCACCTGAAAAGGGAAAGTAAGAAATAAGCAAAATAAATACTAATATCCGACATGGGAAGTAGAGAACACAAAAAGAAAACATATTTGCTACTCACATTGATGTAACTAGGCTTCCTTCACATCCAATATGGTTCCATGGTGTTGGAGAGCATGGATCATCCTCCCAACCAAGATCTAAACCGGCCGATTCCTGAATAACCTGAAGTGCCGATACTGCACAAATTTCAAACAGAAAAATTTTATCAAATGGCGAGAACTTTCTAGATGGCCAACTCAAAGGAATTGGTGTACCTGTGGTTGAAGAAGCCTCCGGTGGAATGTCTATAATCTCATACACCTCAATGCCATTTATCTGGGGACTGAAGCTGATACTTTTGAGTGTGATATTTAAGCTCTGAACTCCTTTGCGAGTCAAATATAAAGCACTGGCTTCAGAGAATTTTACTGTGTAATTTGACTCTATAACATCTCCATTTAGTAAGACATCGAAAGAAGGTGACACAGGGAGAATCCCGGCAAAATACAGGACAATGTAGTAGTCCCCTAGTGTATCAAGTGCAAGGTTATAAGTTAAGACATCTCTTCTTGCCAAAACCCGCGCATCTTGAAGAACAGCAGCAGGAGGGATCTCACTTATACTTGACATATTCAAGCTGAGCATGATATTAAACCCAGTTGACACATGAAATGGTGTATAGTTCTGATCAGCATCCCAGATACGATCATATGGGTCCAAAGGGTACCTGTTTAACTCCAATCAGTTGGAAACTTCATAATCATAGCAAAACACTGAATGAAGAATAGGATAAAAAACGATCTTACCTCAAGGATCCATTAGTGGAACCACTATCGATGCGATAATGCTTCCTTAGTAAGTTAGTTGGGAGATCTCCAACTCCGCTCTGATAAGCTCCTGGAGGAAGTGGCCTAACTTCGAGTGATGAGATAACAGGAGATCCACCTCTTGGAATAGCATGTAAACAGAATGAGAGTGCGTCCTTGTTGACCGGCCGCCACACGAACTCCTCCGTCCAGGGATCGTTAATAGCAAGGTTTATGGTACTAGTCATCGATGTACCGAGAGAAACGAAGAATGTAGGAGGTTTCCGAAGCCTGTCATAGTTCTTATACACGAACTGAGCTCTGACTAGAAACAAGGAAGACTGGTTGTTTAATGGTAGCCTGTAACAGTTGCGATCCTGAGTATCTGGGAAAAAGCGGAGTGGAACACCAGACGAGGATGAGCCCTCAATGTAATCAGTGGTAGTGGTGTTGCCAATGCTTATATATGGACCATCTGAGACCCACGAAATGCTGTTTGAATCAACATAATCAGTAATTCCACCACAGGACAAGCTCAAGAAACCTGTGTAACGGAAACATCCAAAAAAATGAGGGTAAGGTATCTGCACTTTAACCTGTCAGTACATGAAAAGTTCTAATAATAGGCCTACAGAAAAATTAAGTTCTTTTTCTTTTTCTAAACAAGAGAGACATCGAACACAGACCAGCTTTATTACAATATGAACCAAGACAGTCAATAGCAGAAAACATGCAGAACTTTGTCAACTAAAAGAATTGAACTGTAAAGAGCAACAATCAATGACCAGGGCCAAAGCATACCATCTTGGTCGCAGAAACCAATTACGCTAAGACGACATAGCAGAATGAAGCCAATCCAGAAGCACCTGAGGTCCATGGAACCAGACCCTTTAGGCTCAGATGGAATCCAACAAGCAGAAGAATTCGAAATTCCTATATTTATGAAAGATAAAGAACAAGTCGGAAGTTGGAAGTTGGAAGTTTCCAACTGTATGTTTGGCAAGAATGCATGATTAAAACCAGTATAAATCTAAAGGGACCTTTAGAAAGTATTCCAGTGGTGGGGTGGCAAATAGATAAGAAGTGATGATTATAACGTGGTGAGAATGATGGTGGTTGTTATTGTGCTTTTCTGTAATGCAATCCAACCCAAGCTAGGTACTTTAATTTTTCTCTTGAGGCATCTTCTTATTTTCTTATGAGAAATAATTGATATCACTCATTTTCTAAAAGAAGGTGAGATTTGAATGACTAAAAGAAGCTAAGCAAAACTATAAAAATATAGGATCAGGAGATTCCTGTCTTCACTCTTACTCTTGACAGTTGCAAAGCAAGTCAACAACTTATGAATTCATGTCTGAGTCCGTACTTTGGTTGAGGCTGCAAAGCAAAACAGTGACTTCAGACATGGGCTTCTTCTATGAATCGGAACTATCATGAACAGACATTTAACTAATTAACCTTGGAAAAAAATTAACTCTAAAAGCTCCTAGTACAATCGGTATGTGTCGAGCTTTTAGTTGCAATAAATCTGAAGTAATTAAGGATGTCATAAAGCTTAACGACTACGATACGATTAAGAGTGTTGATTTTGGTGAATGACAAAAGCATAGGATGCTTATTGGACCCGCATAACACAAAATAGCAATTATGTACATTTTGCGCTTTCTCTCTTTTCAATATATATCTTTGCTTTGAGCTTCTTACTCATGAACCTCCCATCATGTTTACTTTCTCGCAAAGAGAAGTTAGCTGCAGAGTCGAAGTCAATATTGTGACGAACCCAAAATGTGACATAAAGAAACCTCTTTCGTTCTCTATGTTTTGTGTTTGCTGCTGCCTGTGATTTGTCCTTCATCTATCCTATAAGCTTATCCCGTTCTTATTTTATCTCTATCAAACGAATACCATTATAGTATAGTTGTGCTTCTCTGGAAAACTTGGCATTGGTGTTACCATTATATACAGCAACACCAACCGACATGTCTTTTGGGTAACTAGAAACCAAATGACATGGCGTTGGGTAACAGGAAGAGAGAGGAAAAGGGTCTGTGACCCATTTGAGACCCAGTTTATAATACCCAATAACCATTATCTTGGGTGCGTTAATTGGACTCAAATTTATAAGTGACATGGGACATAAAATAATCTAACAATCCCCCACTTGGCCCATGTTACGACTTGGTGATCCAACAACTTTAAGTGCACACAATACATGGAATCAATCAA
>JANIJH010000009.1:28674774-28690104 GCA_024520975.1 Erythroxylum areolatum | reverse complement strand
AATGGATATAAGAAATTTTCTTCATCCACCCATGAATGTCGAAGCCTATAGAGAACATTTGGTCCAACTAGATTTATCTTCAAAGGATAGTATCAACAGAATAATACTAAAAGTTGTTGGTATTCGATAGTGTTGATGAATGAAGCTATTTTTACTGATTAAAGATGTATTTCCTGTATTGAAGATTGTTCAACTGAAGATTGTTCTATGCATTCAGCCTTCTAAAACAGCTAGTTGTTTACTGGACTATATGACTTCATTATCCCCTTATTAGGAATGGTATAACACTTGTTGGAAGCTTGAAGAGCTCCAAATAATCTTTATATATATATATAAAGATTAAATGGAGATTAAGGTTTAGTATTAGGGTAAACTTTGTGAGATTTCAAAGACCTTAAAGCATTCTAATAGGAGTTAATCCGATAAGTATATCAGTTAATCAATATAGGCATAAGAAGGACATTGATAGATGACAAATTATTACACTATGAAATCTCATTGCTCCAAATGATAGAATTACTATAATTCATCAAGGGATGCAAAATGAAGTTATAAGAAATTCTAATATGTATATTTCTTCATATTAAATTTCTCTTAGATTCTTATGCGAGTGTTCCAGAGTAATTCAAAATAGATAGCATTTAGTTTACTTTTAATTAAATCAACCAAAACCTTCAAATTATTACTAGATAATAATAAAAAGACTATAATCAATACTTTTTATAGTTTATTAAGACAAAACAATAAATCCACTTAACTTAGTGTTGTATTAGAATAATAAGATTATAAAATTCACCATTAACACCACAAAGAAATAGTTAAAGTTTTTGTTATATTTTGCTCTCAGGCAGATTACCAACATACATAAGTGGTTTAAGTGAATTAACATAGTGATTTAACAATTACAGTAACAATAATTTAGTATGTAAATAAAATATTATTAGTTTAGAAGGATTTATACAGTTATGAATTGACTATATTTTGTAACTACATAAATTATAGAAACTTACAACTACAGAAATAGGCTTTATCAATATAAAATAAGCTTAAATGACATCAAATAGATGTGATATGCATATGTTTGGCGGATTGAGAGGGTCAAATCGCTGATAATCATGTTTAGCAATCAATTAATTGGGTTGATAGATTGAACCCAATATGTTATTTTTGAAAATGCTCTCAATCAGTTGAGGAGCATTTTGCTCCAGTGGCTGAGAAATTAAGGGACAAAAAGACGATTGTGTCCAAAAGTTATTACAAATTACTTAAGTTGTCATCTTTTATTATTATTTTACCTTCACCAAACACTACGCCTAAATTTCAACTTGATTAATAAGTTAATATATTAGAAAAATGACTCGAACTTGATTAATATGGGGAAAGAAAGTAATAATAATAGTAGTAATAGTAGTAATAGTACTAACTAATATTTTCTTCCTCAACGAGCAAATCAAAGCTACATGACAAATAAATTGTGAGTAGCAATTATTGCCCATGAAAAAGAATATAAAATAAAACCTGCAAATTAGAGGATTGGAGCACTCACATAGGATGCTTCTCTATTTTAGTGTCCTATCCCATAAAATCATGAGGACATGTTGCGTGATGTATTCCCATGATGACGGGACTTTGACCCAAGCGCACCGCCACAAAATGCCAATTTCCAAACTAATTCTTGAATAAAATAATGCCTAATACTCTGTTAGACAATATCAATATTTATTTGTGAATCCAAAGCTTATATCCGGCAATCCGTGCATGGCTGTGCCGAATTGACCATGTTAGTCACGCGTGAGTGCTTTAACGACTTTGACTTCATATACATGTAAAACACAGTAAATGAATGGTATGGGAGTAGCTGTAGCGGTAGACATCATATCATATGATTTAAAACATTATAATCATATTAGAAGTGGATCCCATTCATCCACCCAACATTAGACCTCATAATGACCCACTATCCGCGTGTGATGTGATATTGGTAAGCTCTCATCATGTTTAATCATCAACTCCTTTGAGTGTCCCGTTTCAGTCTCCTTTATCACCTTACTATTTAACTTTTTTACGTTTTATCTTTTCAACTTTCCAGGCTACAAAGAAAAGGCTTTCCAACCATTCTCGCGAATACCGTATTATCGAATTAAGTTATAACGCGAAATTATATCAATAGTGATTAATATCCAGTATTATTTTTGGGTAATTTTAAATTTATAAAAAAATTTAAAATTAGAAAATAGTCTATTATATACTTTTAACTCTGTTTGAAATTTCACGGAAAATAAAAATAATTACAGTTTTATAGCATTCAAAGTTAACTTAGTGATTAAAGTGATTTTTATTATAGGTTGAATTTGTTTTATTTGATTTTTATAAGCACTCAAATCAAGATATTATATCATAGTTTTACGGTCAATTACGAGAAACACTCAACTTTTTTACTTTCAAGATCCTATTCTTTTTTTTAAAAAAAAAGAACTAACTTGGAATTAAATGTTTTAAAACTGTGAATATTGATATATAATTTATTGAATGACATTCCTTGAGATTAAAAAAGAAGTATTGGTTTAAATAGTCATTAAGAATGGAAGTTTTATTAAAATCGACTTAATAAAATTTAAGAAAAATGGTTTACAAATAAGCTTGTTATATTATATTATTTAATAATCAAACCGTACAAATTGAGTCCCAGAAGGTCATTTCGTTTGGTCAAGATGTTTAATTTTCCCTTTTCTTTAATCACTCCCTTGAATTTGGGCTTTGTAGAGGCCGGGGGGTCTACAAATCTAATAGATATTGAGTTGGTCAAAACATAAGTCAGCTAATGCAGCCTTAAAGTATACGAACCATGCCAATCTGAAATCAGCGTATTATGGTACTCCTCGACTTTAAAAACATAGTTTGTGGCAGTAAGTTGGGGATTAATAACTATTGTTTTCCTCGATTTATGCTAGCATGCAAACTAGAAAATTGCATGATAAGTTATAAGTAAACATGTAATTAATATAGATAATTAAGGCTCAATCGTCTTTAGATATAAATGGGTAGGGTATCCTGATTCCTGTGTGGTGGGCTGACGTATATAGAAAGAGTTGGTTACATGTTCATGGTTGGCATTAAATCAGTTTCTTTACATGTTCATGGTTGGCATTAGATCAGTTTCTTCCCTCGTAAGGCCTCAAGATCAAACATCTTCTCCAAATCGGACGCATCCAATTCTTATCTACAGAGAGATGGAAGTAATTATTGATTTATTTCCGGTTTGATAATTATTCTTTTCCAAAAGAGAGAATAATAATTGTTGTTCCGTTTACCCTTTTGATAATGAAAAAGGTAGGTAAAATTGATAAAGGTAGGTAAAATTGATAACTCCGCTGTGAATTTCAAAAGAGGCATCTTAGTGACAAGGGATTAATCTGAGTCTGTGAATTTAATTATGGACGCATTTCATTTCATACGAAGGGAAAAGCAATTTTATAAATTTGCTTGGCAAAAAGTGAAAAGTCTTTTGATATTGTTCATGAAGATATCATGATGACTCGAATAGATTAAAAAGATTTGCAATAGAAGCAGGTAATGAACTTCGTCATATCGACTTAACTATGAAGCATGAATTAGACATCCTTACTACGTGTTCTATTCTATCCAGATTCCTTGCTCTTAAAACCTTTCTTGACATTGATCACAATCTATACTTCAATTTCAGGTAACCCACTAATTGAAAACAAAAAGTCAGTTACTACATCCGTTTAGTACACTAATCTGATGACTACCAAATACCTTATGCTCTGCAAACACTCACAACAATATAAGATTGATGCCACGTCATTATTTAGATGTATAAATGCACCTAGTCACAAAATGTTGTTAGTCTCCATTTTTGAGGAGAAAGAAACTTAATAATGTTTTTATATATAAATTATGACTGAAAACCCGGTTTGTTAATATGACAACGAAAATACAATATTCATAGGAAGTAAAAACAAAAAGAAGAAAGAGCTATAACGAGTAAAGTAATGTCGGAGAACTAAAGGGCAAGTCAATATCAAATCCAATCACGAGGGGCAAACGGGTACGAACTTTGGTCCACTTTTCTAATCCGAATCATATTATTGATTTGATACCCACCTTTCTATTTTTATATTTATTAAAATCAGTTAAAAATGTTGAATTATTGACTATATCCAATCTTTTGATTTATTTAATGTCTATACAAAATATAATAGTTGCATTTTAACCGCCGGGTGATATTGAATAATTATGGCATGACTTCAAATTTATAATAATAATAATAATAATAATAATAATTAAAAAAAGAAAAATGATTTTATGTTATAATGAATGAACCAAACAATACTATCCACTCCAGTAATAAGGGTACATGTCCTTGAAAACCGAAATCTCCTTTTTGGTTGATGGATGATAATATAATATTAAAACTTTAATGTATTCACCAACAGTTCAGGCAAGAGATGGTGAGAAATAAAAATAAAATGTTCAAAAAGCAACTCCTTTCTGTCTCTTTTTGTTTCCACTTTTTATTTGTTTAGAAATCAAAAGTTATAAAGCACCGCTGGAACTTAATAGCAAAACTGCAACACTGTAGCTCTGCGTTCGAGTATGATATAATTACAAAGAGATATGATCTAGGCAGGGAACAAGATGGCTTCTTTATTCTCTATGTCAAAAAGGAGCATGACCCACAAAAGGGAGGCCCAGTGGCTTTGGACAATTGCAGTCTATGGTGTTCTTTTGAGCACCAACTGTTTGACAAAAATGGCCAAAGAAGAAGTTCACGCAAAGCTACTACTTCTCCAACTGGATCCTTGTCTTTGCTCCTTTCGCTCTTTTCACTTCTCTACATTAACTCCACTGTCAAATACTCACTCTTTCTCTGTCTGTCGGTTTCCATGGACAAGCAACAGCAACTCTTGGCTAAGTGTTCGAGGCAGCGTTACAATGAATGGTTTGTATTTTGGGATGAAAGTTATTCACTTGGAGTTTCTTTTTTTGGTTGTTATATGCAGCCGGGTGTCTTTATCTTCAAATCCATTGTTTTTGTTTCTTGTTCTTTTGTTCATGGCTTTTGCAGCACATTCAACAGTCTTCCTATGTTTCGTCATTTTATTTGATCTGCAGCCATTTTCCCTATTCAGTATATTCTTGTTCTTGTATTGGTCTTTTTACTGTTTTTGAATTTCCCTCCACTTGTTTCATTTTTTTGGTTCGCCACGTCGTCTCAATACTGTCGTAGTTGCCTGAGCTTTGCATCTTAGTTTCTCCATGCACCACTTTTTATTATTTCCTTTTCATGTATGTGATGTTTATATGCATAGCTCGCGCTTTCTATGTTTTTTCCCCCTTTCATTTACATCTAATGGCTCCTTTTCCAATATTTCCATTCCTTTTTACGTTTCGTCAGTCATCACCACTCCGGTGATATCCACTTAAGAGTGAATTTGAGACCTGTACTCATGGGTTTTTTGAGATACCAATGAGGGAATACGTGCGGTTTGATCTTAAAGGACTTTTCATTGAACTTTGTATGTGATACTTTGGAGTAACTGCGCATGTTCTTCCATCAGTAATTTGCAACTTAATCTTTTTCTGTAGGATATTCCGGGACGTCCCAAGTGACATCACGATAGAAGTGAGTGGAGGGGCGTTTCAATTACATAAGGTAACTTTTCTTATTCTCAGCAATTTCTGTTTTCGTGGAAGTGTTCCAGTTACGGACAATCTTTACCAGTAAAATCTAATGAAGTAATTTGATAGGTGTTCTCACAGCAAGCATGAAAGTATAACGTGAAATGAAAGGATAATTCTCTTATTCGTTCTTGAAATTAGTAACCAATAAAAGTTTGTTAAATTTGATGATGTTTTTAATAAATTATGTCTGTTGTCTTGTCTTGGAAGGCCTATGTAATTTATGTTCCTTTTAGCAATTCCTTTTATGTTAACTATGAATAGAAACTTTTCAAACTTATCAGAAAAACAATTCAATGAAAGTTTAAATTGCTGTTGAACTTGTAATAGTTATTTCTTTATCAAATGACGCAAAAACAATGGACCTAAATCTAGAATGTTGTTTTTCTGATGTTTTTCACTGGACTCTCTTTGATCAACCTTGAATAGACGGCCTTTTGTTCTTTTTTTTTTTTTTTTTCCTTCGCATGTAAGTCCTGTATCTTGGAGGAACTCAAAAACCTTTTTCATTTATTTTTACAGCTTATTTATATTTAAATTAATAACAAAATATATGATAAAGTACATAATGTATCATACATGTACGTAAAATTAGTTCTTACATATCCTCAATAAATACTTGCGAATTTTTTTCTAATAAATACTTGCGAATTTTTTTCTAACTGCCCATTTTTGGGTACCTCTTCCCATATATGATGCAAGAAATAATGGAATTACATCACAATATCTTTTTCTTCCTCATTTTGATTCTAGTTTCGTATTATGGATCTTGGGTCAGGTGGTTAGAGCACGTAATTTGTTACGATCAACTTACTATGATCTTTTCAGGGAGTAGTTTCTGCGTTTAAAAATCCATTTATCTTAAATGTCTACCTGTCTGGTTGTCTTTGCATCAGAGAGATTTGATGTTCTTGTGTATGTTCATTATGGACTGCCATCAGGCTGATGTTGCTTAGATGATTAACAAATATTCATGTCAGACTGATTTGTACCTATATTAGTGATTAATGCACACAAGAAAAGTTCATAATTTTGATGAATCATTTGACAACCACTTTAGCTACCATCTCTTCTCTGTTCATTGATGCCTTCCAGAAAGATTTCTATGGTTAATTGACTGTTCAAAAAATGTGTATTGGATGAATGTTATCTGCCATCAATGACATATCAAATGGGCTATTTTTCTGTTAATGCACTTTAAGGTGGCAAATCTAAAGCATATCTTGTTCCTCTCTCTCTCTTTTCTCTTACATATAAAGAAGTGGACTATGCTGGTTCTGATAATTTCAGTACAATCTTTAGTTCCCTCTCGTCTCTCGAAGTGGACGAATTCGGAAGTTGGTTGCAGAGCATAGAGATGCTGATATTTCGAGGGTGGAGCTCCTTAATCTACCTGGAGGAGCAGAGACATTTGAGTTGGCTGCAAAATTCTGTTATGGCATAAACTTTGAGATCACATCTGCAAATGTTGCTCAGCTTTGTTGCATATCTGATTACCTTGAAATGACTGAGGAGTTTTCAAAAGATAATCTTGGTTCCCGTGTTGAAGAATATCTTGAGAGTATTGTTTGTAGAAACCTTGAAATGTGTGTTGAAGTTTTGCAACAATGTGAGAACCTTCTGCCTCTTGCAGATGAGCTGAAAATAGTGGGCCGTTGCATAGACTCAATAGCCTCAAAAGCTTGTGCTGAACAAATTGCTTCAAGCTTCTCACGCCTAGAGTATAGCAGCTCTGGGAGGCTGCATATGAACAGACATGCTAAATGTGATGGGGATTGGTGGATAGAAGATCTTTCTGTACTCCGGATTGACTTGTACCAGAGAGTCATGACAGCCATGAAATTTCGTGGGGTTCGTCCTGAGAGTATTGGTGCATCACTTGTAAGCTACGCTCAGAAGGAGTTGACAAAGAAGTCTAGCTTATGGAATCCATCTAGCCAGACAAAAATTGATCTGCTATCGACTGAACATGAAAAGCTTGTGGTTGAAACAATTGTTAACCTTTTGCCTGTTGAGAAACTAGCTGTTCCAATCAATTTTCTTTTTGGCCTGTTGCGAAGTGCAGTAATGCTTGATTGCTCAGTTGGATGTAGGCTTGATTTAGAGAGGCGTATTGGTTCCCAGTTGGATATTGCAACTCTTGATGACCTTTTGATCCCATCCTTCCGGCATGCAGGTGATACCTTATTTGATGTTGACACAGTTCATAGGATCTTGGTAAATTTCTCCCAGCATGATGACAGTGAAGATGACATGGAAGATGCTTCTGTTTTTGAGTGTGATAGTCCTCACTCACCATCTCAAACGGCATTATTTAAAGTGGCAAAGTTAGTGGACAATTACCTTGCTGAAATTGCTCCTGATGCAAACCTCAAGCTTTCCAAGTTTATGGTCATTGCAGAGACTTTACCAACACACGCACGCACCATTCACGATGGGTTATATCGAGCAATTGATATTTACTTGAAGGTGTGCACAACTTTTCTTTATATTGGTTTAGGAAGTTGCTTTCTACTAACAAATTAATCCAGTAAGTAGGAAGTAGTATTCACATTGTGGAGTGTTTCATTTAGACTCCCCTTTTTTTCAGCAGTGTGAATGACATAAAGGAACTGAAGTTTCCTTTATTTTAAGATGCAAAATTAGCTCATTACGAGTTTTTTCTTTCTAAATTTTCTTGCGCTCTGATTGATGTCCAGGCTCATCAGGGTTTATCAGATTCAGATAGGAAGAGGCTCTGCAAACTGATTGATTTCCAAAAGCTCTCACAGGATGCTGGAGCACATGCTGCTCAGAATGAACGCCTTCCTCTCCAAGCTATTGTGCAAGTGCTTTATTTTGAGCAAATTAGGCTCAGAAATGCATTGTGTTGTTCTTATGCCGATGACGACCACAAACCAATGCACCAATCATGGCGGATCAGCAGTGGGGCACTCAGTGCGGCAATGTCTCCGCGTGATAACTATGCATCACTGAGGCGAGAGAATAGAGAACTAAAGCTTGAGCTAGCTCGGCTGCGAATGAGATTGAATGATCTAGAGAAGGAACATGTATGCATGAAGAGAGATTTCCACAAGTCTCATTCACGTAAATTCATGAGTTCGTTCTCAAAGAAAATTGGTAAGCTGAGTTTCTTTGGGCATAGTTCTTCAAGAGGATCCAGTTCTCCCTCAAAGCACTCTCATAGAACAGATTCTAGGGTGATTGAGAGAACATGTGCCAGCACTGAATAGTTAATTCATCTTACCTGTTTTTTTTTTTTTTTTTTCTGTACTTGATGAGTAATTGCAGGCCATGATCTTACTGGTCTTATTCTAGTTGTATAAGCTCATTTGGCCACCTTGTATATGATTCCATTGAGTTGGTGAGGAACGTCTTGCTTCAAGTTCTAAGTTTTGTTGGATACAAATTTGATGTTGTTTGAACCTTAAGGTATTTAATGAGTTGTTTGACATCTTGTCATGGATTATAGATTTGTAGAAAATGTTCATTTCCAATTTGAGTTTGCTTGACTTGCCTTCCCGCTTGTTCTGTCTATGAAACCCAACATCCCAGATTATCTCTAAGCAGCAACGTCAAGGGAATCAAAACTCTTTCTGGGTTATTCCGGAACGTTTGGTTTGTTTATTGCTCTTCCCTGAGTATCAACGCATGATGATGATAAACAGAAATGCTACTGGATTTTATGTGGAATGATTCAGTCGGTTACACAGAGATCTTAAGAACATTTACAGTGAATATGTACATAAATTGAGAGAAAATGATATCATGTACACTATTAGATAGAAGATGAAATTATGACTTGCAACATAAGCTTCACTTTAACTGCATGCTGTTTGATGTCTAAAGCTAGATATGTAGGAGAGATACAAATCAAGTGCTTTATGATGCTTTTAAAACAGAATGTCTAGTTATGTGGAAAGCAGGTTTCAGGCGTGTAGGGTGAACGAATTGATTCACGAAATTGCATTGATAGTTAGGAAGAAACCCTGTTGGAGCTGATGTGCTTTTCCTCTGTTGCTCATCATCCTTGCCGGGCAAGAGAAAGGAAACTCTAAGTAGATGCGACTTACGAGGGCTGTCGTGTTTCCTCAAGCAGGATTTTAGCTTGGTTTTCTCTCTGGCAGTCTTTACCTCTAAATCCCCATTCCTTTTTCTTGAAAATTCTGAATGCTTCTCAGTGGCGATAGAATGATGCTGGTTGTCATAAGACTTTGTTCTGCTTGAAGGTGAATCCGCTGCTGAATTATCCTCTTGTTCTTGGTTTAGCCAAGATTCAACTTTAGAATGAATTATAAAGCTCTCCTCATCTTCATGCTCCTGGGAGGCTGTCCAGTTATAGTCTGTGCTTGGAGGTGACTGCTTTAGGCCTCGGTGATAATTTTGACGGGTCCCAGCGTCTGATTTTGTCCGGTATAGCTTTGGAACTTCTTGGTCAACGTGATTCATTAAAGACTGCATTTTTCCTGGTCGTGGAGGATGCTGTCCCTCTTTGTGAGCTTTTAGCAACTGATAGATTGTGCGGTTTGGAACAATGAAATACACTTGTCCCAGATTTAAGAGGGACTTGGGATTAACCACGATCCACGGGTATCGGAACACATCAGGTCGAGCAACAGAGTGCCTGGGATTCTTCTTCAGGACTTCTGCTGCACTTATAGGTTCTTTGTGAATCTCCACGTGCCTACCTGGGTGCACCAACTTAAGCACATCCTTCTCGTTTGCTATAGATCCCATTTTTAAAAAAGTTTTTGAGGGAGTTATATTCAAACTCTGAGATGATGAGGAGGAGAGGATAGAAGAACAGGTTCACAGACTTATATATCTATCACTAATGAAGTGACATTGCGTTAGTCCCAAAGACCTGCAGAAGTGTACAGGAATTGTTCGTTGTCAATATTTTACCTTCATATGATTATGTCCTTAAACCTGAAAAATCTAAAAAGGATTTGCGTCATTTTCATATTTTCGTATAGGTTTCTATCTGTTTGTCCTCCCCTATGTTTTATATGAACACATCCTTTTCAGGTATGTGATGGCCCACAGAAGTAACGCTTTTGTTGAGGTCATCTCGTCGGTACAAGTGTCTTTAACGGAGAACACTCAATGGTTATTTCCTTAATTAAAACCAGACTTGGTATTTTTGAAAGTGGACTTTTAGTTTAACTCGTTTTCAACTTCTTCCGTGTGTTTTAACAACTTATATTTTTCACGTGTACTGACTATCAAAGTCATATGTCCAATTAAGTAGGTTAAGGCACAATTTATTTTCCTATTGATGGAGCTTTAGAGAATCGGCAAAATTGCTTATTTGTTATCAAAAAGTTATAAGTTTGAGTCATGAAAACAGCTCTTTGTAAAAATATAAAAAACCTGTGTACAATATTATAACTCTCTTCGAATCCTCGCAAAATGAAATTTTGACTTTTACTGTTTGGTTTAAAAATATATTTTAAAAAATCAATTATGTAGGTTGAAATAAGAACATAGATATACATATAAAATAAAATTGTTAAATAATATACACTAAATCTCTTTATTTCATATTGAATAAATATGTATAAGCAATAAAAATGCTTCCAATTGTTAAATGCAAAATATGATGAATATACTACAAAGGGAAATTAATTGAAAATGAGACTTGATGAAGTTAAATATATTAAGGAGGATAATAAAGAGGTGTTCAAAATAAAATATAAATACAAAATAGCTTAGAACAGAATTTTGCAAAAAGAATGACTGGAATAGTTGGATAAGAAAAGTTTAAAATTTTAATACTCTAAATGTTTTAATCTAGTTGAATACATTAATATTCTAAATTATTAGTATAAACGGGGGAAATACTCTAACATAAGCATTATTATATAAAAAATAAAATATAATTTATGATTAAAATTTCAATTTTACATAAATAAAAATAGGAGGATAAATAATTGTTTTTAACTATAAGGAGTAATTTAAAAAATATCAAATCACAAAAACTGCAGTGTAGATATTTGTCTTGGTTTTAAAATCTTCCCGAGTTTATTTACAAGTTTACGATAGTAAAAGGCTTTTAATTATAAGAATATTATAAAATTTGAAATTCCTAAATTAAGGTTGAAAGAGAGCGTTAAAACATGAAATAGTATATTGTATTTGAAAAAAACATAAATATTATAGCACATAGAATAGGGAGCCAACCATGGTTTAATTAAATGATGGTACAAAAAAAGTTTAGGGTGGTCTTTTTTTTGTTTTTTGGTTACATGTTGTTTTGGAACACACAAACTCGTTAGGTTGTGGCAAAGTCTTCCGATTTCCAACTTCAATTTGCAGGCTACGTGGATTAATCCAACGTCCAAGATTAAGAGTACTAAGAAAGTAGTGTTATTGTGATGGGTATACTAAAAAACAACCAATTAGTCTTGGAGGATAACGTAATCAGATCCAATAACACTTATTAAAACTGTTACTTTCTATCTTTCTTTTGATAATGGTAAATAAATAAATAATTAATTAAAAGTATAACTCTATGATGGGTATCTTTCAATCTAAAGAAGATGATTGAGTTGGACTCCAACTTTGTAGTGTTGCTAATAGTCAGACATCATCCTCAAACGAATTGACTTGTTGTGGATTTATATCACAAATATCATAGAAAAAGTCGATTTGCCGTTCCAATATTTAACATTTTTGTGGCAATAATTGCAGCAGGAATACTTCTCCTCAATCCTCGCCCAACTCCGAACCCTCGACTTGAGAGGTTCTGAAATTGCGTCTATTGACAAACAAAGCCTCTAGCAGCTAGGGAGATTCTAGTCTTTTTATGGTTTCGCTTCAACCCTATTTATACCGGAACAAATCTTAGACTTTGAACGTTTACAAAAGATATGATAAACTAATTGTTCATAACTTGATCAGACTAACCTAAAATTAATGTTTATTCTATTTTAAATTTAATCATATTAATTTTCCGTCGTTAGCTATCAATTCAATTAATAACATTTATAAAATATTTACAAAACATCATTTCACCTTAGTGAAAGATTTCTTAAATTAATACTAATTGAGAACAACGAAATATTATCTCTAATTATTTTAGGGTCATGAATCTTATATTGATCATTCAACTATCTCCATAGAGTTCATACTATATTCAATGACTACCGATTAAACGACCTATGATTAAATATATCATAAGTAGTATCAAAACATATCAATCTCCATACAAGATAACTTTGATGACCTCAAGTCAAAGAATCACTTATACAATTATTACAATGAGAATTCTATAGACATACAAGTAATGTTTAAAATGAATTTCTCATATTAGGTCTGTTTAGTGAACTTGTTCTCTTGCTGGACCCCGCTTCCGAAGCTGAGCATTCGGAGTCATTAAATTGAAACAGTAATTGTTCTCAATCATATTGAACTTGTTTCGGACAAATTAACATAACTTTCTCTATAGAAGTCAGATTAAGGTCATCTTAAGATGATTTGAAAGAGGACTTCAAGATTTACAGCTTTCATGAAGACATCGATGCGAGATTTTGTTATCTAAAGGGTCAGAACTGGACCAGACGATACAAGATGAACAGTACACAGAAGAAGTTTATGAATAGTAAACAGAAGATGATTTACAATTGGCATACTTTTCTCTAGAGATATCGGATCAAGGTCATTCTTAAATGGTTTAAAAGAAGAATTTCATATCTACAACTTTTATGAAGACATCGAAGCGAGATTTTGTCATCTAAAGGGTCAGAACTAGACTAGACGATACAAGATAAATAGTACCCAGAAGAAGTTTATGAACAGTACACAGAAAATATTTTACAATTAGCATAACTTTCTCTAAAGATATCAAATCAAAGTCATTCTTAGATGGTTTGAAAGAAGAATTCCAGATCTACATCTTTCATGAAGACATCAAAGTGAGATTTTGTCATCTAAAGGGTCAGAATTGGACCAGACGATACAAGATGAACAGTACTCATAAGGAGTTTCAGTCTAAGACCTATTTGGAATAATTTGCATAACTTTCTCTAGGGGTATCGGCTCAAGGTCATTCTTAGAGCGCTCGAAAGAGGACTTTAAGATCTACAACTTTCATGAAGACCTTGAAGATAGATTCTATCATTTAGAATTTGACCAGAAGATGTAAGATGAACAGTACCCAGAAGATACACGTCATCACAGACGATACACGTTATCACCAGAAGATACACGTCATCACAGACGATACACATCATCACCAGAAGATACAATCTATACTCCTGATCATCTCCACTTATAAGGATCATAACTTTCGACTCCAATGTCCAAAAATTTCATACTATATACCGTTGGAAAGCTAGAAAGATAAGCTAATACCTTCTAGAAGACAACTTTGTCTAGTTCAGCCTAGATAAATATGATTATTCCCCTGAAGTCAGAATACGAAATTTATCTCTATAGAAGACTTGAAATTTTGCATTGTGCAAACTTGAAATGTCCTGAGCATAACCCTTCAGCTACCAAAATTGACTTCATTAAACTCTCAAATCTTAACTCATTTGTCTCATCACATTCATCTACATCTGATTAGTCATAATTCCTATCTTTCCTTTCCATAACATCTCACTTATGTGTGTGTGTATATATATATATATATATATCAACAATTTATAATCAAAATCATCAACTCAAGTTGATAACTTTTTCACGTAAATCTAATTTCAATTCACATCATCCATACGCCATTCATATTTCATTAGCATCAAAAGAATAAAGTTTTACAAATCTTTAATGGCATTCCAAGCCACAATACATTTTCATCTCAAAATCTCAAATTACAAAAGATTCTTAAACAAATAAACTTGAAATGTGATTAACATTGTGTTTTCCCAAAACTAACTCAAAATACAAAATAAGCAATTTGGAGTAATTCCTTTAGGCTCTTATTCACTTGGTCTCGTAGCTATCACCTAAAGATGAGATGAAAAGGGGGTGAGCTTGAAAGTTTGTAAGTAACAAGTTTATAACGGAGAATAAGAAAAAATTGTTAAAATGTTCATTTGTCTTATAAAAGTCATACTAAATTCATATAATGCTTTGTTCTTAAATTCATACTAAATTCACAATTTTAGTTTAAAACTCATACTTAAAACATCATCACATCAATGCAGAACACTCAAATTATGCAACATACTTGACAAATCAAAGATGCAATGCACAAACAAATGGCTCGAGGGTTTCATGGAAATAGAATGGAGAAACCGAAGTTTACCCTTCAACAGAATGAGTCTATTTTTTGGAGCTCATATGCCAGAAGAAGGCAGTTGGGAGAAGGCTCTTGTCAACGTGCATGTAACGAATAGAATGGTTCCACTCTCTCCCAAACAAAAGCACATAATCATGCTCAAATCATTTTATCATATGCTCGTACTTTCATGCTTTCTTTTCATTTATACAAAATGCCATGACATATTTCAAGGCATAACATACATATTTCAAAACCATTTTTCCATTTCATCATCAAAATTTATACACAAACATGTAGCAATTCTCAAATCACTCAAAATCATTTAAAACAACATTTATGAAGTAATTGAAATCATTTTATTTTCTTGATTTGGAAAAGCATTAGTGGCTCATAACTCTATT
>JANIJH010000009.1:28654017-28670364 GCA_024520975.1 Erythroxylum areolatum | reverse complement strand
AATGCATGAATTGAGTGAACCATCGATGATGGTTTCTCATTGAGTTCGCAAACTCACCCAAAATTGCATCTTTTTTTCAGGATCGTTATATTAGACTCCTAGCTCCGGAGATAGACTTTTCCTGCAGTGTGAGCGCGTTGGCAAGAGAAGTTATGGCACACAGGTCGGTCAGCTGGGATTGATTTTGAGGATGACTTAGTACAGACTTTTGTATCAGTTCCCTTTTTGGAGTGATGTATTTAGTCAATGGAAAACTGATAGACTTGCATATATTTCTGTTTGAAGCTATGAAATGAGAAAGCTTTTCATGATTTTATATTACGGTTTTATGAATTTGATGCCATGAGAGTACTGTAGTAACTGACTGCTCGTAGCTCTCCCTTATTGTGGGATATGCGTCGGAATGACCTACGGGCGTCCCGGTGCGTACCCTGCGGTAAGCGGGCGCTACATTGTAATTGTGATGTTTCTAGTGGGTGAATCAGTACCAGAAGAGCAGGAAAGTACTAGAAGAGCTAGTTGCCTGATTTTAAGGTTTGGGACTACACTTAGTTGAACTTCTGTTTGTGTATATTTGAATGGATGCAAAGATTCGTTTAGACATAGAATGGTTGTTGTAATGGTGTTTTGCTGTTACTTTGCATGGAATTGGTTGAATATGACAAGAGAGTAACGTGCAGTGGAATTCTGTCTTAGGTTCGTTTGAATTAGTACCATCATTTTGGTTATAACTCGGCCTACATAACACTAAATTGGGTGATTTCAACTGAAGATGAAACTTAAGACATATCACTAAAAATATTTAGAAGAGACCCTAACCTAATTTTGGCTTAATGACATTGGAATTTGAGATTGAAAATGCCTAGTATAGTAGTATGGAGCATTCCAAACAAGATGTGTTAAGCATCAGTTATCCAAAATTTCCATACTACTATTTTATACTGGTATGGTGATGATGCCCCTATTTTGGAGCATCTTGTGATGTTTGGTGCATATCTCATGATTTAAAATTCCAAATGGCCTGATTTTTGATGATATGGAAACCAGAGATATAGGGAAATAAATATATAGAAGATCTAAAAACCTAATTTAAACTTTTTCTATGTGAAAATTTCGAAACAATTTAAGGTATGAATTTTAGGCAGGGGACACGACGAGAAGGAAATTGCACTATTTTGAGTTTGTTTTCATTTCTAATTTTTACCAAATCATATCCAAACCTTGTGGATGTTTATGAAACTTTGAAAACAATTAGAAATAAATGAAATATGACTCACCATATGTGAATTGGGTGATTAAATATTGAAATTTAAGATTGATTATAATGTGTGCTAAAGAAACTTACATGTATATAAATGATTTATATGCATATTTATTGCTTATATGTTTATAGTATGATTATACAAGTATGATTTTTGGTACCCTTATAATGGTGGTAAGTTATGACTTGCATGTATGAATTCAAATACAAATTTTATGATTTCAAATGAATATCATATGATTTGTTAATATATGAATTATGAAATTGGAAATGGTTAAATAAAAATATTACAGTGCTTACTTTATTATCTTGGTAGTAGATAGATAAGCATGCCTATAGGGTTACAGTGTAGCTACTATAGTTTGACAGCAATGGTGTCTTCATTTCAAGATTATAGTGTCTTTAGAGTTTGATGCCTTCTAGTATTTATAGTTTGATACTTTTGGGTATCTACAATTTGATATCTTCAAATATCTACAGTTCCTATTATCTAGACCCACAGGAATGTGTAGGCTTAACATAGAAAGTAAGTTAAACAGTTATAAATAAGAAATACAGCATGACAACATGCATAATTGGTATTGATGAGCATTTGTACTGATTGTATTGACGATTTATAATGATGAGCAGTTGTATTGATAAGTTGTGTTAATGGGCCATTGAGTATCAATGTTTGGCTTATAAATGTAAATTTACAGTATATGAATAATACATTGAAGCATATTTACATTATATACCTTGATTATTTATGCCATCACTATTTATACATTTTGTGATATTTATGAATGTGTGTTTAGTAGATGGCTGCTGTGAGTGGTCATCCAAACTAAGTATTTCCCACTAAGCTTTCAAGCTTCGCACAAGTGTTAATTTGTATGGGTCCAAGTAATATGAGTGAGGTACAAGTAATATGAGTGAGGTACAAAGATCATCTACTAGGACCAAGGCTAACCGTTAGTAGTAAATGTACTTTTGGGTTAAAGATGATTGTATATGTAACAATTTGTAGCTAAGAATTTAAGTTATATGTAATATTTCTTTTGGATTATCATATAAATGTAAAGATGTAATACTATTCTTCAATGATAATGTTAAGTGATATGAAAATTTTTAAGATGTAATCGATAAATGTGTGATGACAATCCCTATAAATGAATAGAAATGTATGCCATAAATGTATGTACGGGAATTTAGTTGCCATGTATGTGGGTGGTTGTAGGTTCTATATAGGGGGTGATACATTTTATGGTATTAGAGCCACAGTTTAGGCGGTTTTGGCAAATAAGAGTCTAGTGATATATGATTTAGTTTGGTGTGTTGGCCTAACACAGATTTCCCTATTTTCTGATAGATAGTAGAGATGGAAAGTTCTTATGAAGCTGATTAGGAGTTAGCTGATAGTGTGGTGGGGAGAGATCAATCAGTTTCGAGTCCTCTTAAGCCTTCAAGGGGTGAAATATCGATACCACTAGTACCTGGGGAGATGTTTCTAGAACTCTCCTATGATATGATAAGATTGATTGATAGAATGACCGCGTGTAAAGCTTTTATAAAAACCTTGAAAAGGCATAGGATGAAATAATTTGTGTGGGTGAATCTAGAAGAAAATAATAAAGCAGAGTACTGGTTAGAGTGGACACAGAGAGTTCTAGAGGAGATCAAGTGTTCACCCTAAGAAATGGTTACCTGTGTTGTCTCTCTCTAAAAGAGGCAACCTATGATTGGTGGAAATTGGTCCTACTACATCCTTAGTTGCCTAAACCTCTAACTTGGGAGTTCTTTACCCAAAAGTTCATAAAGAAGTTTGTCACAGAAGCTTATAAAGCAACTTAATGGAAGTAGTTTCTAAATTTGAGACAAAGAAACCTATCTGTAGTTGAGTATGGAAAGGAGTTCAGCCAGCTCAGTAGGTATGTTGCAGAACATATTCTGACAAAGGCATTCCGATGCCGACAATTTGAGGGTAGATTGAATGATTCCATCAAAAACTACTTAGTGGCAGTAACTTCTCTACAATAGGTGAGCTACTATCAGCTGGTTGAAACAACTATAAAAGTAGAGAAGTAAGAGACATTTAATAAAGAAAGGGCATAAATAAGGAGTTTTTCTAGAGTTGGCATATCTTCGAGCAAGAGGACTCAAGACTCACAAGGTACGTCCCCAGTAGGGTCAGTCTATAGCCCAGCCACTAGAGGAAGAAGTTAGGGGAAGTCCACAATATCTAATACTGGTAGAGGCTCTTCAGCTAGACAGGGAGATGGATTACTAGAGTGCCCACATTGTGGAAAGAGACACTGTAGGTGGTTAATTGGGGCCTGTTTTAAATGTGGGGATACTGATCATTTGACGACTAATTGTCCACAAGACTTAGGATAGAGTAGAGCACCTTAAAGGAGCAGAGGAACATCAACGCACGTATTGCATTTAGAGGACGAGGTAGAGGCAAAGGTAGACCAGGCCAGCTTAAGGCCACTTCGGGCATAGTATCTGAGTCTGTTAATCGTCCTGTGACACTAGTCAGGCCAGCACGAGCATATGTTCAATGTGTGATAGAATGTTGTCAGTAAATTAACTAGCCTATGATATACACGTGACTAGTTCAATGTGAGAGAGAGTGTATAAAGATTACCCTATTATGATACATGGAAAGTAGTGCTAGAGTAGTGCTCTAAAGGCAATCCCCTTTAGCGCTTTTGTATAAATTTTATTTTGATTAATCAAGTGAAAGGCAATTTTTTATTAATTTGATGTTAATTTATTTATGAATTGATATTGATCTTAAATTGAATTAATGGAGACCATGATACAAAACATAGCATAAAGGAAATCATGATAAGATCACGATAATGAGATTCCTATCTTGTGCAATTATGTTAGTATCTAAATTATCCCTAGTTATAGGATTAATAAGATAGGACATTTATTAATCAGGATAGACTAGCACATGTTATACTCATTGATTTGATCAAGTAGTGGATCTCACAAACTGTAAGTATGACATGTTTAGAGTTAACATATGGATGCTTACTAAGAGTAGTAAGTAAATCGAATGACCTGCAGTGAGATTATCATATGGATGATATATCAAATGTCAATGATTAATCTCATCATAGCAATGGTGCAAATATCCTTAAACTTGAGGTACTCAAGGATATCTTGGATACTGATATTGTGCTTTGATATCATTCCTTGTTGCCTAAAGATAAGGTCGCTATAGGGTCATAATTAGGTATAGCTATTAGCATTTGAAGGTAAGTGGGTAGCCAGTAAAGGGTTCACCACTCTTGATAGAAGGAGATGATACCCGCGGTCTCTTGTCCGAGCCATTAATCAGGAGTCTCTAGCTAAAGCAGTTACATGTCATGAAGAGAGTCTTCAATGACACATAGAGTAATGAGATCCTAGGATAAGAACTAACATCACTTGGACTAGATGTGACGTAGCTAGTTTAGTGAGAGTTGACACATAGCCTATACTCTAAACCAAGTGGGGTAAAGTATGGTGAAACGACAAATTGCACGATAATTGTCTATGGAAAGGTTCGTAAGTCAAATAATTAACTGTTGAAGAGTTCGTGTGTTAATCCACTTATATTCTGGTAAATTGGCATCATGAAACCCTTCATGATTTGTTTGAATTAAGAGTTAATTAAAGTGGCATGAAACCATCCATGATTTGCTTGAATTAAGAGTTAATTCATGTGCCTAAAATAACCGAAAATCTAAGGGGTCACATGCATAAAAGATCGAATGAAAAATAAATGTGTATGGCTGTTTTTAAGTAAGCCATGATCATGGCCCACAGGCTAAGATTGTGACCGAAGGCCAGGCTGTCTATTAAGTAAGCCATGATTATGACTCATAGGCCACGATCGCTACCGAAGGCTTGACAAATGTACATAAGTGAGTTCTTCAGGCTAACCAGTTCTTACACACTCAAGTGAGAGGATAGGGGGTTTAGAAGTGTTCTAGAGTGAGATAGAAGTTTCTTAAGTCTTGTCCATGCAATTTATGCAATTATGGCATGAATCAAATTGCATGCAACATAGTCTTAATCTTTCTCTCCATTTGACCATCTACTTGAACTCATCTAGTTTGGTGCTCAATCCACCCTTACACATTGTTTCTTCTTCATCTTTGCATGTTCTTGGGTGATCAAGAAAGGGTTTGGTGTTTGCAACAACCCAAACAAGGAGAAGAATCAAGAAAGGAGGAGAATTAAAAGGTACATGTACCAAAATTTCATGTTCATATATTGTGAGTATGAATGCATCTAAGTTTCTCGAAGTTTGGGGATGTTATGTGGTTGGAATTAGATTCCGATACTTCTGCTGCATTTTCATACATGTGATGCATGAATCCATGGCTCCTTAACAGTGGTATCAAAGCAAGGTTATGCATGTATTAGATGATGTATTGAACATGTGCAAAGTATTTTCTGGGTTGTGACTGACATGCACGTTGATTTGGAAAATTTGTATAAATTGTAGATTTTTTTAAATTTTATTTCACAGAAATGTTTATAAAGTGTTACATAATGTTTTTGTCAAAGGAAATTTCAATTGAATGTCATTTGCTATTTTATTTTGAATTAATATCCAGTTTGTCCACATGTTGGTTTCTAGGAAATTTTGGAAAACTGAATGCATGTGCTAATTTTGAAATTTTCGTAATAATTTTAGAAAATTTTTTTTCTGATTTTCTTTCACAGAAATGTTTATATGCTGTTATGTTATGTTTTTTTTAAAGGAAGATGCAATTTAATATCATTTGCTATTTTATTACGAATTTAGTTTCAGCTTAATGCATGTATGAAGTTTTGGGAAATTCTAGAAATTTAATGAACATGCATGCTTGTAGATTCCATATTAAAATTTATAAAAATTGTTTTTATGGATTTTATGCATGGATATGCAAGATAAGATGTTTCCACATGTATGAGATGCAGGAAACTTGTTGTTAAAGTGATTGTCTTATGCATGCATAATGTAAAGTATGACTAGTGTTAGAAGCTATATGACAAGTGTCGTAGACATGTGATGTGCTGACTAATTCAACAAACTTAATAAATAATTCATTGGAATTAGTTTCTGGAATTTTTTTATTAGACACATTTAGAATGTGTATAAGACCTTGGAATTTTTCCAAAATTAATTGAATTTGATTCAATTAATAAATAAAGTCAAAGTCAAAATTGGTAAGCTTTTTGAAAGCTGATGAAGTTGACTTGTTTAATGACTTATGGTGTATATGTTTCAGTTATAAGACCTTAATAAAGTTTTTATGAGATAAGAAATGTATTATTTTAATGTTAGTAGCATGCTAACTGCAGGTGCTTGAAATTAGGGTTTCAGAAATTTTTTGGACATCGAATCAGTCTCTTTAGTGTCTAGTAGGTTAATGTATTTATCTTGATGATTTTGGCTGTCAAGATATTTTTGGCTTGTGCCTAAATTGTCTTGATAAATTTAAGATGACCTAGGGATGTTTTAAATGACTAATTGATGTTTGGAAAGTTTGGAAACCCTAGGGATTAATTTAGAATTAATCTAAGTAGAGTATAGCATTTTTAGTGTGACTAGAAAAAGACACATATACTAGAATTAAAGTGTTTAATTTGGACATCAAAATAATTAAATTTTAAGGCTTTTAATTGAATCACTTTCATAATTCAAATTAGCCGACGCTAGCACTAGTACCCAATTCGTTTCAAGAGTTGAACCAAATCATGAACTTTTGATACATAGTCGTCACAATCTAAATTAAACCTCCTTTGTGTGATAGACACATTAGATGCATTTTAAGGGTGGTTATGGACATAGGCTCAATTTAATTGAGTTGTCCATAATCTAAATATATATATGTGATATATACATACAACATCATATAAGTATTGATAAGACCAAAGAACAAATCTCTCAATTGAAATATTAGAACTTACGCCTTCCATTGATATGGCAAGGACCAGAGTTCTTTTAGAGTTGGATTGTTGGGGCAAGCCCAAGCCTGCTTTATACGAACATGTATGAACTGTTGGAGTTATGTAAATTTAGTTCCCTGGAAAGCAAGTGTATTTACATATAACTTAATCTTCTTCCAGTTACTTTTGTAATGAAAATATTTATTATTAACAAAACAAAAGTTTGGTTTTATTTGTATGAGTATTATATATCTAGTCATAAGGTACCATGATTCTTTTGTAAGTAATATACATACACATGGAGATGTATGGGAAACATGTATATTATTAGAATCTAAATTAGTTGGTTAACAGTTGACTAATCAAGTTGGTCGCTTGATTATGGTTTAGACTGTAGTGTTGCGATTTATCTCCGTGTAAGCAAAAGAGTTTACTTTAAGGGAATGATGAGTTTTATATCATGATAGTAGTTGAATATTGATAATAGCACTATTAAATGAATCTGGAATCAAGTATGTTTTTTAAAGAATTAAAGCAGGCCGTTCCTTTAATCTTAAAACATATACCTTATTATTCTTTTATTACGAACCACAATCTTGATGAATGGTGAACTCATATGTATTTTATTATAATTCTTGATATGATCGGAATGGATTTTTATAGAGTATCAATCCAGTGTCTGCATGTTGTAATTATTAATTGAAACATGTATCAGGGAACATTCACTCAAATAAAAAGTTTATAGTGATATCATCACTTATAGATATTTTATGGGGATTGGCAGTTAAACTGGCACCAGTAGTTTGATAAACTAGTGATCCATCTTAACACCAAGATGAGATCTTGTGTTTAATCACCATATAGAGTAAAACGGGAGATCTAGAAGAAAAAACCAACATAAGGGCAAAACGGTAATTTTACTCTTTATTGTGTGGATGACTATAATATGGTTCATAATAAAGTTTGCAGTTGGACATCTTATTTGAAACATGTGATCTCATAATATTTAGCAATTCAAGAGTTCAACTAATTGTCTTTAGTGGAATGACATTTGGTTAATAAGCTGGAATTAATTATAATGAGATTAAATTAATTTCGGGCTTATTGGAGCTTGAATTATCTAAGTCTAATTAGATTCCCCACATGGCATCTAGGAAGGTTATCAAGAAAAGAAAGAAATATAAATAGAGGTTTTAAAGCCTATGATTAAATGTTGGGCTTGCACTAATTAATTGTTAATTAGAAGCCCAAATGAACATTTAATATTGGGCTAGACTTTGGTTTGATTTGCTTAATTAGATTAATTAAATTGAAACAAAGTTATTAAAAAAGGGAGGGCATATTTTGGTCTTTTATAGATAAATGTGCAGCTGCACATTTAGTATTGCATTGCTAAATTAAAGATGGTTTTTATCATGCTTTATCATCTTTAAATGGAGTAATGATCTTATCATTAAATGGATTAATGGTTATCTTTTAATGATGGCATGTAACCTTTTAACATTCATTTGATTAAAGAAAGGAAGAGGTGCATTTGATGTATTCTCTGTTCCTTCTTTCATCCATAACTGAAAATAAGAGGGTCTCATTTAAGTTATTGGTCTTTTCATATAGCCATCTTAAACAAATGAGAAGAGTCTCATTTATTGGCTTCTTTATGATTGATTAAAGAATGAAGTGATGCACTAGATGCACATCACTTCTTTCTTTCATGTTAATCGAAATTGAGATAGAGAGAAGAAGTGTTCTTGCATTTTTTGACTCTCTCTCTCCTCTCTTGCATGTGTTAGCAGAAACTTGAATGAGAAGGGTCTCATTTTTGGCTTCTTTCAACTAAGGAAAGTCTCTTCAAGATTTCTTCTCCTTTCCCACCAAAGGGTCTTGGTAACCAAGTTGTCCACGGAAAACTAGTGGCAGATCGAATTGGTTTAGGATACAATAATGAAGAGAGGATACATTGGCAAAGAGAAGATACAAAAGCAAGGAGTCAAAGTTATAGCAAGGAGTCAGTATAATCTCCATCTTGTTCTTATGTTAATTATTTTCCTTATCCTGTATCATGTATGGCTAAAATATGTTTATTTGGTTATGTTGTTTCCACTGTATTTTAATTTTAGAAAAGTTTTGAAATCTACCATTTTAGCTGAATCTTGCATGCTTTCGTTTTCAATCCAATAATTGGTAACAGAGCCATTTTATTATGCATGATTTCGGTTCCTATATGTGATGCATGGGTTGACAATTAAATTTTGTATGTTGCATATTTTTATGTAATGGAAATATATATGGTGTATGTGTTGCTTTTTTGGTTGTCCATATAATTACTTTGTTAGTTTTCTTTGTTTGGTTTGTAACAAGGAGGGCGACCTATCATCATCACGTTTCCTCCTTGACTTCATTTTTATGTTTTCTTAGATTTTGTAATGTACAAATTTCTATAATATTGAAGATGGAGAAACCATGGATCGAAGAAAAGACTAGGTAATGGTTTCGGTGTATCCTTTGGTGTATTGGCAAAGGTTTCGATTTTATGAAAACCAAAATGCTGGAATTTTTTGTTGTAACAAAGTTTCAATTTTATGAAAACAAAAATACTGGAATTTTTGGTGTATTGGCAAAGTGTCAGTTTTATGGAAAAAAAATATTGGATTTTTTGGTTGTAACAAACTTTCAGTTTTTATAAAACAAGTGCTGGAATTTTTTAGTTTCGGTTTTGCCAAAATAAGTGTTGGAATTTTTTTAGTTTCGAATTTCCCTAAAACAAGTTATGGAATTTTTATTTTCAAAGTGACAAATTTTGGTTTTATGAGAATGCCATTACACACTTTTTACCAAATGGGTCATGTGGATGAAGAGTTTGAAGTGGAAGATCCAAGTCCAAGAAGAAATTGTTTAGGCCAAGAGCCTTGTAATTTAATTTTATGTTCTAGTATGGACAATCAAAAGTAATATTATTATTCATGAGATGAATGGATGAATGGATGCTAATAATATGTGATAATATGCCATTTAGAATAATTGCTAACCCTAGGCTTTGCCATGCATTCATTATGTATGAGATATATAATGAAACAATATAGGATAGATAATAAATTGCATCTAGATAAGATGGTATTTATTAAAACTTAAAGCCCAAAAAGATTGAGTAGGAGAGGATGCTCATGTGAGAGTCCACGGTCTCCTTGTGATGGCCCATTTGCATATGGTGAAGTGTTACTCCCCACTGGAGGACCTGAATCCTAGATCTTGCATGGTTTAGGTCTCCTAAAGGATAAGTCCACTTATTGGTAGCAAATGTAACCTCCCACTGAGGCAAGTTTTGAAAGTACCCGTGGTGGATGAATCAAATGGTTACACACTCAACATATTTTTTCAATAACCTGTCCACTATAGCTCTGTTGATAAATGTATGGACCAAATTAAGGCATTTCTTAAAAGGTTAGGCATGAAGATGCTTGGTAGTTTTTTTAGAGGGAGGGTCCCAGTTTTTGTTTTAATGGATTAGATGATTCACCGTCACTTAGTCCATTGTAGATAAGAAAAATAACTATCGTATAATGATTTAATTTTTTAAGCTTTGTTAAATCTATCATCAGGCATACGTGCATCATGATTTTATAAAAAGTCCCAATATTGTTGACTAGTATGCCCATGTTTTAATAATTTATATTTTCAGACATAATCAACCATAATATGAATCCACTCACTTTGCTCTTGACTAATAACAAATTGGAAAATGGAGAGAATTTTAATGAATGGACATATAACCTTGATATTATTATTCAATATGAATGAATTTCATGGGTATTAACGGACAATGAGCCTACAACTTCGAGTGGCAATTTAACTTCTAAGCAAGTCCAACAACATGAGCGATGGTAAAATGTTGATAAGACTATTAAGTACTATGTTCTAGCTTCTGCCAGTGGAATGTTACAAAAGCAAATTGCATGTATGAAAATTTCTAGTGCAATGGTCCATCACCTACATGAGAGGTTTGGTATGAGGACTAGGTCTACAAGGGTGAAAGCTATCCAAACCTTTCATAATCTCAGATAAAAACCTATTGAACCAATGCGAGATTACATGCTTAAGGTAATCTCTGTAGTTATTGAGGCTAAGATGCTTGGGGCAGATATAGATGCAGACACGTAGATGATTATGATCATTAATAGATTAAACTCTTCTTTTCAGCAGTTTAAGTTGGACTATGTGCTCAACAGCAAGGATTGCACCTTGAGTGAGTTGATGAGTACCCTCCAAAGTACGGAGGAGATATTAATTATCAAGGCTAATAGGCTTGAGGCTAATGAAGCATCTTCTTCTCAAGGGTAAAGGCAAGCAAAAGAAGAAGGGTCTAATGAAAAAGAAGGCCTAAATAGGGTCAAGGCCTAGCCTATGAAAAAGAAGGACAAAGAGGACACCAAGGGAAAGTATTTCCATTGTGATGAGAGGGCCACTGGAAAAGAAACTGTGCAGTCTACCTTGAGTCCTTCAAAAGCAAACAAGGTATGGGTTTCCTAAGTTTGTTAGGAACTAGAAATGTGGCAGATTCATCTAATTCTTAGACATTATATTTAGGGGCCACTGACCATGTTTGTAATTCTTTACAGGGCTTCCAGCAAAGGAAAAGACTAAGTAAAGTCCAGTTTCAAGTCAAGATAGTAGATGGATCCTACGTTTTGGCAAAATTAGTGGGAGTAATTATCTTAGACTTTCTTAGTGGTTATAGGTTATATTTGGAGGATGTATATTACATCCCAATGATTGTAAGGAACGTGATTTCTATTTTTTGTTTAATAAAATCTGGTTATTCCTTATATTTTGAAAATGTTGTTTCAATATTTGAGAATAAGGATTTTATTTGTAATGCAATAATTAAACAGGGATTGTTCTTTATAGAACTTATAACAGGCTCACTAAACACCACAAAATTAATAACACCAAGACAATCCAGTGACTCTAGCATTAATTCAAAATATCTGTGGCACTTAAGAATGGGTCATAGCAATGAGAAAAGACTTGACAGGTTAGTGAAGGATGGGATCCGTGTAGGCTTGGATAATGATCCATTACTCACCTGTGAATCTTGTATTGAAGGAAAAATGACCAAGGCCTCGTTTCCTTTCAAAGGAGACAGATCTAAATCTACGTTAGACCTAGTACATACTGATGTGTGTGGGTGTTAGGCCTAGGCCCCATTACTTATCCCGAGGCGACCACATGAGGCGATCGGGTGAAGGCCATGTGAGAGGAAGTTAAAAACATTCAATTCGAAATGAAAAGTTCGCCATCAGCAAAGGCGGGTTTGCCGCGACGAAGGTACCAAAATCAAACAAAATACTCTTTGGGAAAGGTTCGTCGTAGCCAAAGTTTGGCTTTACTACGACGAAACCTTCGTTTCCAGACACCCAAACCCAACTATCTGACATTAACCTTTTTGCACATACCATTTCAAAACCCTTAACCACTTAACCAAAAGATAAAATACAAACATATACAAAAGAAACTTCTTCAAATCTTAGGGGCTGTTTAGTTCTACTTCTATTTTTCTATTGTAGTTTTCTATTTTCGTTTTCAATTTTTTGTTTCTATTTTTCAAATAAAACAAAAAATCTGTTTGGTTGTTAATATTAATATAATTATATTTTTATCACTGATAATAATTACATATTAGATAAAACTTAAAGATAAATTATTTTTAAATAAATAAATTTATTTAATCTCTTATATAATATTTATAAACAAATTATTAATAAAATTATGTTATTTTAATAAAATAAATAATTTAAAAATTAATATTTATTTGAAATATATTTTAATTATTAAATCAAATTTTATTTGAATATTTATATATTTTAAATTTAATTATATTCATTAATAATTATTAAAATTTAATTAGATATAATTTAATTATAAAACTTAAATAAGATAACTTTTTTTCATAATTTTATTGATAAATAATTTTAATTTATTAAATATATAATCTTCAATTAAATTATTCATAATTTTTAATGAATAATTAAATAATTAAATAATATATATTTAAATGATAGTAAATCAGTTTATGAAAAAAAGAAACAGTAAACAAAAAACCACTTTTTATAGTTTTCATAATTTTTTAAAATTGGAAGAAATCAAAACCAAAAATAGAAACTAAAACCTCAAACAAACAGTTTTTTTTACTAAATTTGAAAACAAAAACTAAAAACCGAAAACAAAAATGAAAACAAACACCCCATTAGTCTCTTGAGAATGAAATGCAAAACTTGGAAAGTCATAAGGTAAAACATCAATATATTTCATTAACATCAAAAGAAGAGTTTTACAAAGATTTAATGGGCATTTCAACCCACAATACATCATAATCCAAAAATGTAAAACATACATAAACGAGTAAAACTTGAAATGTGGCTAAAGCCTTGTGTTTTTAATAAATTAACTTAAAATAAAAAATATGCAGATTTGGCGTGATGCCTTGACTCTTGATCATTCGATCTCTTGCTCATCACCTAGAGATGAGGAAGAATGAGGGTGAGCTTAAAGCTCATGGGTAACAAGTTTATAATGAAAAATAAGCAAAACCATTGAAAATGTTCATTACCATAGCACATTTGCATTTAATCCATAAAATACATATTTCTCAAATTCTCAACTTGTTAAACAACTTACGAATAACAAAAGTCATGCATTCTTCAAAACTTGTCAACATATCATAAACGCATAAGCGTATCAGAATGGTTTGGGTAGGTCCATGAGCAAGTTTTTACTAATCTCCATAAATAACAGAACGGACTATCACGAACCTACATATTGGTTTTGTGTAGTTCGTAAACATGAGGAAGTCCATGAAAGAGCTCCATACCACTAGCGGGCAAGCGAACAGAGTTGATGTGTATGTGACGTAACATAATGGACCACCACTAATCCACACCACATGAATTTCATGACTTGAACACATATTGCCTAAACGGCACATTTCGGAAACATGATTTTCATAATCATAATACATTTCAAATACCATTTCATAAATTATCAACAAAATTCAAGTACCCAACATGTAGCAAGTTCTCAAATCATTTAAGAAGCAATAATTGCAACATTTAAGAAGTAATAAATACAACATTTATAAAGTGGTTGAAATCATTTAACTCTATTAATTTGGAAAAACATTCATGGCTCATTAACTCTATTATAAACATGTAACCCACCTTCAATTTCTTGTTTAAAACTTGCTTCAAAGAACCTTTCCTCTTGCTCCTCTTGTATTTCATGATTCCCTTCAACATTGGCAACAATCCCATTCAATAGGAATACAATTTGAGAACCCACAAAGCATATTCACTAAAATTGATTCCAGAATATTTAAACCCATGCATTTCCTAAGCTTCATGAACCAAAACCCTTCTAAAAATCCAAAAGATTTAAAATGAACTTACCTTGAATCTTCACCAAATAAAAAGATGTTTGGCTCAAATGGAAGCTCTTCTTTTCCTCTTTCTTTTTCTCTTCTTGAACAACCTCAAAATCACTCTTAAAAACTAAGAAAAGATGAAACCTAACTCAAACTTCCTTCTTTTCTCTCTTCTCCTCAAATTTCTCTCCTTTCATCCCTCATTCATTATTCTTCCTTCTCTAAGAGTAAGACCACTTTCTCTTCATCCAATTTTACCCTTAATGAGTGTAAAATGTCCACTTTGCCCTTCATTTATGCCTGATGTTTTTTATGCTTAAGTAACTTGCCAAATTTGCCCTTGTACTCTCTTACTACTTTAATTCTAGCATTTCTATTCTAAATTCTAATTACTACTTATGTTTGCCAATTTAATGACTAAATTCTAAGAGAATAAAATAAAATAGATCAATACTAAATAAATAAATTAATTAAAATACAAGAAAAATTTGGGGTCCAACAGTGGGGCCATGAACATACAAGCTAGAGGAGGTTATGAATATTTCATAACCTTTATAGATGATTACTCTAGCCATGACTATTTGTATTTGATGTATAAAAAGAGTGAGTTGTTGGCCCCCTAATTTTTTTCTTGAGGAATAAGCATGATTTAAATAAATTATGAGGTCCTTAAGGGATTATTTTGTGGAGTTAATTTTTATGTCAATGTTGGTAAGATTTTATGACATCGATTAATTGAAATGAAGTATTAAAGTAGTAAGATGTTATAAGAGAAAATTGGGCATGACACTTAAGGTTATAAGACATAAAGCTTAAAGGAAGGGGCAAAATGGACATTGCACACTCATTAAGGGTTTAAAAAGAATAAGAAGAAATTGTATTGTATTTTTAAGAAGAAAGCCTCGTGGGTGAGGAGGAAGAAGAGAAAGAGGAGAAAAGCTATGGTTTGTCAAGATCTTGAAGAGTTTGAGGAATTTGAAGCATCAACAAGTAAGTATAAGCATCATTCTTCTTGATTAGATGAATGAAACATGTTTTGATGTTAGTAAGAGATGAATATGTGTGGGAAGTTGTTGAGAATGGGTAAATGCATATGTTTAGTTTTAGGCTTAATGATCAAAGATAGATTTTGATGTTTTTGTAAATGATATTAGGTTAAAAATGAAGTAAAAGAGATAGTTTAGGGTTAATATGGGTTATATGTGAAACATGAGAAGTAAAAAGGTGAAAAATGTCGAAAAATATGTTCTCGGAACATGTTTCTGGAGAAGTTTGCTGTGACGAGCTTCTGAGTTTCGCCGCGGCGAACTCAACTTTCCTACCCCAACATATTTTGGTATTTTGGGCATAACGTTTTGTGTAGTTATCCAAATGGAGTGATTTTTGATTTGGTGTAGACTAGAGACATAGAACTACAAATTGTATTAAGTAATTGAGTTCAAATTCAGTCTCTATGGATTTCAAAATTTGGATGGAAGTGGAGTATGGAATGTTGTTTTAGAATAAGAACATTCTGGAAATGTTTTTGGTATAACTTTTAGAGTACTAAACCAAATTGAATGATTTTGGAGTAATTAGAAACTTAAGACAATGAGGAAAATGTTTTTAGAAGAAAGTATTATTAGATTTTGTTATTTACTTGATCAGAATGATCATAGAAAATTGACCCAAATGTTTGGACTTTTGGAAGAGTTTGAATTTTTAGAATTTATCTTAGTGAATATGATATATATGGGTCCTCAAATTGTATTCC
>JANIJH010000009.1:28515155-28540670 GCA_024520975.1 Erythroxylum areolatum | reverse complement strand
TACCAATCCTCTCACTTTGATTCAATCAATCTTTTCTATTTTATTTCAAATTCAAGAATTCTCCTTTTCTATACACACGAAGAATTGCCAACAATTCCTCATTTAATAGTTCTAGCTTCCAAGGAAAGTTCGGGGTCCAACAAAAAGATTGTACTCCTTTTTCCGTCCACGAATGAGATACTGACGCAAACGTGCTTCACTAATTTTCTCATCCGTGTCTATTTCTGAAATCTCAACACAAATATTTTAATTTTCAAAAAATATTCAGAAATAGACATACCTCCCTGTTTCACCATGGCCAACTCATTCTCTAGAAATTGCAACCTTGCTATGTTCTTAGTAAACAACCTTTCGAGCGTCACCCAAACCTCCTTTGGAGTGTTAAGATCCCGTATATAATCAATGAACTCTTTACTTATTGATGTCCTCAAAGCAAAGAGAGCCTTCCCACATTTGATCTTCCATTCCTACGTGTTTCTACATTCTCTGGAACATCTACAAGAGCCGTTGCTTCTGAACCAATAACCAAATCCCATAAATCCTGACCTTGAAGGTATGCCTCCATACACAATCTCCAATACTTGTAATTGTTGCTTACAAGCTTCTCCATCCCATTTAAATTATTTCCTCCATTAGAGACCTCCATTGGAACAAAATGAACCTTTCTTCCACACTCAAATCCTTACAGAGAAAATTTGAATAATAACATAGTTATGAACTTGTCTTTGATACCATGAAACAAAAAAAAAATTGGACGAGAGAAAAAGATAATGAAAGAGATAAAACACATAGAGAAATTAAAAGATCATGAAAGAGATAAAACACAGAGAAATTATCTTGAAGATTGCATCTTTTATTGAATAATCAACAGCTATTTATAATAGCTTTAAATGAACATAGAATAAGAAAAATTAAGGAAACAATGATAAGGTATTGATTTTAGGTTATTGCCGTATCAAATAATCCCATTAACAACATAAAAGAACGAAATTAAACTATCCACTAATTTGATTAAACTACCCACTAACTCAATGTTAGTTTTATGATCTAAAATTAAGGAATAAGAATGAATAACAATTAATTAACACACATGGCCATGCAAGCATGACACATGACTTGGTTTTTTCAGTGTTGAGTTTTGCGCTAATTTTATCATTAGCAGGCTATAATCCGGACTAGAATTTCAGGAGATGATATTATGCAATCCCGAACTCGCTGTACCGTGTAGGTCCTTGTCTGGGATTTTCGCCTAGCTTCTCATTGTTATGTTGCCGTTTGGCTTGAAATTAATAAGATGTACATGGGTAAGCTTTATTTAATAATATCTAAGAAACATGGATAAATCTAGTTTCTCTGAAATCTGGGAGATTTGATCAAAGATAAACCAGCATCAGAAACATTCGTCCGTCTCTCAATAAGTTGCTTGATATGCAAACGTTATTTAGCTTTTCTTATCTTAAACTAACAGTTTCTATGAAAAAGATTTCTCAAGTTATTGACGTCCCGTCTGTAAGCACACACTCGACTTTTTTCTTTTATTTTATCGGAAGAACAAAATAACTGTACAAGGGCCTCGGGAGTGACTGGAGGCTCCCAAGCATACCCTGTCATACAATAGGGAGACGTTCTATACTGTGTCCAAAATACTAGTTCCAGGATTGAGCTGCAGACTTAACACCGCTAAATGCATTGCACAACTATATAGGTCTTCCAAAATGCAAGCAAAAACTCGACTACATAGAGGATAAATATTCCACAGGACCTCCAACAACTCTCAGGCGCCACCATCGACGCATGAATCATATTGCAACACAGTAAAGCATCAATCCGACATAGAGCTCTAAAAGCATTTTCCAGAGGGTGATGCCACACAACTGAACCTCACAGTAATGCGCAGAAGTTAAGCTGAGATAAACACTGGAAGCCACAGCTCCTTCCAAGGTCGTATAGTCAACATGGAACTCCCACCCTGGCTTTAAAACATATCAGAGCTTTAGTGTAGAAAGTCCTTCATTGGATCATCAAAATGAACTTTCTTCATCCTATATGCTTCCATATCCTCGGGAGTAACCTGCAATTGTGAAGAACCGTTGAGACAACTCACAATTCTGCCCGATCTGTCAAAATCAAAATAAAAATGCTTGCAGTACCTCATCATTCCATCTGACATTGTACTTGCGCTTCCTCTCGTCTTTTTCTTCTCTCTTTCTATCATCCTCCTACAAAAGAACAAATAGCAACCTTCATCAGAAGAAGATTTACAACCTCCTAGAATGCATGTTCTTAAGAGCTCCAAAATTACAAGCCTCAATCTGGCATCAGAAACCATGTCAAATCATCCTTTCCCAGGACAAAAAGGATAAAGAATCACGCAAAGACTATATGAAACAAAGAAACATTATTCAAGAGGCTGAATCCACATTCACCTTTTTAAGTGCTGAAGCAAGTAACTTGTCATCCAAAATCAAATCATCAGGGACCTCATTTCCCCAAGTAGCAAGTCTTTTCTCCTCCAATTTAGCAGGTGAATCTGACGCAAATTCATTTTAAAAATAACTAAATAAATAACTTTAGCTAAACAATTAAGGCAAAATATTTAATATAGATATAAGTGAGATAAAATCCTCAAAATGAAAATGATTTCAACGGACCATGACTTCTAGTTCCAAGAACACCAAGCACAGAAAATAACTAAGGCAGTCACAGATAGCAGTGTAAGAAGAAAAACAACAGCAGAGAGAAATAAAGTCAAAACATGTACCTTCCGCCTCTTTCCGAGCAATATTGGCTTTCATGAGATCTGCAGAGGCCTCAGCAGCCTTGATTCCGGCAGCACCTGTGCAATAACTGTTCCGGATCATTTGCTTGCAGCACTTGTAGCCCCATTGATGATCCTTCCACCATGAACCCCAGACACTTGTATGGTTGTTGATGTAAACATCTTCTTCATACTTACTTTTAGGAAGTAATATCTCCTATTTGCACAAGAGATAAATTAATATGCAACAGGATATTAAGAGAATTGCATATGGCATTATAATTACACGATGCTTAAGCATCTGAATAAAAAACATGGGAGTTTGAAAACAGATCACTATAATAGCCAAAGATTTTCTAGATGCAACTAGATATAGTAGCGCCGCCACAATTATCACATGACCATTGATATTTAACCAAACACTGTTACCTTTTCCTCCTTTCAACTAGGCATTTGTAAACAGAATAGTCTACAAATGCCTAGTTGGATATCCTAGTTAAATCGTCAAAGCACAAAAATAAAATAAAATATACCTGTCCCTTAACAATTCGCCCAGCTCGATCATATTCAACTTGTCTTTCAGTTTGACCCAATAAAAGCTCTTTCGGAAATTCTTCTTCAGTAGCTGCATTACCATACTTCTCAAAAATGGTGTCCTTAGCTCGTGTCTTCATTTTCTCCTTTATTACCTTATAGTTCTGATACAGCAACTCAGCTTGAGATGGAGCTGCTTGCATGTGTATATCTTGTCCCTTATCAAAGGCTTCCCAAGCATGGATGTTGAGCTGTTTGAATTCCAAAGCTTGACCACTATTTCTATGTTGGTTATCTCCCTGCGTGATAAGAAATAAATGTTTTGGAACGGTTGCATCAAAACAGGAATACAAGATAACGCTCCACCAGAATATCTTTGACACCTACCCCATAGAATTTCTCATTTGGATCAGCATCTGGAAGAGGATCCTCACGCATTGAACGAGTTTTAGGGTCATAGTGGGCTGAATTCACATCAAGATTTAAAAGGTACTTTGCTGTATCTTCCCTTATACGCAAGTTCCTGCATAAAAGTTTTCACGCAGTGTAAGAGTAACAGCCACACACAAGAACAACAATCCATGGAGGATAAGAGTACTTGTCCAACAAAAGAAATCAAAACATATAAATCATCCAGACCTTACAGTTCCTGTACTTCCACCACCTGTTGTGCGCACACGTTTCTCAACCTTTGCAAAGTCCATTTGATTGCTCTCATCAACCTTGGCTTCATCAATTCTTAGATCGTCTACATCATTGTCCTCGTCACTAACCCCAGCTTCAGTATTCTCGTTGTTATTCTTCTCATCCAATTTCTTAAGTTGCTCTTCCTTCAAATATTTCTTCCGAGCTGCTTCCCGTGCTTCATATCTCTCAACCACATAGGCATAACTAGTTGTATCATACCCATTCCACCGATCACGCTTACCATCATAATCAAGCTCAAAGGTCTCTATTTTCTCGTCAGGAGCAATGTGCTTGTTAGTCCATTTTGCCCCAACTTTTCTGGGCCTTTCCATGCACGACTTTACATCATGAGTCATGGCTCCACAGCTGAAACAAGCAAGTAAGATAATGCATAATCGAACGCCAATCCTCGAGTTATAATGCTGCCAAAAAGAAATCAAGCAAGCGTTGAACAAGGAAAAATGGGAGAGTATTGACTTACTTTGCACAGGCACCCTTCCTGTACTTCTCAGCCTGGAAAATTTTAGCTCCTCTATCATACCATGATTTTGTATAATTGGGATCCGACTTCCACTTCCTTTGATGTTTCAAGCTCTACAGGATGAGAAATAGAAGGAAACAAAACATCAAAGCAATGATATTAAAAGATCCTCACTTACTGAAAAATAAGAAAAGCAATAAAACAAACTTACAGGTTTCTCAGCATTAAGATACCAGGGGGCAGAGGACATATACTGAGGAATATGGGGATTGATTTCTTTGCCATCTTCGTCAAGCTCTGCAGGTGCAAGCCCCGCTTTACGAGCTTCCTCCAATTCAATTTGCTTCCTATGATCCTCTCTCGACTTAAATGCAACTGCAAAACCCCAGAAATTTCATTACCGAGTCATTATTTTTCCGATAAATTAGGGATTGCGAAACTAAACCAAATAGATGAATAAAACTACTATATACCTGATGCAGTTGCCATATTGTTGTTTTGTTCGCAAACGGTGAGGGAGAGGAAGAGTGAAAAGTTGTAGGGAAAATCAGAAGAGTTGCTGATTTGATTTGATTAATGCATCCAGATTTTTCTTTCCTGTTGGATATATATTTCCTTCCCCTCCGTAAAGGCGGTTGCATCTGACGGTGCCGTTTGGAAACAGGCTGACATTGAGAAGTGGGCTTAACTGAGATTAAGGAATTTGCAAATCAAGCCCTATATTTTGGAGTAGATGTTGTTTATTGGGCTTCCTTGTCGAAGCTCCACCCGGTACTTGAGCTATTCAACACTCGTCCTATTACTTAGGACCACCGGCATATCAATATCTCAGCTTTTATCTTATTATCATATAATTAAATAGACTATATATATATATATATATACACACACATACGTATACATATATCATGTAGTAAATAAAACTGATATATATTAAAATTACTAGAAAAATATAAGATCAACTTAATAATTGGATTTTTATTCTATACAATATTAGAACTCCCATCACCAAGTCATTCGCTATGTTGACGTGGTACTAGTAATTTCTGCGCCTGTTGTGCTCCTGGCGTACTTTAGCTTTACACGTTGCTTTCACTATGAAACGAAAATCCACACACAGAGAGAAAGTAAGAAACGGGCCCTAAACGTGTACTTGAGATTTGAATGATAACTTTGAATATGTACGGTGATTGCAAGTTGCAAGGCTCCCAAGTCTGTACATAAATTCCTGATTCCATCTTCTGCGTGCGCATGATCAATGGACAAAAGTCCGAAATCCATGCTTACATTTTTAGCTAAATTATTAAATAGTAGATAAGCTTTAAAAAGAATAATTTGCTGTCTCTAATCAACTAACTTATTAATTATTTACATATCATTTTCACATTTGTAGATCGCATGCACTTGTTTTTTTCTTTCATTAAGTTGGTAAAACTTGGTCGTTTCTCATGTGCACGGTATTAACCATAGTCATTTGCCCTGTCCAATGGACTGAAAAAGAAAAGCAACTAAAATAACTTCATTTATAAAATTTCTGATGATTCAGGCAGCTCTCCAGCTCCTGTCAAAATTTTATGCCAAAATTCCATAGTATCTTGTGCTCTTGAATTGTTGACATGGTCCACTTGTTGTGGTACCAAGGCGTTTACTAGCGGAGGAAACGAAAAGTGCTGAACTTGTGGATCAGCTCCAACTACGCTCAAATTGTCGGTGTACAGCACTTCTGACCAGAAACTATCGTCCATTTCTGGAAAATCTTCCATCAGTTCCACCTTCATGAACGTGTTATTATCGATGGTTGTATCTCCTGTGCTCGCCGACGAGCAGATGTCACTTGAGCATCCTTGTGGTGAGCTTGCTCCGTATTGATCCATAGCCTCGGATTCTGGTGGATTTGATGACAAGATCAGATACTCTGCTTCAGTTTTAGATTCCTGTTTAAACTTGGACGTATATGTGGAACGTTGATTAACTTGTGGAGCAGAATGACTCTGCTTCAGTCTCTTCTTCAAGTGGGTGTGCCATACGTTTTTTATTTCGTTGTCTGTTCTTCCCGGTAATCTTGCTGCAATTGCAGACCATCTGCAGAAGAAGCCGAAGTAGAAATCATTAGTTTTGTTCAATCGCACGGTAAGGAACCTCTCCACTCTCTAACATGTTCATCACATTCAGTGAGGTTATAGAAAATACAGGTTGATCGATCAAATGGCAGCTAGAAGAAACTGCAGAGTCCAGAATGTCTTTATCTTGAGACAATAATGAACCATATGCATTATTCAAGTTGTTGGATTAAATTAACACCCAAAATCCATGTTTGGAAACAACGAACTCTAATTGAGACCATAGGTTGAGTCCAGACTGGGTATCCAAGGAAAGTGGCATTGAGAGGTTTATTTGTGCACCATTAAACCGAGATCGGAAACTTAGGAGTACCTACCTATTTCCTAACATTTCATGCAATTGGATGATAGTGTCTTCTTCTTCGCTGGTGAAATTCCCTCGTTTAATGTCAGGCCTCAAGTAATTAGTCCATCGGAGCCGGCAGCTCTTTCCGCACCTCAGCAAGCCTGAGAGAAAGATGAAAACATGGGCAATATTCAGAACCGAAACGACGACTGCTGCTGCCCATAAACTTTTCTATTTCAAAGTCATACAGATAGAGAGAGATGTGACTCACCAGCTTGTTTCGGAAGTGCCCGCCAATTTTCATGGCCATAGAGTTGAATGTAATTGACGAGTATATTATCCTCTTCAGGAGTCCACGGACCCTTCTTCAACCCCATCTTCTCACAGCAAGGAGCTCTCACCATGGTTCTGGTTTCCCTTTCGAAGAACAGGATATACAAAACCTCTACTCCAACGAAGCATAAAATGAAAACTAAGGCCACAAAGGGTTATACATTTATACGCACTATAGTAGGAGTACAATGACAAGCATGCCGATATGTCTGAAAATTCAAACTTCGTATTCAAAAAAGCAGAATCCGCCTACTATTTCAAGGAAATCTCCTGTTTTCCTTTATTTTTTTTTCCCCTTTGTTGGTGCAAATGATATGGTCAAATAAAACGTGGAAATTTGCCTAAAAGAATAAGGATTTGAACAGTGCCTGCACTTCACGGAGATTAATCACTGAATTCAGTACAAAAATTGACCCATCCTCTTCAATTTTATCAACCGACCTTTTTTCAGTTTTTACTTTTGCCCTCATCCCAAAATTGAGATTTGAATTGGGATTGCTAAAATTAAATCTAAGTTTAAGAGGATGACTTAACACAAATAGCTACAATAGTTTGTGTACACTTGATTCAACACGGGGTGCGAGAAAGTCAAGCGGTTTAGTATAAGAATGATGTTAGGGAAATCACACAACAAAACTGATGTGACAATTTCCATTATATACTGCCACTCGTCCACGAATTGGGACTAAAGAAGTTAGTACGAGCAAATTGAGTATTAAGAAAAGTTATTTAATAATTATAATTAAAAGTGTTAATATTAGTACGTATTTAAAAGATAACGATTAAAAAAGTATTCCACTAAAACTATAAATATATATATATATATAGCAAAAACATTTGTAGCAAAATTGACATGGAATGCAGTATTTGACATTTGGTGTCTAAACAAAACTGAGCATCCATCATCAGTGTGAAAAAGAGTCAAAGAAAGAGGCGCAGTGGGTTGCAACTGTTGTGCGGGCCAAAAGTACTGCTACTTTTGGGGGAATGGCTGATGGCTGGCTGCTTAATCGGTAAAACACTGTAATTATCAAATTATTTTACCTGCCAAGCGAAAGCCTACTTTTAATCCAATAGGTCAAAACAAAAATGACTTTGTTGCTTTCCCATACGTCGACCCCAAAGGTCCACGGACATTAATTTTTTAATATTATTATCAGAACTTTTTTTAAACATAGATATCCCATGATTGCTTTATTTATTTGTTCATTTGATGCAAGTACAATGTAGTTTTACATTTCAATCTGATTCCACCTTAGAAATTCAAGACTAGAAGTGACATTGTACATTCTTTTTTCTTGTATTAGATTTGACATATTGCCCTTTGAAATAATGTCAACATTTCAGCTTTGAATTCTTGAAAACATAAGTTTTAGGTGGAGTTTGAAAGATAGATTGGCTGTGGTTTGTTACATGTAACGCAATGCTAATGCCCACGCATTAAAAGAGTTGAACATTAAAACTTAATAAATTCATTTATTAAAAGAGTGGAAAATTTGAAAGTTAATAAAATTATCCATTAAAAAGGGCAAAAAATTAAAAAGTTAATAAATATGTTTCAAGATGTTTATATATATCAAAGTGATTCTTAACACTTTTACTTTGTGAAAACTAAAAAAAAACAACATTTGTCGTTGAGTTTCTTATTTTAAATTTATACTTTATTGAATATAGTTAAAGAGGAGTTCGGTTCCAACAATCAATTGAGCGGTCTAATGATTCTATTTTGATCTTGTTAAGGAGAAGAACAAAAACATGTTCATTTTATATTCGTTATTTGCATTTGTTTTGGATGTGCACATTTATTGAAGTTAAAGGATGATAAATATATACACATGCATATTAGACCTAAAAAAAGAAAATTTGAAATTAATTTGTTAGAGATATATGCTGTTATTTTTATTAATAACGATATATTTTATTAATATAATTAGACCTATAAAAAAGGCCCAATTGATGATTTTTGAAGAGTGTAATTTTTAAATTTTTTAAACTTTTAAATGAGTAAGATAAGATCTCATTTGGGATGTTTTTTTTTACAAAACTAAGTTGTAATGGGCTCCACTAATTATATTAGAATGGATGAGTATTTATCTAAAAGTATATGCTAAAAAATTAAAAAAAAGATCATTATTGTGGCACTTTTGTAATATAAAGGGTACTTGTATTGACATATCATATCTTTATCAGATATATATAATAGCATAACCCTCTTTTAGCACTTAAAAGGTTTACTATTTGGCGTTACATATTTATGCAATAACTAATAATTTATATATTATGTACAAATTTTTTTAATTAAATTAATTTAAAATAATTTGACAAATGTTTGTTAGTAAATAATAAAAATTTTGTATAAGAGAAATGAAGTATATAAATTCAAATTGAATATTAATTAAATAACATGTCGTTACTTTAATGACCCATACAATAGTTATAAGCATAAGCCTAGTACATACTAAGAGAGAAGAAGATCCTAACAATTATAATTTAAAAAGTCATAACTTTATTTAGTTCAATTAAATCTTATCAAACTTATGTGAAAATTTATTTCAGCATAATATGACTTTTGAACCTAATATTGCAACAAAATAAGTCAAAAGTTTATTTTAAGTATCAATTTTTTATTTATCATCCTCATGACAATTTAATTATATTGATTAAGACTATTATATGGATGCTATATGACATACTATAGTAATGCAATCCAATTTATGCAGGGTTAATCATCTTATTATTATCAAATTTCAATCTTCAGGTTTTATTCTTCAAATATCTTTTTTATATTATTTGTAATAAATTTCCTAATTTAAAAAAATTTCAACTAATTATTGTTAGTATCTTTTTAACTTAAATTATAAGACAATCTTATTCAAAATTTCACATATATTATAACAAATTATGCTTTGTTTTTTTCATTTTTATATAGGATATTAAAATTTTCTCTTTATATAGAATATATGGTTATTTGGTATGATATTTTATTCACTGTCAACATGGTGAGTAAAAAGTTGCAATCTAAATCTATATGCATTGACACTACCATAGAGCAACTAGAAGGTGTAATGATATTTTTTGAAAAATATAAAAACGAAAGGTTTGCCATTAGTATGAATATTGCCAAAAGTCTTGCATATAAGACAAATGTAGAGCCTAAATTTTCAACTAGACGTTGTGTTATTATAAAAAGATAACAATAACAACAACTTCCAGTAGTAATCCCGCTGACCCACAAGGTTTGAGAGGTCCAATAATACACAGCCTTATCTCTAACTAATAGAGAATTTGTTTCCAAATTACCCACATTAAGAGGAGAGAGAGAAAGAGAAAATGAATAATAATAATAATAATAATAATAATCAATAACAACAACAACAATAACAATAATAATAAAAGCTTAGACCAGATCTCTAAGAGGTAAGTACTACCTATTTACATGTATAGGCTAACTACAAAAGGGAAGATTTAAAAGATTTATGGAACTATAGGGATCTATTTATGAGGGATCCTTTACTCGAATCCTAATACGCCAGAGTTTTCTATTGCAGGTCATGTCTAATATTATCATATCATTCTTGTTCACCTCTCCCCAATTCTTTTTAAGGCTCCAATATTGTCATATCTCTCTTAATTTGTCAATAATATTAGTTATCTTTAATTTGTTCCTTACCATTACATTCTTGACCTTATCTCTTATAGCAAGGTTATATATCTAATAGAGCAGCCTCATTTCTGTCACTATTAACTTATGACTATGCACTTGTTTGATGGGCCAACGCTCCACCCTATGGAGCGTAGTCGACCTACTTGCTAAACGATAAAATTTACTTTTAAGCTTGAGTGGTATCTTCTTGTCACATAAAAATTTTGATTCATTTCTCCATTTAAGTCACTCTAATATGATCTGGTGAATTATGTTCTCATCAATCTCTTTGTTGCTTTGAATGATACATCCCAGATATTTAAAGCACTCCTTTTGTGGTATAACTTTTGAACCAATCTTTACCTCAACATCAGTATCCACCCTGTGACCCAAAAAGTTATGCTCTACATACTCAGTATTAATCCTACTCAATCTAAAGCCCTTCGACTCTAATGTTTCCCTCTAAAGTTCAAGTTTGGTATTGATCCTCCTTTTTTTTCATCCATCAAAACAATGTTATCACAAAATAACATACACTAAGGCACCTCATATAGGATCTTCTTGATAAGCTCATCAATCACTACTGCAAATAGAAATGGGCTTAAAGAGGAGCTTTGGTGTAGCCTAATATCTATAGAAAAATGCTTTGTATCTCTTCCTAGTATTCTTACTCTAGTTTTTAGACCTTTATACATGTCCCTAATAATTTGTATATAATTCATAAGGACCCCCTTGACTTCTAAACACCTCCACAATACTTCCCTTGGTATCTTATCATATGTCTTCCCTAAATCAATAAAAAAAAAAATATAGGCTACGTCGTCTTTACCTGTAGTATTCTATTAGCCTTCTTAAGAGATGCAAAGCTTCTGTGGTTAACCTTTATAACATGAATCCAAATTGATTTTATGAGAAATAAGCATCCTTTCTCACTTTTTTCTTAATCACTTTCTCCCATAACTTCTTTTTGAATGAACCCTTTGGCAACCAATCGAGCTTTAAAGCACTCTACTTTATCCTGAGAGTCCTTTTTGGTTTTGAAAAGTTATTTACAACTGTTAGGTTTGCAATTATGAGGTAAATCAATAAGCTCTTATACCTTATTATGCTTCATATATTGCATCTCATTTTTCATTGCATCCTACCAAAAATATGCATGAGGTTTAGAAGTAGCTTATGAAAAAGTAATTAGATAGATAACATATCTAATATTATAGTCTTATCCACCCATCTAGACTATGTAATCATATGAGAAAGCAGATCTTTTCACTCTACTGAATTTTGAAAACTAAACTGGTTCTTGTGCCTTAGGAACCTCAGTTTGTACATAAATTGGTTCCTGTTCTTGTATTGGTATGGTTTCAAGACCTTGATCCACTAGTTCTTAGTATATGAGTGATGGATACGAAATAAATGTAGTATCCGTCCTGCTGTCATCTGAAGGGTGAGAAGGACCACCCTCATCATAGACATCATATTCTAGAAACTTAGTTGTTTTTGATTCCACAATTTTAGACCCTCCTTCTCTACAGTAAAATAATTATCCTTTAAAATGATCAGGATATCCAACAAAATAGTAATGAGTGGAATGAGAATGCAACTTATTTTCATAAGGATTATATAAACATAGGGCAACCCATACACGAATATGGGCAAGGCTAGGCTTCCACCCTTTATAGATTTCAAAAGGCATCTTCATAACTGATTTGCTTAGGACTTTTTTAAGAATGTACAAATTAGTTTTTATGGCTTCAACCCAAAGGTAATACGGTAGATTAGTCATACTCTACATTGACCTCATCATGTCCTTTAGGGTGTGATTATATTTTTTAACTACATCATTTTTCTCAAGACTAACTGACATAGTAATCTAGGCCATTATTCCATATATCTGGAAAATGGACCCTTTTCTTGTCCGAAAATCCTATGTTTGCCATAATATTCTCCTCCATAGTCAGATATGAAAATGTTTTTCTTTATTTTGGTCAACTCATCTTTTTAATAGTTAATACATGTTTTCAGATTATCATAATCTAGAGCTAAGAGAATGTTTTCCATAATCAATCTCTCAACTTATCTTTGAAAATGTGGCCCAACCTTTTATGACACAATATGTATGACTTATCCTTAATAAGGGGTCTCTTTCTAGTAACTTGTTTAGTAATATATGAAGAAGCATACATCTCATAAGGGGTAAGATGCATTCTATACAATCCATATAATAAGAAGGCATTACCAACATGTTTTACATTGAAAGATAACTGTACAACATAAGCATTAATGAAAAACTATATACTTCTTTGTCCAAAAATGATATAGAGATCAAGTTCAGCCTAAATTATGGTATATAAAATGTGTAATGTAAAACAAGAGCAAATCCTGTATCAAGGTTCAAACATACATCCCCTACACATATTACATTCACTTCTTCATTATTGTCAACTATCAATTTTTCCTCCACTTTATTTGTCTCCTACGTATGAATCCTTGCATTATGGAGGAAACATGATTAGAGGCCCCACCATCTAGCTTCTAGGAACTTGATGTGGCTATAGCAAGATTAGATTCGTGGATCTTAAAAGCCAAGGAGTTACCTAACAGCTCCTCCTTTTCTATCCAGGTTATATATTTATGGCAATCCTACTTTTTTATTTCTTTTCTTCTTATAGAAGAAGCACCTTATGCTTTTAACATTTATAGGACCTTTGGCAATGTTGGATTGACCAATATTCATAAGTGGAAAGAATTTAGATTTCTTACCTTTAAACTTTTGGGGCTTGATCTTTTCCTTTACCTTGGTTGCTAGTAGGGTTGTATGAGCAATGGTCTTTAATTTCTCCTCTTCAACAACACATCAAGCAATCAAAGTAAGCAATCAAAGTATTGATGTGCCAAGCTTCATCTGAGAAATATTGTATGTTTTAATGAAAGTACCAAACTTTAAAGGCTGTGTACTTAGAGCTTGGTGTATAATGTAGGCATCAGGAATGATGATGTTTAATGCCTTCAACTTACCATTTTGATAATGTATTCCCTCACTCCCCTTCTCTTATAAACTTCATGGAGAATAATTCCTTCATTAAGGTACCTATATCTGCATTAGATGATACCTTATATCTTTGGGAGACATTGTTCAAGAAGTCCTTTACTACGTTTGTTTCTGGAAGTCCACTTAGCATATGGTCTAGGATTGATCTCTTGATGGTTGAATAGCACATCCTATTTGACTGTTCCAAGACTATATATGTTGTTTTCTCGAAGGGTGCAGATGACCTATCTCAAATTATGACCTTGTTAATGTCTGTCATCTCTAACGCAAACTTTATATATTGTTTCCATTTTTTAAAGTTAAAACTAGTTAGGGTTTCAATAATGCACTATTATTGTTTATCAAAAAGGGGACTGCAAAATTGACAATGTAATATTTAACACAAATGTAGGACAACAATGATACTCAAAGCCATAAATAATATCTATACTGAGAATCTTATCATATGTCATGAAACACCTATGGGTTAGATACATAATATTTGCAGATAAAACCTCCACACAAAGGTGATCAGTGTACATACCACTAACTCTTATGACTACCAACCTTAGGTGAATAGATCATTCAAGCAATGACTTCCTCCATCTAATGCCTTTATGAAAATATCAAAACCTCATATAAAACTAATACCTATGGGTAAAATAACCAAACATAAGATCAAAAACATCCTCAAACATGCAGAAATATTCAAATACTAACTTGAAAGGCCACTATGGTGACTACATTAGTATTAGGACTCTAACGGATTAACAAACATAAATAATATATTTGTATGTTATCCTCACATTCTTTATAGGCATATAATATGTGATAATGTACCATCAATAAATGTGAAATCCTTATGCACATTCTTATCATCAATTATCAACGTTGAAAACATCATTAATACACTTTATTTTGAGAATTCATCATAAGAAAAATCTCAATCAAAATGATAATCATGCAATACCGAACAATAAACATACCATATGAGATAACGAAACCATATGCACCTTTTATATTTCAAGTCCAAAGCATGAAATTTAACTCAAAAGTGGCTTTAATAACCTTTGTTTAATTTTTCCAAAGTTAAATCTTATTTATTACCAATGTAAAAATCAAGAAAAGTTAAAAACTCACTTTATGAATTCACAAGACCCTAAAACCAACCCAAAATGACTTTGAGGACCATTTAATGAATTATGAAACTTTTGAGTTTTTTTGTCACCGTAGGTTAACATCATCATGATGTCAGTAGTAAGTCATCACTACACGTGGAATGCATGCGCTTGACCTAATATGTCTCTAGATGCATTAGGCGTATGTGTTGCACAAACCACACATGCACCAACATGCCAACCACATTCATGGCGCACGTGCTTCCTTTAGCGCGTGCACCTCACATGTCTGGCACACAGTCCGTCCCTCATTCGCCACTTGTCTGGGGTGTTTGGCAGACACTCCAGATGTAAACCACCTCTAGCCAATTAGAACCGACATATACTCACTCAATGGTTTTCTCTCACCTTTCTTTGTGACCACCAAAAATGGTGATTTTCAGCAACTTTCAGGCAAGTTTATTCCCTTTTAAAGCTAGTTTTCAACTCGTTTTTTTAATGCTATACTCATTCAACATAAATTGAAGCAACCTTATGTTATTTAAAAAGTAAAAAAGGATTGGTTTCTCCTAGGTCTTTATGGAGAAAATTTGAAAAACTTCGTTTTCATGCACAAATTATGTAACCACTCTTATACGACATGTAATGCATGAGACGAGTCTTAGTTACGCGTTCAGGATCAAGCGTGAAAGTGAATAAATGAAGAAAATGGAAGAAATACATGTTTTGATTTTCATAACTTCGAATGAGCTTTTTGACGCTAAAACTTCTGATCTTTCTTGACGATTTTTACAAAAGTTGTTCAATCGAATGTCGTTAAGGTCCTGCTTTGATTTGTAATTGTGCAATTGCTTCAAACATCAAAGCATGTTCTCCCATTTGCATTCTTTACTTAGAGCATTATTTAAGAATTGCATAAGGCTCCCCTCAAGAACATGCGATTGCAAAAAAATGTGTCTACTTGAAATGAATCAATGTCAGAAAAAGGAAAATACTTTCTTTGATCAACTTATGTAGTCAATATGTAAGCCACGAAGATCATAATCCTAGTTGGACCATGTCATTGATTAGTATGTTACCAAAACATATTTTTTATTCACATTAAATTTGACCCGACGTTAAGAAGACCAACATCTTCTTTTTTTTTAACAATTTAATGTTTATCTATAAAAATTACAAAATTAATATATATTCACATTTTATCATTAAATTTTTTTTGATTTCAATTAATATAATATTTATAAATCTTATATTTATTTGATATGTGAAAACCTTTTTAATATCTATATACATACATATATATATAACACTTTACTTTTAAATTGTAGGTTAAAATATAATCTTATGATTTGGTTCATTTATTATAACTAGAATAATATTAGGGATATCAATATTTTAAAACTTTTACCAAAAATTTGCTTAAACAAAATTCAAGCAACTAGCTGGTTGAAGATACCACCCTAAGAACATTTGCTCAAACTTAATTCCCAATCATTAGCCACTAATCGGAAAATAAAAAATTTTCATGGATGAAATGGTAACCCTTAATTATATTTTCCTTCTTTACCCTGCGTGCAGGCAAAAATAACCAAAGCTCACAGTGAACAAACCACTCGTTATTTCCTGATCGTTAGAAAAGGAAAAGGTCCTTTTACTTAGGGACAGGATCCTGACCCACATAAATAGATGGTTGAGATGAAATAGAATAGGGTTGGTACATAAAAAATGGAACAGAGGATCTGAGAGGGACCCACATAAATAAATGGTTGAGATAAAATGAGACAGAATTGGTACATGAAAAATGGAACAGAGGATTCTGAGGGGTTTTACCTGACTCTTCCGAAATTCTCTAGGATCATGTAACATCTATCACCAATCAACGGTCCACTACTAATTTATTAACAAGCAGTAATATTAAATCGAGAAATGGTCCAAATTAAAAAATAAAAATTGAGAACTTTCCCCTTTACATTAATTAATTATATATTCATTGTGAGAACAGTCAGTTAATTATTCACTTATATTAAAGCCTAATCAGTAAGTAATTTAACGAGTTAACAATTTAAAATTAAACAGTTAATCCAATTGAATATTAATAGTAGATTCATAGACAATTCACTCCTTAAACTAATCAACCTGATGTTTGAAATGATTTAAAAAAAAAACAAAAGTTAAAGAGGCATTCAGGAAATCTCCCTCCGACGGGTTCAATCTCGTCCTTAAAAGCATCCTCAGCAGAACACTGAAAATCTCTAGACGGGGTATTTTTGTGTTTCATATTTTTGTATCAGTGCTTTAATCAATGGACTTAGCCTTACAATGAAAGTAAACATCTTTGGAATTAATAGTCACATCCATAATCTATGACCTACCATCACAAGATATGGTTCCCATCAAAGGAACTTGGCACTTCCAAACATTGTTGCCTTTACTTTATATATCTTATAATCAAAAATGATGGATAATTGCCCTATGGTGCTTAATTGATAGATGGGTCGATTCTGGTATAATTTGTCACCATCCCGTATTAGCTTATCATCTTGTTTATATAGAAGATCTTCTTGATTAGATGTGCCTTTTGCGCGTGTTAAGTAAGGTTTTTCATAGAGAAAGTGATATCGTAAAGGCAAGGCAAGCCTCCAGGTGGTCACATAAACAAACAATGATATCTCTAAAGACTTCAGTACTCTAATGTTGAGTGAAAGTATGCGTGCCATAGTTGTATATAAATAGAAAAATTAACAGAACTTTTGTTTTGATTGAATCGATGCAAACGGCTACATTATCATGTAAGAATATTCATTAGCATTTATAATGGTGTTAATTTACTATTTAATTTGATAGCTGGAAAAAGTAAATGCGTTAAAAAATCTAATGCTGAACTCATTTTCTTTTAGGTTACTCATAAGTTGATGGAGCATATGATTCTTGTTCTAAGATGAAACTGAACAACTTGAGAAACACACTTTTCTCAATGATACAGTTCCATTTAAAACTGAAAAATTGTTCATAAACATATCATATTTCAATTTTTTTATAAATAATTTTTAATTTCAGTAAAGAGGATTATAACCTTTATAAAAGTTAGAAGGAAAAACTCAAAAAAAGGAAAATATAATTAAAAAATTAAAACTACTAAATGAACTTTAAATAACTTCAAATTATATGATTTATCTTGACAAATTTAGGATTTGACAATAAATAAAAGTTAAATAGCGGCTCACGATCTAAGAGAATATGCCAACGCGGGTCTTACATTCATTGTGACTAGGATAAAGAAGAGGAATAGAAAGATAATAATAAACAATAGAGCTTCCTCGAGTTCTATCTATCTTTTAATGATTTCATCTGAAGGAGAAAATTATTTTTTTTGTAAACTATCATTTAGCAAGAAGGATGTTGTTCATGTTATTTACTAATTTGGATAAGTGCTTGGATAAGTGTCGCAACTAGTCACTTCAAAGGGATAGCTAGACACATGCACTAATTATAAAACAAAGTAACTAGAGATGAAAGAGGAAATGCTAAAATGTATTAACAATTACATTTTTGCATAGCCAAAGCTTTGAAGTAACTCATTATTAATTAAAATTTAAAATATCAAACTTGTGATGGTAATTGTTATAGATTGATTCTTTAGGTTAGCAAAATCATAAATTCTAGGCCTATGATGCAACCATGTCTTTTCACTTGATTTAACAAAAGTACTCCCTCAAAGAGAAACGAAATCAATGTTGTGGCTAGCTGTTAAGCAGAGCAATGTTATTTGAAACACAATATATTATACAATCAAGGGACTTTTATTGCAAAATATAGGAAGTACGTAACACACTTGACCATGAGGCTTTACAACATATTTATTTCTTGTAGACATTAACAATCAAAAGATAAAGACATTGGACAATTACAAGTAGTTTGGACAGTTTACATAAAACTGTCTAAATAATTAACAAAATAATGTTTCAATAGCATCCGTGTAACTTGCAAGCCATGTAAGGCTTATCATTTACGTCCAATACTCTATGCAACACACCATGCAATGTTGCAGCACCAAACACTACATTTCTAAGTAGCCAATCAAAACTCAAGTTTGTCCATTAATGCAATTTCCTTTTCCAGTATAGTTTAAATAATTTCAACCTACATAACATATGATTTTATAGGTACATATCATCAAAGGGACAAAGGAATCTTACAAAAGCCAGCCCCCCCCGAATGAAGTCGATGTCCTCTTTGGAATGTCATCCAAGTACTTCTTGATCATGTCTTCAAATTGTCACAGAGAGAGTCCTTGCTCTATGTTGCATACGCTACATCTTTAACTTTCCATTTTACAAGAAATTCAGTTCATCAATTCTTCTTGTGCTGTGCCAATCGTCAATGATCAAGAATCTTTTCAACTTCATCATCATATTAAACTTGAAAATTTGGAGGTGCACGCCTCTAATTGATCCTCTCCAGTTCCTCATCATCATGATAAAACCTACGCAAATATCTCACATGGAACGTAGGATGAGCTTTTAAAATTTCAGGTAAGTTAAGTTGACAAGTTGCCTTATCAACTTTTTTGATAACTTGGAATGAACCGTTATATTTCAAAAGTAGGCCTTTATGGGCCTACTTTCCATTGATTTTCTTTCACATTTAAGGTGTTAACTTCAGCAGCACTTTGCCACCGACAACAAAGTCTAAAAGAAGCTTATATTGTTTAGCATATTTCTCCATCCTTCGCACAGCTTTTTGACAGTTGTCTTTTGCTTCATCGAAGACTTCTTGTCAATCCTTCACAATTTTATAAGCATTAGGTGCTACCAAGCTGTTGTTTCGCAATCTCCAAAGGAGTCAAAAGCTAATGCCCTAAGATTAATTCAAAGGGACTTTTTTTTTCTAGTTACAGAAGATCGATGAAGTTTATAAGAAAATTGTGCACTATCTAGTAGATTTAGCCAATTTTTCTGACTCGCACGCACGTAGTGTCATAAACAATCTTCCAATAGTGCATTTATCATCTCTATTTTCCCATTTATTTGGGCATGATTAGCAATAGAGAACTTAAGTTCAGCCCTCATCATATTGAACAATTCTATCCAAAATCGACTAGTAAATCATGGATCCTTATCACTCACCACATTTGTTGGAACAAAAAAGTATTTTACAACATTTTGATAAGATAAATTAGTTTCTATTTCCACTGTACAAGAGGATGACACAGTTATTAAGACATCATAATTAGAAAATTGGTCAACCATAACCAACATTAAGGAATGGGAATGGGAATGGGAAAAGGCTAGAGTAGCCTTGCCTCTTTATGCCTCTCCACCTTATCATGTTGACATACCAAGCAAGTTCTGTAGTAAGTTTCAACATCTGGCTCCATTTGTAACCATATATAAGATTTGTACGTAAGTGTCAACATCCTTTCCCTGCCAGGATGTCATGCCTATAGAGAGTAATGTGATTCCTTCATCAATTCTCTCTATAATCCACCAAAATTAGGTATATACAATTTGCCCCTTTAGCTATAATGAACCCATCATCCAACCAATACTGTTTAATGACCTTATCTTGCACTTCTTGCACTAATCAACAATATGTAGTATCAAGCTTCCCATCTTGTCAAATTCTATTTATGAAATTTGCCTCAAATCTGGACAAATTATATACTACAACCATGATTTCTATTAAGCTAAGTGCATCTACCACTTGAATGCTTTATCAAGTTTATGTTCCCAAACAAAATCATATTTCGCCAAGAATTTCTACCATCTTGTTTGCTTGGTTGACAACTTCTTCTGTACCTTGAAGAAGGCATTCGCTATATTATTAGTTCGCGCCACGAACTTAGAACCCAGTAGATAAAAATGCATGATGCCACACCCTTGGGCAGTAAACTATTTCCTTTTTATGTGTCAAATATTTCTATTCTATCTTATTTAATTTCTTACTTGCAGAGGGCATATGATTCACTCTTGAACCTATATACCCCAAATTTCTTTTTCGGATGCGTCAGTATGAACTTTGAAGGGAAGCTTCAAGTTAGGCAATTGTAAAATTGGTTCGGAGGCTATCACTTATATAAGCTTCTCAAAGGTAGCCATATAATAATCTGACTAGTACAATTTCCTCCCCTTTTTGAGCAGACCTGTTAGTGATGCCACTTTCTTTGAGTATCCTTTAATAAAGTGACGATATTAGTTTGCTAAACCAAAGAAAGATTATAACGCTTATACCTTATTTGATGTTGGTAAATCTACAATCTGTTACACCTTGCTAGAGTCCATCTCACTTGCTAGTTACTTATCAAATGACCCAGAAACTTGATTTTCGCCTTAACAAACCCACATTTTTCCATTTTGATGTATAACTTGTGTTCTCTCAAGCGATCCAACACTTGTCACAAATGAGAAACATTCTCTACTAAGCTATTATTGTACACTATGATATCATCTAAATAAACCACAATGAAATCATTTAAGAATTTGTATAATACGTCATTCATTCGATTACATAACGCTACACGAGCATTTGTTAAACTGAAAGGCATAACCAATAATTTATATACTCTATAACTTGTCACACAAGTGGTTTTCACTTAATCCCCGCCTACGATTTTGGCCTGCCAATAAACATATTGCAAATCCAATTTAAAAAATAAAGATGCTTTACTTAATCTATCTATCAAGTCTTGCACTAAAGGAATTGGATATTTATTCTTTGTCGGGACTTTGTTCAGCGCCCAATAATCTATACACATCCGTAAAGATCCATCTACTTTCTTTTAGAATAAGACTAGAGCTTCATAGGGTGCCTTGGACGGAATAATGTAACCTTCCTCTAAGAGTTCCCTTAGTTGTTTTCGTAACTCCTTCAGCTCCATAAATGACACTCTGTATGGAAAATTGGTAAGAGGTTTAGCTCCTAGCTCCAATTGAATACGAAGAGCAATGGCCCTTCTTAGTTCTTTTGGCAATTTTGAAGGCATTACATCTTTGTAACAATCTAAAAATTCAACCACTACACGAGGGACTTATATGGACGAGCCTTCTTTCACTTCAACCATTGTTATAAGAAATGTTTCCTTACCATATTTAATCCTTTTCTCTATAACCATAGCTGAAATAAAAGGAACTTTTTGCTTGACTTTCCTTGTACATCAAGTCATCCACATTTAATAAACTGAGGATCTTATTCTCTTTTGAACATAATTCCGCTCAAATGCGGATAAACAATAGCCTTATTTTGCCACAAGAAATCAATTTTGAGAATCACATCCAAATCATCTAAAGGAATTACCATCATCTTGCATTTTCTAGTCAATCCATCTATTGTCAAAGACACAATATATGTCATTCCGTCTACATCTCTAACTTTGACATTTACCGTCTTTAGGCTATTCGAACTCTTGCTTACTTTCAATTCAAATTTGCCAACCATCTGATCTATAATAAAGGTGTGAATAACACCTATATCAACCATTATAGTCATAATCATACCACTAATATGCCTGCAAATGCATTAACAATGCATGTGTTTTTCTTTTCTCTTTTGTTGGAGAATTTAGCAATCAGAGAGGATTAATAAGGGTCGCAACTTCACCCTCTAGTTCATCTTCTGTCACTATTACATTGAGTTTTTCTTGCTTGAGATACTCCCTTACATAGTGAGGATCACTATAACTGTAAAAACCATAATTTTTATTTTTCTACCCACTTGTAGAAGTACCAACATTTCTATTCACCTTGGCTTTCCCTTTATCATTTTGTCCATATGTTGTTTCCCACATGATTTGCCATTTCCCCATGTATTCTTCTCCTTCTAGTCGGCTTTGTCTTTATGTTAGGTTGACTTGGAGGTTTCCCCTTCCTCCTTATCTTTGCTTGGGCGCAAATCAATTAACATGTTCGTAATAGCAATTATACTAGGTAGATCTTCTACCCCTACCTCTTTCATTCAATATGTTCTCAAGTTTGACAGAAAATGAAAGAGCTTATCTTCTTCAGCTAGTTTCTTAATGTCCAGCGTCAACGAATTGAAATTTTTGACACAGTTACGAATAGAACCATTATGTTTCTTCTTACATAAATTCTCTCACGCTAACTAGGACATCTTGTAAGGGAGAAATTGCTCCTTCAATTCATCCCCCACCTTTTTAATTTAATCTGTGCTTAAGTTAGAAGACCATACAAAGAATTAAAGAGCTTATCTTCTTCAGTTCCTCTAACATCGACAATCTAAAAATTTTGATATAGTTTCAAGTAGAACCATTCTATTTCATCTTCCACAAATTCTCTCATGCTATTTAGGACATCTTTGTGTTCCTACAAGCCTATGCTCCCAACAATTTTACATTGGTGCATAAACTTAAATAACTCAAAGTTAGGGGTATATCCATGATGTGGATGGTAACAATGAACCTAACTACCATTCTCCATATATGTGGGCAATTGGCTAAGACTTAAGTCTACGTTATTCAATATTTAAATATTTGGATAGAAAGGAAGCTACAATCTAAACTCAAAATAATCAAAAGAAAAATCTACCTCACTAGACCTGGGTAATATATATACTCTTTTTCTTCTGGATACATGAGCGAAATCTCCTCAAGGATATAGAACTTCCTACTCATCTTCTTAAACCTAACTCTCTATAGCTTATTTAGGTGTAGGCTTACTTCAAAGTTTTTACAAAATTTCCCAGACATTAAATTTGATGATGAGTTCTGGACATGAAGTTTCTCACTAGACCTAATTAATCCATGTTCATATGATATCCTAAAATGAGGCTTGGTTATTATAAGGGATGGAGAAAACATATCGATAAACCTAAGGGATGTAGAGCTGCTATGACAACAATTTGATGCAATAAACCTTACATCACTACATCCACTAGATCTAGAATTATAAGCTTTGCTCCCCAAATTAATTATATCATCTCTACTACTCGCTATAAATTAAAAATGTAAGAAGGATGGCATGTAATATTATACGTAGAAAGAAGACAAGCACATCAATTATCTTAGTTGTTGAATCATCTCAAGAAGGTGTGAAGGTAGAAAAAAATAATATGGATGCTCTGTTACAAAACTCTCAAAAATTATAAAAGTGAGCCATTTGTACATCTTACGCATTATATAGAGGGATGGATATTCAAGACCTATATGGATTAATGGTTAAGATTAAACAATGATTTGCCTCCCTGGGCATAATGGGAACATCTCTTCAACATTTTTGTTCCATAAAGAATATTCCTAGAGAATCTCTAAGGGATGATTCATTTGACAACATCAACCCATCTCGAACAAGCTTGCCTGTAGTTAACCAAAGATGAGTGGCTGAAGATGATTATCAATCTATCGTAAGTAAACCTAAGATGGTTATCCAAAAGATGATGTTTCTTTTATGTTTGTCTCCAGCAAACCTATAAGGATTTATGATTAGCATTCAAAAAATGATTTTATGGTAACTTTGGATTAGATACTTTAGACATGTGACAACGTGATTAACTAGTTAAGCGATACTTAGTCGACCTAAAAGTTATCCTGATTAAGTCAACATCCCTATATACTTGGGGTCCCAAAAGTATCACTCTCGATCTAAGTTTTTATTTTAAAAAAAACTATGAGGCAAATGATACATACCTATTGAGTGTACATATCGAGTAGGATTCATCAATCTTCTTTAGGCTTACATGTTTCAAGCTTGTATGAGAGATTCAATTATTTGAAAAAGGTAAGTTAATTCAAGTTAGGATTTATTTATATGAGGAGATAGAGTCCTAATGAAATAAAAACTAAGATATTTAATGGAAGTTTGATCCAACTTTACTAAAGATAGTTAAAGGTCCAGCTACACTTTTTGAAAGATTGTCTATAAAAAAAAAGACACTCAAGATAAGTTTTTACAATCATTATTATGAATCTCAATCATAAATTTATCTAGATACTTATTACATCTTAGTTCTTACTAATTTGAACATTAGAGTGTTTTCAATAAGAACATCCCAATCTGAGTAGTTACTTTTGTGGGCTTGCAACATGAGAATAACCTAATAAGCCTACTTTGAATTCAATCTGCATTAGGATCCTATCATCATAATGCTCTAACAATTCTACATAATAATTGTACCATATCCAATAAACTTATTGAGAAGATCAATCTAAAAATAGGATACAAAATATAAATTGTGGACTTACATATATCTATTTGATTCATTTTAAAATAAAAACTAAAATTAATTACATATCACATCAAAAAATGCTAACAGTACTTTAATATATTTAATACATTGTAGTATAAAACCCAAAGGACATTTATTCATATACTAAGATTTTTGCCTAAATGTGTATTTTAAAGTAACCTTTTTACCAAAAAATGGGGAAATTGACATAAATGTAAATGGAAAATGATGCAGGTATTTTATATGTTAAAATTAAGATACTCCTTATACATTCTGGTTCTGCCGGATTCTGGCGGAACGGGACGTTGCCGTTTGGATCCATGAGTTGGTTGCTTTTTGTGATGACTTCGA
>JANIJH010000009.1:28184332-28204780 GCA_024520975.1 Erythroxylum areolatum | reverse complement strand
TTTCTTTATTATTGAAAATAAAGTCTGTACATAACTTTGTACAAAACGCGCTAAAGGCGATTGCCTTTAGGGCACTATTCTAACATAAAGAAACCTAGTTTTTACTAAATAGGGGAAGGCAGATCATCTTTGGGAAGTGAATTTGGCCAAGTGATGTCCGTTAAACAAACATGATGTCCATTAAATGGACCTTCTCGGATCTGGAAGTGAATTTGGCCAGGTGATGTCCATTAAATGGACATACACATATTCACAAATTTTTCACTTTTGACCTTTCAATCGACAGAATCCCTCCTCATAGTCTTCAAGGAAGTTGTAGAACTCATAGTGCTCTTTGAAAGCGTCCTTGAGTGACCTTAATTCGACATCTACAATAAAAGTTATACCTTTCACTCCCGAAATTTATCCATTTGTGCCCATCAAACAACAAAGTTGAAATGTGTGAGAACTAACAAAATAAAGCTTCAAATTCATATAGAGATAAGTCAAATTAATTCCAATTCAACCCAAAATCACATAAGAATAAGTTGACTTATCAAATTCCCCCGCACTTAAACTAGTGCTTGTCCCCAAGTAAAACAAAAGAAAATTAACTACTAAATCCTTAACCAAGTTATTGATTCCACTTTCGTAGGTGTACAATGGCATTTAGCATATGCCACAAGCCTTTGAACCACTATATGTCCATACTGGAGGAGTTATAGTCTCCTGAGGGTTTGCTTAAAATGAATAGTACCTACAAACATTTCCCTTCTATCATTTCACACCTAATCATCACCATAGCTCAAACCAATAAGTCAAAAGCATTATAGGTAAGAATTGAAACATAGAAACAGGGTCACATAATGCTTCATAAATTAGATCACAACTAAGCACCAATAAGAGCTCATAATGCTTCAATTAATCAAAATCACATGCCATGAATGAAGTCTCTTATAAAGCATTTACTTTCACACATAAGTGTTTAAGGGTTACTCTTAATCATCTTTTTATGATGCCTCTTACCATAAGCTTGCATTTTATCTGCTTCTCCATTACTCCCATTTATGACATATCTATGAATAAAAAAGGTCTTTATTCCTTACGTTGTAATGGGGACAAAGGGTAAAGTGGGCTATGAAAGAAAGGATAGGAATTCAAATATTCAACAATTAGTATAGCAGAAATCACAAATCTTATAATGATGATGTTTATAAAACTCCACCAACTCCATTGTCATAATTTCCCTCATTCCTTCACCTTGAAATCTGAAGTAAACATGCTTTATTTATTATTATCACACTTTCTTTTTCTTTTTCTTTTTCTTTTTTTTTTCGTTTTTGTTTTTTGTTTTGTTTTTTTGACAATGTGCTTCTTCAATTACCATAAAAACAACCCCACACTTCTTCCCTTGTATACCTATCAATGAAAATATTAAATGCGCAACCTTAATAGCTCTACTAACCATTAAACAAGGGTGGACTTGTTTTTCTTGGTTCAAGGTTCTTTGGAATAGGTTTAAAAAGAAAAGGGCTCAAATACAACCACTAGGCACAAAGGGTTCACTAGGGGATTGATGTATAGAAAGGGTTAGCTATTTGGCTCAAGCTCAATCCTAGTGCCTTTTATCACTTTCATGAACATACCATGACATGTTTATGTAACCTCGAAGAGATGCAATGCAAGTACTAGAAGTAAACATACATGGAAGAGAAAACCATATTGCTCATAAAAAAAAGTAGAATTGAGTGCAATCCTTTAGGCTCAAATTAGCTCACCTAGTGATGTTTACTCATTCAATAGCATGATCATTCAATCAATTTAACATTATATCATCCTATTATGACAAGGTATGTAATCCATTTAATCATATTATGCATCTTATTCAAGATCAATCTTATCCATAATGCAATTAACTAATTAAATTGAATTATAATGACAATTAGAACGTGAAAGATGTCAAATTAACCCCCTTTTTTTTTTAACAAAGTAAGCACTACCATCAATTTATCCTCCCCCACACTTAAATTCCACATTGTTTTTAATGCTAGGAAAGGTAAATAAAAAGCAATGCAATTAATGAAAAGCATAGTAAGGGTAAAGAAACCCCCTGAAAGAGTTGATTTCCCAAGGTCTGTACCCTGAAAGTTCATATCTCCCATCAAATAAACAAAATATAGAGATACCGTAAAATAAAACTAAAGTTAGTTCTACTATGTGCCAACACAAAAGAAAAGCTAGATCAAGATTAAAAATAAAATGCACTTTTACATGCATGTGAGTTTAGACACAATTGTAATCTTACGACCCTATGCTCTCATGGTCCTGGTGGTGGTGGTAGTTGCTACGCCATGAAAGCCTTCAACATTTCTTCCATTCTTGCTTGCGAAGTCGTAAGGTTGTCCATTCCGGCTCGAAGATCTCTTATTTCTGCCTGCATCTGAACCAAAGTCAGAGTATCTCCTGAAGCTGGAGGGGCTCTTGGTTGCCATGCAGTATGGGCATTCAGATTACACCTTGCCCAATGTGGATTGATCCACCCATGAGGGGCATTGTCCTCGTATTCGAATTCCCACATCTTGTCAGCATCGATGACATTTGCCTCAGTGCCCTAAGCCATTACTTCATCTCTTTTAAGGACCTTGAGATGATGAAACAATTGGCTTAATAAAACTGGAAATATGAATGCCTTTATCTCTGCCTTGTGGTGGACCACTTGCCACATTGAGGTCATCATCATCTTGTCAGCAGCAATGCCTTGGAATTGATCATCATAGAAGAACAACTTATCCAAAATGAATAAGTCTTCATTTTGAAGGTATTTGGAGTCGCTGGCCTTTGGTATTACATTATATGCCAGCAAGAAAGCTACCAATCTTGGGGCTATATCCAGGTATTTGCAGTGCATAAAGAACCGTTGATTTGTAGGTCACCATATAGCTCTAATTCCAAATCAATCCATAGCATCGTGCTTATCCCACGTGCTATCACATGAATATCTTACCCTCTTGTCAAAGGATGAGACATTGCCTCCCATCGGTAGCTCTAAATGGCTACAAATCAGCTCCTCAGTTATCACCACTGTTTCCCCCATTGACTTTTGAGGAGAGCACGGGTGGCTGTTTCCTAGCTTCTGCACTAAAATTGGCATAGAATTGCTTGACAGACTTCGAATAATAGGCACCGTTTAAGATCAACAACTTGCCCTAATGGAACTTGTCTAAGTTTGCCTTTAAGATGGCCTTACAATCCGTAATGTCTTTTCAATCTCAATTGCATAATTCAAACACCCAACCCTTTAACTTCACAACACAACCTACAATTTAGGCCAATCAACCAAACACTTCAATTCGAATCAACCCCCTTTCAAATGTAATAACACGATCAATCTCAATCTACACTTGAATTCAACTTAAACCCCTTTCAAATGTAATAACATAATCAATCTCAATCCATACTTCAATTCAACTCAAACCCCTTTCAAATGTACTAACATAATCAAAATGTCAACCCAATCTCAATCCACACTTCAATTCAATCTCAATCTACAATCAGTTTAACTCAACTCAAACTAAATTTGAAATTAATCTTCAATCTCAGCCAAAAATTTCAACACCTTATACTTACCCAAACCACACTGAAGTAGAGATTTCAGAAATTTTTCACCCAACCTCCAAAAACTCCTTAAAATTTGTTAAAGAGAGAGACAACTTGCCAGAGGAGGGTTTGGTTAAAAAACTTCACCTGGAATTGAGTTTTTAAGGGTAATGGGTTCTGGGAAAGTAGAGGAAGGGAGAAGACGAAATGGCTGAGGATCTTGTGCTAAAAGATGGCTTGTGTGGACAAAGGTGGGCGATAAAGAATGAGCGATAAGCGACGGGGGTGAGTAGAGAGAAAGGCGTAGGAAAAGAAGAGGAAAGAATGATTTTAAATATGGAAATAAACAATGTCCTCTTGACGGACCGTTACGAGTCTGTGTAGGTGTTTGGAAGACACATATCCATTAAATGGACATGATGTCTGCTAAACGAATTGCCTTGAGGCTATAGGTCTATTAAGCGGATATCAAGGTTCGTTTAACAAACCTTTACGGGTCTGTTTGCACTTTGTTGAGTCTAATGTCCGTTAAATAAACATTATATCTGTTAAACAGACATTCTCGGCTTCTTCCAAGCTTTTCTCACCTTGTCCACTCTTCTTTTGTTCCTTCTAACCATTCAATGATATCCCAAGACTACACGCATGATGTATGAGTGCTAAAAATGAAAAACGTTAAAATAAAACAAAGAGACATAACCAAGTACCTCCTCCACACTTAACATGAGTCTTACCTCTAGGTTTGAAGAGTCGTGATTATGCCATTCCTCATGTTTTTGGAAGATGTCCTTGGGATGTCTCGCAAACACTATCCCTATGCACACAACAAATGAGAATAAGAAGATGTGACAGAAAGTGAAAATTTTAAAATTAACAAAAGAGTTAGAAACATTAGATTGCCTCCCAACAAGCGCTAAATTTAGTGTCCTTAACTGGACTTGGCCATCTCGATGTCAATTTTGGAATATGATGGTGGAAAAACATCCAACCATTTCTCCCTCGAAATAATGCTTAAGTCTTTTCCCATTGACCACAAAGGGCTCATGACCATCCCTTCTAATCTTCACAACTCCATGTGGGTATACTTTTATCACCACAAAAGGTCCCAACCATCTTGATCGCAGTTTCCCTGGAAACAATTTCAAATGAGAGTTAAATAACAAAACCTTTTATCTAGGTTTAAATTCTCACCAAAGGATATGCTTGTCGTCGAAGGCCTTAATTCTTTCGTTGTATATGCTAGCATTCTCAAAAGCATCGAGGTGAAATTCATCTAGCTCATTCAATTCCATTAGTATCCTTTGTCCAGCTTCCCTGAGATCAAAGTTCAACATCTGGATTGCCCATAATGCCTTATGCTCAATTTCAACCGAAAGATGGCAAGATTTTCCAAAGACCAACCTATAAGGAGACATCCCTAAGGGAGTCTTGTATTTTGCCTTGTATGCCCATAGAGCTTCATCAAGCTTCAATGGCCAATCCTTTCTTGATGTATTAATAGTTTTCTCTAAAATTTGTTTGATTTCTTAGTTAGATATCTCAACTTACTCGCTAGTTTGAGGGTGGTAAGTGGTTCTAAACTTAAAATAGCACCCATATTTTGTCAAGAGAGATTTAAATTGATGGTTCTAAAAATGTACCCATTTTCACTGATTATAGCTCTTGGGACACCAATATTGAGAATATATGCTTCTTGACAAATTTAACAAAACTAGCTCCAATGTTGTTTGACAGAACTATGGCTTCCACCCACTTGGATACATAATCAACAGCCACAAGGATGTATTCATTTCCGAAGGATACTGGAAAAGGTCTCATGAAGTCCAAACTCCATACATCAAAGAGTTCCACTTGTAGAATTCCTGATTGAGGCATCTCGTGCATTCTATCAATGTTTCCCGTTCTCTGACACTTATTATAAGTCATGACAAAAGTTTTAGCATCCTTAAAAAGAGTAGGCCAATAAAACCCAGATTGCAAAACCTTTGTCGCTGTTTTGTTAGCCCCATAGTGTCCTCCATATAGTAAAGCATGACAATGGTGCAGAACTGATCACATCTCCTCATCAGGTATACATCTTCTGATCACCCCACCGGCACATCTTCTAAATAGCATTGGATCTTCCCATAAGTAATTTCTTACCTTAAATAAGAATTTCCTTCTCTTATGGTATGAATAATCACCAGGAATAATGTCAGACACCAAAAAATTGACATGATCAGTAAACCATAGGACATTTTCCTTAACAAATCACAAATTCTCATCAGGGAAGGTGTCATTAATAGGTTTCGCTCCTAGCTTGTCTCCTTGCTCAAGTTGCAAAAGATTGTCAGCCACTGAATTTTCAGATCCTTTCTTATCTCTAATTTCCAAATCAAATTCTTGTAAAAGTGAAATCCATCTGATCAATCTTGGTTTTGCTTCTTTGTTTGTAACCAGATATTTCAAAGCAAAATGGTCCGTGTAAACAATCACTTTGGACCCAACAAGATAAGATCTAAATTTATCGAATGCAAAAACTACTGCTATCAATTCTTTCTCTATAGTAGCATAATTAATTTGAGCATCATTCAGAACTTTGCTTGCGTAATAAATGACATGTAAATTCTTATCCTATTTTTTCCCTAAGACAACCCTAAGTGTATAGTCACTAGCATCACACATCAACTCAAAAAGGGCGATTCCAATTCGGTGCGGCCATTATAGGAGCTGAGGTAAGTTCCTTTTTCAACCTATTGAAAACATGAAGACATTCATTAGTAAATTCATAAGGAACTTCCTTTTGCAATAAAGCACATAGTGGTTGAGAAATCTTGGAAAAATCCTTGATAAATCTATGATAGAACCCGACATGTCCAAGAAAAGTCCTTATCGCTCTAACCGAATTGGGAGGTGGCAACTTATTGATGACTTCAATTTTAGGTGGATCCACCTCTATTCCATTGTTAGAAATTTTATGGCCTAGGACGATTCCTTCTTGTACCATGAAGTGACACTTTTCCCAATTTAGCACGAGATTGGTTTCTTCACACCTTTGTAGAACCTGTTCTAGATTGAACAAACATGCATCAAAAGAAGAACCAAAAATAGAAACATCATCCATAAATACCTCAATTATATTCTCCACCATGTCGGAGAATATGGACATCATGCAGCGTTGAAAAGTGACAGGAGTGTTGCACAAATCAAAGGGCATCCTACGATACGCAAATGTACCATAGGGATAAGTGAGGTGGTTTTCTCCTGATCCTCCGGGGCTATTGGGATTTGGTTATAACCTAAATAACCATCTAAAAGCAATAATAATCAGGCCCTGCTAATCTTTCCAACATTTGGTCAATAAAGGGGAGAGGGAAGTGATCCTTCCTCGTCGCTGCATTCAATTTTTTGTAATCTATACAAGCCATGTTTGGACCCCGCCCTTGTGAGTCACGCGATCGACATCCTAAGTGACATCTGGATGTGCATCCCACAAGGGTGGCATGCCCACACCAGTCAAATATAAAAAATGAACTCATTTCACCTACTTCCAAACCGATTTTGGGAAACCTCAAAAAGGAATTTCAATTTGGCTTGTTCAGAAAATTTGTTCCCCATTGTATTAAGTTTCTAATGACACCAAAATCATTCAATTGGGAGCAAAAATCTAAAAATTATAGCCCACACACTTTCAGACTATTATTAGACTAAAATAGTTCATTATACTCCTTCCAGAAATTGGAAGTCCTAAAGTCTGAATTAAAATTCAATCCCTTCAGAGGAGTTGTATCTCTAAGTCTCTAGTTTATTTATAAATAAGAATCATCTCATTTGGAGCTCTAAAGATCAAGATATCCTCAAAATACTGAAGTATGTTCAGTAAAATATCCAATTCATACTCTTCCAACTAATACCCTTACTTTGATTCAATCAATCTTTTTGTATTAATACCAAAAGCTATAAATTTTTAGGGAGAGATAGAGAAATGTGTTAAGAATCCAATGCTTTAAAAATCAGGTCATTTGGAGGTTGGACGACAAAGTTATAATCAAAAGAGTGAAAGATGTTTAGGCAGGGGGTGGGAAATGCACGATCGCGACCTAAAGCATGGCATTGCTATCGCGACTTGGAGCGCGACGTTACGATCGCGACTTTCTCCTCCTGCTTTTCTTCTTCCGACCTATATTGGTAAAATGAGCATAACTTTCACTAAAAATATTGGATTAAGCTCATTCTTAGACCATTTTAAAGAATATTTCTAGATCTACAACTTTCATACGGAACTTAAAATCAATTTCTGCCTCTATAAGGATTTTCAAAACAATATAGCAGTCCCGACTGTCTATCCTCTGCAACGTCACAAACTTCTAATAATCATATCTTTCAACTCCAATTTCCAAAAATTTCATACAATATATCATTGGAAAGATGGAAAAATAATCTACAACTTACAAGAAGACAACTTCATCCAATTCAACCTAAATCAATAGAGTATTTCCCTTGAATTCATAACATAAATTCCCACCCTTATGGAAAACTTGAAAATGCAATGAACAAATTTGACAAATCATCGGCAAAACACAAACATACTTCATCAACATCAAAATATAAGAGTTTTTACAAATCTTTAGTGGGCATTTTCAATCACAATACATCAATATCTCAAAATGTCAAAATACAAAAAGATACATGAACAGTAATTTGCTCAAAATACAACTAAAGCCTTGTAGTTACAAATCTAGCTTAAAACACAGAAAGATGCAAATTTTGGAGTGACGCCTTGATTCTCTTTCACTCAATCTCTTTCTCGTCACCTAGAGATGGGAAGGAATAGGGGTGAGCTTAATGCTCGTGGGTATCAATTTTATAACCAGTAACAAACAAAACCATTGAAACACTTATTTCCATTGTAACAAAAAATCACAATTGAATCACCAAACACATATTTCTCAAATTCTCAACCAAATTCTCAATAATGCAAATCAGGTATGCATAATCTTGTTAACATATCATGAGCACATAAACACATCTAAATGGTTTAGAAGGTTCAAAACAGAACGTACTACATATTTCCTATAAGGGTCCTGTGTAGTTGTGAACAGAACGTACTATCGCAATCCCACAAAATGGTTTTGCGTAGCCGTGAAGTTATGGGAGTCCATAAAGGAGCTCCATGCCACTAGCGGGCAGGCAGGAGAAGCCTTTAGTCAAAGTGCACTTGACATACTTAAGGGACCAAACCAAACCCACAAAACATGTATTTCATAACTTATAAACTTATTGCCCAAAATGACACACTTTGGAAACTTTCATGAACATGAGATATTTCGAAAACCATTTCTGAAAACATGATTTCTCAAACATAGTATCTTTTTAGAAAAATCATTTGCATAATCTTTTCATAATTCATCAACACAATACGCTCATACCAAACACATAACACATTCTCAAAGCATTCAAAGAGTTATAAAGTACGTTCATGGAATAGTTGAAATCATTTATTTCCATCATTTAAAAGAAAACATTAATAGCCTATTACTTAATTATAAAACCGTAACCCACTTTGAAATCCTTGCTTAGGAATTGGCTTAAGGATGTCTTTTCTCTTGCTCCTCTTGCCTCTCTTGATCCCCTCCTTGATTTCCTTCATAAATTACAAAATTCTCTTTCAATAGGAATTCAAATTAAGAACCTATAAAGCACATTGACTCTAGATTGCTTAAACCCATGTATTTCCTAAATTTCATGAACCAAAGCCCCTTCCATATATCCAAGTATAAAAATCGAATTTACCTTGAATCTTCACCAATTTATGAGATTATTGGCTCTAAAGAAAGCTCTTCCCTTCCTCTTTCTTTTTCCCTTCTTGAGCAACCTCAAACTCTCTCTTTAAGACTAAGAAAAGATGTAACCTAGCCCAAAACTCTATTCTTTTCTCAACTTCACCTAAACCTCTCTTTCTCACTTTTGATTTTCGTATTTCACTTCTTTCTTTACCTATTCCACGTTTTTCTTCTTCTCAAGCACAAAACAACACCTTTCCTTTCCCATTTTACCCTTAATGAATGAGAAAAGTCCACCTTGCCCTTCCTTTAATGCCTTAGTGCTTTTAACCTCAAGTAAACTGCCCAAAATACCCCTTTATGAATTTTTACCACCTTTAATTCAACTAACCCATGAAATAAATTCCACTAATATAGACATAAATAAAAATTACTCCAAAATATTTCATCTATCCAAACTTCATAATTATCTAAATCATGCTTAACTATAAAAAAAACATTTAGGGGCCAACAATTATAAAATAAAATTTATTTTAAACTAAAATTTTCTTTAAAAGAAATTTTTTTCACAAAAAATATATTTTAGCTCGTAAAAATTTTTAGTTGACATGATCTCAAAAAAATTAAAATTTTAATACATTAAAAATGCTAAACTTTTATTTTAAATACATATTTTAATAAGTTTTAGTTTATCTTTTTTAGTAAATAATTTTATTCCCAATTTGATTTCAATTTATTTAATAATCAATAATAAAATATTCTATTTCCTTATCCATTATTAATAAAATGTCAAGAAGTTATTGTTAACGTTTATAACATAAAATTTAAAATTTAAAATGTACTACCTAATTTATTACAATAGTAAATATTTTATAACATTGATTATCATCACAATTAGTATGATAAATTAATTATTAAATATGAAGAAATATTTATATTAATTAAAATTTTATTTGTGAATATAATATAAAATATGATATAATAAATATAATTTTATGATAGATGAAAATCATAATTTTTATTTTAATAATTAATATTTTATTAGTAATCCATATTTATTAATTAATAGTTTAATATAAGTAATATAAAATAAATAACTTGCTTATCAATAAAATTAACTTGTCTTTAAGTAATATCTATCTTATTTATTATATTTAGTGATAAAAATATAGATATTTACGATCAAACAATTTAAAAAAACTAAAAACATCAAAAAATTGGAGAAAAAGAGTAAAGAAACTAATAATGTTTTTTTTTTATTTTAGGTATTTTATACATATATTGTTATTTAGATAGATATAGTTTTATTATTGTTTTTATGGTATTTTCTTCTTATATGGAGTTTGTTAGTATTTTTTTATGTTTCTCTCTTCTATTAAAGAGTATTTCTCTGTTCTATAATGAAGAGTTTCCTTTATTTTAGGTGTCAAACTATTCTATTGTTATCATGGCGTAGAGTTTTGGTTTCAAACCTTTGATTATGGCTTCCATCTTAAAAAATGATAGCTTTCTATAAGAGAGAGACAAACCAAACTTCATATATGGTGTTGTACCATTGCTTTGCAAGGCATACATAAGAGTTTTGGTGAGGATTATGAAATGTTTATAGTATATAGGAGGGGTTGTGTTTCTTCTACCCTTTCTCACTCAAACTGCATCTTGTTGCCTAAGTCATGTGGGTCTTATAACACTAGTTTTCTTTTCCTGATCTTTGTAACAAGACCATTCACAACATCATGTATGTTAAGAAACATTATTATTTGACTTGTAAGCTCACAAAAAATGTCATATTCTCTCACCAATGTGATTTCAATGTTAATTTATCTTCAATAATCAAGTCATTTACTTGACGATGCTTAGTTTTTTTGATTCTAAAGCAGCTTTTTAACCCTTTTACTAGTTACGTTTTCAGTGCTTGATATGGAATATCTATTTCCAAAAGTTTTCTACTTATTTTGGTTTCCTATTTTCTTTAAGTTTCTTACTTGTTCTTAGGTTCTAATTTTCCTTTGGATTTGGATTGTTTTGTCAAGCCTATAAATAGGCCTCTGAAACATTGTGTTATTCATTATATCAATAATACTCTCATATTTAGTTAGCTTTAAGCTTTCTTTATAATTGTATTTTTATGTTTGTTCAAATTAAATGTGTTAGCTTTCTTCGTTTCTCACCGCATCAATTGGTATTAGAATGGGTTGAATCGTTTCTCACCCCATCAGTTGGTATTAGAATGGGTTGAATCACTCCCTTTATATCTAGTGATGGAAATAGAAACACAAATCACATAATAGATAATCCTAAGTTGGAGTAGTAAGGGGAGGTAGTAAGGGAGATGGAGCATCAAATTATCCAATAGTTGGAGGATTATTTGAAGACACATTTTAGGGAGCTCTTGGAGCAGCTGTTGTGTTTAGTTTCTAATGCTTTTAATTGTCTTCATAACTTTATTTTGGTTACAAATTCTTGTGATTTGATCTAAATGACAGAAAATTGAATGAAAATGGTGTGAATATTGCATGCATGTATTATGTTGTAAATTTCACATGAAAATTAAAGTTCACATCACTTGAATGAAAGGAAAAAAGGAGAAGAACAAATAATAAGAATGTAGGTGGTGACTAAAGTTTCACCATCGTGTATAAGGTGGTGACTAATTTGTCACCACTTGTCACCCCCGTGTAAATTCTCATGTACTCCTTTAATCTTCTATTTTAATACGTGACAACTATAGGTTGAAGGGGCAAGAAAACTTAAACCTAGACATGGCAACAAATAGAAAGGACAGGTGGGTGACAGTGACATCATGCACTCTTCATTCTTCACCCAACACACCAGAGACACTTCAAGAGAGAGAAAATACAGAGAGAAGGGAAGAAAAGAAGAGAACAGAGAGAGTCAATGAAGAAGAGAGAAACATAGCAGAGAGTTGGAAGTAAAACCAAACCTTCAACCCTCTAGTGAGAACGAGCTGAAGCAAAAGGAGAGAGTAAATGCAGGAAGTTTGAGAGGATAGGAGACCATCGCACCTCATTCGTTCGATCTCTGTTTGCTTGCTCTGTTATTCATCTGTTACGGTGTTTCTTGTTTATTTATTGAACTTATTACTTTATTAACTTTACTGACTTTTACTTTGTTATCGTTTCATAGTTCATTTAGTATTCACTGTTTTATTGCTTTAATACTTTTGTTGACAGTAACATGAGATTGAAGTGTATGGAGATGATGAATGGTGTTTATGCTATAATGGGCTGATCTCTTTTTCGTGAGAATTAATGTAGCTATTTTAGTTGGCTATGCATGATTGAGTTACAAATTTGTTGTTTTATTTATTTCTGTGGTTTCTGAACTGAATGGATGTAATAGAATGACCAAACATTGCATCATTTTTATTATTAAATGAAGGATCGAGAGAAGAAATTTAATATGGATCGAGAAGCTATGGACGCTTAGTTTAAGAACTAGAAATATATTAACTTTAAGTGGCAATTAGTAGTTGGATTTCCATAATTAATTCGGATAATAACTTGTTGAATACGAAAGTTATATTAGTTCATTATTCAAGTTGATTTAGAATCTTACTGTTAATTTTAATAAGACAACTATCCAATCATTTCCCTTAATCATGCATAAGAGATTAAATTAGCAAAATTGATTCTAAAAAATCTTCCATTTTGATTAATCTATTCATCTTTGCTTCAGGTTGAATCATTTACTTTTTAAACTAATTTGTGCTTTTCCTTATAGCTTTAACTTAACAAATTGGGATAGAATGTTTAGAATTGCATATGTTTTTATTTTTTCTTTTATTCAAGGTTAATTTAAGTGCACGAATTTCACCTCTATGGGGGAACAATCATGGGTAATCACCACAACTACCTCGTATACTTGCGAGTAGTATAGCCTAGGTAGTTTTCGAACTTATTTGGGCACAATAAATTTTTGGTGCTGTTATCGAGGAGGTGTTTAACATTTAAACTTGAATTAATTTTGATTGTTTTTGTTAACTAAAGTGATTTTGATTGTGATTGTTTGTTCATGCATGCATGTTTTATTGTGTTGTTTTGTATGTTTAGTTTTTGTTATTAATTGATTATGTTGTGAGTGTTTGTTTAATTTTTGTTATTAATTTAGCACTGCTTTTAGTTAGTATAAGCTAGGTAGGAGGACTTTAGGAAGTGAACTTGTTTAGTTTATGCTAGGAAGTAGATCTTTAGATACCATGCCTTTTATTGATAATATACATCATATACGACAATTTCAAAGGGACTTTGAAGATGATTGCGAGGAACCCAAGGGTGAAGATCAAATTAATAACCAAAAGATGGGTGAAAGGTAGTTAGTAATGAAGGAGTATGATAGATCGGTGATTGGTATTGCTAGTTTGTGCATACATTTATGAGAGGCAACTAGAACTATGAATTGAAGAGCATCCATTATAATATGTTGCCATCGTTCTATTGGGTTCCTCATGAAGACCCTTTGAACTTCATTCGAGAATTCTACATTACTCTCCAAACATTTCTATTGGATGGATTAAATGAAGATCAATTTAGAATGAGATGCTTCCCATACATATGGAAGGATTGAGTTAAGGCATGGTTGATGACCCTTCCTTGCAAGTCTTTGACTACATGGGAGGAGATATATAACATATTCATGGGGAAATTCTATTTCCATCAAAAGAACTTTGAGTTGCACACCAAGATAGCTAACTTCACTCAGATGGAGGGACAGTCATTCTAGGAGGCATGGGAGTGCTTCAAACTTTTGCTAATCCAATTTCCACACCATCATTTCTCACTTCACATGCTAAACTAATTCTTTAATGATGGGTTAACACAACAGTGCCAATACACGGTAGACAATACAGTAGGAGGAGCTGTAGGAGAGAGGACATCTGAAGAAATGTAAGAAATGTTTAAAATGTTGGGGGCTAATTCTCAACAAAAGAGCATTAGGGGAAGAATAGTTGAAGTTTATGAAGTGATCTTGAATCAAGAATTGGCTATGCAGTTAGCTAAGTTGACAAGGCATATGAAGATGCTAACTACAAGGCTACCCCAAACTGTTCTAAATCAAGAGGTGTGTGGTGTCTTTGGAACTTGTGGTCATGGATTTAATGTTTGTTTGCATTCTTGTTAACTCACTTAATAGTTTTCAACCAAGGGAGAGAAATGCTCCATACTCAAACACCTACAACTTTGGTTGGAGAAACCACCCTCATTTTTCTTAAAAGACCAACAATCCATTGATGCAACCCTAACCACAATATAAGAATTTTTAGAGGCCAAACTTTTTCTAAGGGAAATCCTCAAATGACAACATATCAAGAAAGCCTGAATGCATTCATTTAGGTCACAACTCAAAATCAAGAAACGAACAACAAGAGATTCGACTCCTTATAAACATCTATCAAGAGAAATGAGATTCAAGTAGCCAACTTGCTTCTTAAATGCATAACAATCGAAAGAGAAAGTTGCCTAGTCAACCCAAGCAAGCCCAAGCAATCACAGTTTTGAGAAGTGGTAAAGTGATTGATAATTATGATAGTTTCCTTCTGAGCTGTCTGATGCTGATAATCAAGAGGAGAGCCTCACCAAAAAAAGAAGATGAGCAGAATGAAGGAGAAACTCTTCAAGTCACTTTCAAAAGGGTAAACAACTTTAGCATGCCACTAAGGACAATGAAGGACAGTAACTACACATGGTGACATAGCATGTCATTTTATGTGTCTAGGTGTAGTTTTAGTTATCTTAATGTTTTTTTGTGATTCCAAAATTATTTTGATGAACTTGAAATGACCTGAAGATGTATGGAATTATAATTTGATGTTCTGGAAATTTTGGAAAATAATTTTTCATTATTTTAAGTAGAGCATAAAAATTTCTAGTATGAGTAGAAAGTGGCATGTGTGACAAGATTAAAGTGTTTAGTTTTGACATCAAATAAGTATTTTAAGGTGAATTAATTTTGTTTTAATTTTTGGAAAATTGAAGTTTAATTTAAATTGATCAATATTAAATTCCAAATTGAAATTGACATGCAAAATTAAATTTTAGCTAAGATTAGCAATTCAATTTAAGAGTTGACTAGGATCCATAACTTGTCACAACCAAAATTTATGTATTCTTTGATGCATTAGAGAATGCATGTTATGATTTTGTGTGGGCTTATATGATGGATGGTTATGGACTTAAGTATAATTTGACTGAGGTGTCTATATCATGCTATATAGTTATAGTAACTAATATATGTGTGTGTGTTTGTGTGTGTGATATATATAAGACCATCCTAGTTAGATAAGACCTAAGTAGAAACTGTTGGAGTTATGTAAATATAGTGCCCTAGAAAGCAAGTGTATTTACATATAACTTAATCGTCTTCTAGTTACATTTTTGTAATGAAAATATTTATTATTAATAAAACAAAAGAGTTTAGTTTTATTTGTATGAGCATAATATAACTAGTCATAAGGTACCAAGATTTTTTTGTATGTAATATACATATACATGGAGATGTATGGGAGACACGTATATTATTAGAGTCTAAATTAATTGATTCACTATTGAATAATCAAGTTTGTCGCTTGATTATGGTTTAGACGGTAGTGTTGTGATTTATCTCCATATACGTAAAGGAGTTTACTTCAAAGGAATGATGAGTTTCATCTCATAATAGTAGTTAACTATCGATAATGACACTATTAAATGAATCTGGAATCATGTATGTTTTTAAAGAATAAAATAAGTTGTTTCTTTAATCTTAAAACATACACTTTAGCATTCATTTATTATGGACCACATTCTTGATGAGTGGTGAACTCATATTTGTGTCATTATAATTTTTGATATGATCATAATAGATTTTTATAGAGTATCAATCCAATGTCTGCATGTTGGAATTATTAATTGAAACATGTATCAGGAAACATTCAATCAAATAAAGAGTTTATAGTGATATCATCACTTCTAGATGTTTTATGGAGATTGGTGACTAAACTGAAGCCAGTAGTTTGATGGACTAGCTACCCATTAAGTCTTCATACCAAGATGAGATCTTGTGCGTTAATCACCATATAGAGTAAAATGGGAGATCCAGAAGGAAAAATCAATAAAAGGGAAAAACGATAATTTTACCCTTTATTGTGCGGATGACTATAATATGGTTCATAATAGAGTTTGCAATTGGACATCTTATTTGAAACATGTGTTCTCATAATATTTAGTAATTCAAGAATTTAGCTCATTTTCTTTAGTGGAATGACATTTGGTTAATAAGCTGGAATTAATTCTAATGAGAACAAATTAATTATGGGCTTATTAGAGTTTGAATTATATAAGTCCAATTAGATTTCCCACTCGGTCTTTAAGAAAGGTTATCAAGCAAAGTAAGAAATATAAATAGAGGTTACTGGAAAGAAAGGAAAGAAAAAAGGACCGAATTAGATTCAGAATAATAATACTAGAATGATTTAATTAAGAGTTAATTAATTTGAGTTTTAAGCCTATGATTAAAAGTTTGGGCTTACTCTAATTAAGTGTTAATTAGAAGACCAAAGTAAACATTTAATATTGGGCTAGATTTTGGTTTGATTTAATTAATTAGATTAATCAAATTAAAACAAGATTTGTAAAGACAAAAAGGAGGGTAAAAACCAAAACTACGATATGTAGTTTTCAATTTTATAGATAAATGAGCAACTACACATTTAACACTGAATTACTAAATTTAAGATGGGCTTTTATCATGCTTCATTATCATTAAATGGTTTAATAATGTCCTCATTAAATGGTTTAATGGTCTCATTATTAAAGGGTTTAATGGTTGTCATTTAACGTTGGCATGTAAAAAAACTTATCAACCTTTTAGCATTTTTTTATTAAAGAAGGAGTAAGTGCATTTGTTGTCCTCTCTCCCTTCTTTCATCTTGCAACCAAAAAAATGAGAGTATCATTTTTGGTTTTTGTCTTTTCATCAAGCCATATTAAACAAATGTGAATGTCTCATTTATGGATCTCTCTTTCATTTTGATTAAGAGAATGAAGTGGTGTAAAAAGTTGCCTCTCCTTCTTCCTTTGTTGAAATTGGTAATGAGAAGAGTCTCATTTTAGTTCTTTCAACAACTAAGGAAAATCTTTTCAATATTTTTTCTTCTTTCCTACCAAATGATCTTGTTAACCACGTTGTCTAAGGAGAACAAGTGGTAGATCAGATTGGTTGAGGATACAACAGCGAGGAGTTAAAGATATAGCAAAGGAGTCGATAATATTTCGATCTTATTCATATGCTATTTATTTTTCTAAAACCGTATCATGTATGGATTAAACAAGTTGATTTGGTAATTATGCTTCCGCTACGTTTTGATTCGGAAAAAGATTTTGAAATCTTCTATTTAGCCAAATCTAGTATGCTTTTATTTTCAATCCAACAAAAACCTCTCACCTAGAATGTTAAAACTAATGCCTTCCATTAATATGGTGAGAACCAGAGTTCATTTAGAGTTAGGGTTGTTAGGAAAACCTAAGCCCACTCTACATGAAAATGTTCAAACCATGAAAATAATGGTTTCAAATTAATGGGCCTGTTTTAACTAGATTCGATAGTTGCAATATAAACATAATTGGTATTAACGAAACCTACCAATTAACCTAGGGTGGCTTATTGGGCAAACCCAAGGTCATTTATAGAGATATTGGATATCGACCCAATAAGAGAACTCCTATAAAAGTTCTCTCGGGTTCATATTGAGAATTATGGATTCGCGAGAAAATAGTGGGAGCCATAATGCGTGTTAATTAAGTCCTAATTGACATACATTTACATACAGTCTAACACCATCTCTCTTTGACATTTTCGTTGCCAGAATTGACAACAAGACAGCTAGTGTGAACTTATGCTCACTAATGGAAACAAACAAGTTGACTAGGTCAAATTTCTTAGACTAGCTTAGGTGACATCACGTGTCGAGTATGTTGCAAAATTTACGTGAATCTGCACACTAAATTTTATAGTTAGGGTGAGTCGAGATCGAATCCAAAGGAAATGTTTGGTTAATTTCCATAACAAAATTAATTAAAGCTACGAAAATAGAACCAAAAGGGTGCTTTTTGGATTATAATCAATTTAGAAAATAAAATCAAATTAAAATATCGAAACATATTAAAGAAAATAGATAGAAACGATTAAAGTGTCGAATATGGTTAAGGTCTAGTTTTAGGTTCAATCTCGGCCTATACACAATAAAGCATATTTCTCATCCTAACGTCTTTGCAACTCTCTTTAAACTATTGATCTAAGACTAATAGAACGCTTTACTACTCCCAATTTTCCCTACTAAAGTAATATGATCAGACGAACAACTTAGAAAGAGGAATTTTTCTTTAATTGAGATCTTTTGCTCTTGTTCCCAGAGTTATTACGAAAATGACGTTTTGGATTGAACGTTAGTTCAGGACATGGGAAATTAGTCCTAGAAAATCAAAAGGTCTTCCTCCTTTTGGCTATGTATAATAAAGACATGATCATTAATTAAACCTAACTACCGAATAACCAAAGATACGATCTCTAGATTTAATTTGGCAGTCACATTATAAAGGGGAAAACAATTAATATAGGCAGTAACCTCATACGCTTGGGTTATCTAACCTAAGTTATGTTGTTCCTAATAACGTGGGATCATTAAATGCTACTAACAAACATTAAAAGTAACGATTACAGATTACAATCAATGTTATAACAATAGGTTCGAAATAGAACAATAAAAATAACATATTAAGATCATCAATCCTAAAACCTGATCAAATCAACATAAGCAACATAACAATCTGAACAAAAATTGTATGTTAATATGACAAAATGACTTAACCTTGACTCAACATTGACATCCCCATTGAACCTGCATGGAAGCTTAGCCTCCATCTTCATCCTCAAGCTCTCACCATTGGCTTTAATCTCCATTGCCACTATCGAAACTGAAAATTGATGAAATAACAAAGAACAAAGAGAAACAATGCTTGTGGCTCTCTTTTCTCCTGACTAACTTCTCCTTTTGTACCGTCACACTCTTTCCTTATATAGTAAAAAACTAGGTTAAGAAAATCAGGACACTTGGTCATAAAAAGGGATAATTGATCCTCTCACCCTCATGAGTGGCCTCTCACAAGTGTGAGAAGGCCTCACGGCTGTGACTTGTTAAGTCACACACGTGACTTGCTTCTTACATTGTCAGAAGCATTAAGCCCTTTACATCCATTTTTGTCTTTTTATTCCAATTATAACTATCCACCTTTGTCTTCTTATACATTAAACATTGTTGGATTAAAAGGATAGTTAGCTGGAAACATGAGAAACCCAAGAAACAACTTGTTGAGACCGGATTTCAGAACCGGACCCCAACCGGAAAGAACGGAAAAACGGAAACGAAAACCAAAGTGACGGAAACAAGTCAAGCGAAAATCGAACACGAATCGACCCCAACCGGAAAAACGGAAAACGGAGGAACGGATAGCGAAACAAATGAATGGACGAAAACAAACTGAAAGAGTGAAACCAAAACAAAAGAATCCGAAGAGGAAACATAAGCGAAATCGAAGAATTGGATTTCCGAAACGAAAGCAAAGTGCTTAAGAACAAAAACTTACTCCGGCATCTGAAAATGAATAGCGTAGATAACTATCGCGTTAGAAACCATAAGACATTAAATCTAAGCTGAACAATTCCGGTATAATTTTTTTTCATTCATTTTTATTTGACTTAATCTCATACAAAGCAATATACTTCTTCAATTTGGAATTCATCAATTTCATTACCACAATCAAAAACCCAAATCATAAAATTTGCCTTACACATTCATACATATCCTATAATTCATCTTTTAACTAATTCTTATTTTTTTTCAAAAAATTGGGCAGCGTAACGGCTGTATTTCATTAAACCCAAAAATCTGCAAAAGGATTAAACTCACTTCTATAAATCATACCAATCCACACAATTCATACACAATCTAGAAACACAATTCATTGGACCTCCTGTCTGGCATTCCAGCATAAACAAACACAATCCTATACCTAAAACACTTCAATAAGTCTCAATCAAATCTCAATTCAATTTA
>JANIJH010000009.1:28166192-28184232 GCA_024520975.1 Erythroxylum areolatum | reverse complement strand
TGAGCCTGAGGCTCTGAAACACTTTTGAGCTCGAGGCTCATTTCCACACATTGAGCTTTAAGCTCTGATCGTTGGCTGCCCTAGTCCCAACTTCCATTATCTGATTATGCATTCATGAAAGGAATGCATGTAACATAATCAATCACTTGATAAAACCCATAGGTCTTCGTATTCACATTCAAGCAGCACTTCAATATTTCAATCCTCATTACACAATCATTGGACCTTCTGTCCAAAATTCATAATCAAATCACATTCATTCATTATTCAAAACGTAATTATAAGCAAACAATAATTGAGAGAAACCGTCTAGGTTACTCACTGGTTGCTCCCGAAACTATTGCCTAGAAGCTCCGGCAACGTCTGTGAGTTGACGTTCCAATTGCTCCTCTATAACAAATAACATACACATATATCACAATTTACACAATCATAGGTGTTTAATAATGCACATGAACGCAATGAAATATGTACAATGCATGTTCATGATAACCTCGGGTATCAATCCATCAATGTTATCACAAGATCATTCTCATATTAAAACTCATCTTTTTTTTTAGTCACCCCTTTCGGGTTTACTATTCACATTAAATCAGAAAGTGAAGTTGAAGTAATTGAGTTATACTCTCTTCTAGAAAAGTATTCCTTTATGTCTTACGGATCCATTGGCATCAAAATAACTCAACTTGGTTGGGTAATTAGGAAGATATACCTCAAATAGTTTCGGACTGCTCTTGTCCAAAACAATGTACTATACACAACTTCCATCAAAAATTTAAACATCTTAGAGACTGAATTAGATTCCAAGGTATTCACACCATTTGTAGCTCCATGTCTCTAGTTTACCACAAGTCAAAGCTCATCTCATTTAGAGCTCTACAGATCAAGATATCATCAAAATACTGAAGTATGTTCAGTAGAATAACATCAGTTCATACTATCTAAGAATACACTCACAGTACCTGTTCCACTTTTTCACTCAATTTTCCTCAATTTGATTCAAAGGGCTATGATTTTTGGTAAATATGTAAAGCAATGTCCTACGAGTCCAATGGTTCAAAAATCAAATCATTTGGGTGTGTAGAGAAGGATTTATGATCAAAAGAATCCAATCTATTTTTGTCCTCAATCATACTGAACTTGTTTCGGGAAAACAACTATAACTTTCTTTAGAAATTTCTGATTAAGGCGTTTTTTAGATGGTTCGAAAGAGGACTTCAAGAGCTACAACTTTCAGGAAGACCTTGAAGTCAAATTCTATCTTCCATGATTTACTTTGCTTCGTCTTACTTTTTTTTGTCTTACTTTGATTCATCTTACTTTTGCTTCGTCTTACTTTTGCTTCGTCTTACTTTTGTTTCGTCTTACTTTACTTCGTCTTACTTTTGCTTCGTCTTATTTTTGCTTCTTCTTACTTTTGCTTCTCCACATATAACAATCATAACTTTTGACTTAGATGTCTAAAAATTCCATACTATAAACCGTTGGAAAGATAAAAGAAAGATCTACAACTCCCAAGAAGGCAACTTTGCCAAAATCTATTTAGATTAATCTAGATTTTCTCCCGAAGTCAAAACACAAATTTTACATTCAGCTCCCAATATACTGCACTCAGTTCTCAATTTCATGAAATTTTGAAACTCTTAGAGACAGAATTGAAATTCAATATCTTCATACGAAATGTAACCATATATCTCTAGGTTAATCCAAATTAAGAATCATCTCGTTTGAACAACGAGAGAAAATGTTATGGCTAAAAGACTGAAGCATATTCAGTGAGCATTTTCCAAATTTCCAAACTTTCAATATTTTACATCTAACTCATCTTCTACCTAAATTATCTCTTCCATTACATTTTCTTATCATTATCTACCCAATTACCTCCATATATCAGTCACAACAAAACTCATGGTCTATAATTGATCTTTAACCCAAAAATAGAGCATCAAACATGTACCCATTCATCTTCATTTTCTGTACTCACCCTCACTCCATTATATACAACATCTAACTTCCAAAACATCTCTATAACACATTATACGTCATTAATGATCAATCACAATGATACAACATGACATTTACAAAGATATTTCATCATCCACGACACACATACACACACAAAATCAAGTCATCAATCCTACATTTCTCATCATTCGAGTTTCATTTTAGCAATACTCATAACATTTAAAGCATAACTTACTTGATTTCACTTCAAATTCTTCAAAAAAAAACACTAGCCCTAACTCCCAAGCATCACTTGTTCATCAACTTGAAGGAGGTAAATATAGGTTTTTCTTAGGGTAGAAGACACAAATAGCAAAGTGGGCTTGGGGTAGGAAAGGAAAATCATAGAAATCTCTTAGAAGGTGTTTAATGGAAAACTCTGTGTATGGGAAGAAAATTTGAAGAAGATGACGATGAAGAAGAAACTTAGACATATAACTTAACCTTTCAACTCTCAGAGAACAGTAACCTACTTCTAACAAAAGTACAAAAAGCCTAAGTGACACATGTCACTTTCCTAATACCTAAGCTCTAACTTAGTTTCTTTTGAAACTAACTCCCTTAACTTTCATCTTTATAATTCAATTATCTCTAAATCTTCTTTTGATTTCTTTTTCTTATTTTCTATAATTTTCTGAAATTTATTCCTAAATTCACCAAAATTCCCAAATACAATATTCTTACTAACCAATAGAATTTCCAATAAAAATAAATTCAAAATTCTCAAAACTCCAAAAAATCCCAACTCAATCTAATTATACCTGAAATTATTCATGAATGCATGAACATTTTTTTCATGTGCAACAACCTCACTATTCATATGTATGTGTAGGACATATTACGCATGAACATGAAAATGCATTTCTAACTCTCATTAATCACTCACATTTACCATTCTACCCTTCCCACAAGTAATGGGATGTTACACAAGTACAAGTATCAGATACAGGTACAAGATCAGATAATGATGAATACAAACAATAGATAATGATAAACTCTATCTAAAACACTAAAATTAGTTCAAGAGATAAATGGGAATTTTTTTTGATAAATCAGTAATAAGATTAAAAGAAGAAAAAGTTATATACACTGCTCTAGAGAGTATAGAAACTCCTCTCACCTCTAACAGAACTTAAAGAACATGTGCTACTTAATCCCCGAACAATGCTCCACAAAGACAAAACATCAAACCTGGAATATAAGATACGTTGAGGACCATATGACCTAAGCAACTACCCTACGTGAATCAGTCTGAACCGAAACAATCATGAAGTTGAGTAAAGGGTATCTCAAAATGCTTCAGAAACACAGCAATCATATAGTTTCAAGAACCCCCATCAATGTATTCATGTTTTCCTAGATTTTGCCTACCCTTAGTATTAATATTCTAGCCATAATTTGTTTACTGTAGTTTGTGTCGCCCCATGTAGGTCTTCCTCAGTCATTGAGTTATCCGACAAGCTTCTGATCTACTATCAACTTGTTGTTTGATTTGGTGTCCTTCTGAGAGGTGAATTGCTGTGGTTGACTTAATGGAGAATGGAGGAAAGTGCTGGTGAAGAATTTTCCATCTTTGAATGTGATTGGAGGGCTTCAGAGTAGACAAGTGTCACCAAAATTTGCCCAAAATGTTGTTGTGTACCTGAAATAAAAACCTCATAGCAGATGTTAGTGAAAAAGAAATAACTCTCCTTCCTTACCGACCCTGAATGTGTGCTCTGATGTGCTCCTAAACTTGGGTGATCATTCTAGCTTTTAAGCCATCCACCTCCATAGCTGCATCTGTGAAAGTCCTGGCATTGCGTTCTTTCCAAAGGGAATATACTATAGATGAAAGTAAAATTGGAAGAACAGTGGGCATTTTGGGAGGGTGAGGTTGGTTCAACCAAGAGGGAATAGTATGAAGATTGAGGTGTGGTGGGAGGGAAAGATGGAAGTAGGAGAGGCAATATGCCCACACTGTTTTTGAATAAAGGTAGTCAAAGAATAAATGGGTAATGGATTCATTGTCATGGAGGCATAAGGAACAATAATTAGGGGTTTGAAGGTAAGTAAGTCTATCCCTAATTTGTAATTTGCTGCAGTAGGCCAACCATAAGATGAAGGAACATCTTGGGCTGTTCCTTTTGCACCAAACAAGTGAATGCTAAGGGGTTTTTGGTCTAGGGGGTCTTAAAAGGGAATAGGCTGAAGAATTGGTGTAAACAAGATGAGTAGCTGACCCCGCTAACCACTCTAATCTATCTTGTTGAGAGTTAAATAGGAATATTTATCTTTATCACCCTCCCACAAATTAATCATTATGAGATATGATGGTCAATTTGGTCTTTAAAATAATGAATATTTGCTTGGGCAATGGCTTGGTCAGAATATCTGCAATTTAATCATTTGAAGAAAGATACCTGACCTGTAATTTTTGATTTGCTACTAGATCACGAACATAATGAAATCGATTTCCAAGTTCTTTGATCTGGAATGAAAAATTGGTGTTGTTATCAAATATGTTGCCCTGAGATTATCACACTATAGATAGGAGTTGTGGATTGTGCATGACCAAGTTCTTGGAGTAAAGAAAGTACCCATTGTAATTCAGATACTGTGGAAGCTAAAGCATGATACTCTGCTTCAGTTGAAGATCGAGCAACAGTTCATTGTTTATGAAAGCCCTAAGCAATGAGATTTGAGCCAAAAAATATGCAATAACCAAATGTTGATTTTCTGTCATCAATGGAACTTTCCCAATCGGCATCAGTATAAGCATAAACCATTGGATTGGAGCTCAGTTTGAGAAGAATCTCATGTTATATATGGAACGTAAATAATGCAAGATGTGTTTTATAGCTTGCCAAAGATTTTCAGTCAGTTGATACATAAATTGAGATACTTTGTTCACTGAATAAGAGATATTCGATTTGGTAAGAGACAGATATTTCAATCCATCAACAATACTATGATACAGAGTTCCATCAGAAAAACGAGTGGCATCATTTAATATCAACTTAGATTATGGACAGGCAAGAGTAGAAACTAAATTAGCCAAAGACATATTGGATTTAGATAACAAGTTTGCGATGTATTTATGCTAAGTGAGAAGAAGGCCTGTAGGTAACCAGTTGGTTTCCACACTAAGAAAGTAATCTAGGCGACCTAAGTTTTTGAGCAAAAATTTGTCATTTAAGGAATTATTGATGTGCTAAATATGACCAAAGTTACTTCCAGTGACTAAATTATCATCAACGTAAATTAGACAATATGCTTGAATTCCTACATAGTTGTAATAATAAAGGGAACTATCATTTTTTGAGTTCTAAAAACCAATAGAATGAAATGCTTCAGTAAGATAAATAACCATTGTTGTGAGATTTGTTTTAAGCTATACAAAGACTTTTTCAACTTGCAAATATGATTTGGATGTAGAGAACTGACAAAACCTTGTGGTTATTGCATAAATAACCTCTTCATCAAGGTTGCCATAAAAAAAGGAATTAGAGATGTCCAATTGATAGACAAGCTAGTGACGTGAAACAGCCATGGAAAGAATAAATTGAATGGTAGCTAGCTTAATAATAGGACTATAAGTATCCCTATAATCAATACCCATTTGTAGCCAATGATATTATAAGAAGAAGGAGGAACTAATTCCCATATGTTATTAGCAATGAAGGCATCCATTTCAACGGCCATAGCATCTCACCATTTTCTTAATTTTACAACTTGTTTATATAACGTGGGTTTTAGAGTCTTCAACTTGTGTATGAAAGACACGTGGTTTTAGGGATCCAGTTTGGGAACGAGTGATCATTGAAGGGGTTTTAGGTATATCTGATGATATGGAGGCAGGATGTGGTACAGTAGGGATAGCTGAAGATAGAGGAGATAAAGGGTTAGGTGGAGATAATGGAGAAGAGGAAGACTGACACAAGGTTGGAAGCTAAGGAGGTGACAGGTTGAGATTGGAATTTGGTAGAGAGGTTATATTTGGAGTAGGATTGACAGGTAGAAAGGATGGAAGTAAAATGGTTGCTAGTGATGTGTCATAGAAACTGATAGGAGCAGTATGCTTTCGTAAAAAGCGAAAGACTTACTGTTAGACCCCATTTCTAGAGTCCAACTCTCGAGTCATAAAACATGAGCGTATTACCCTATAGGGTTATTTCAATGAGATCTCATTAGCCATCATCGGTTCATCTTCATTCTCATACCATCCCAAAAATTCACTATTTGATTAATTGATATACGACAATCCATTCTTATGTTTATGTCCTCAATCATATTGTACCTATTTTGGGATAATATTCATAACTTTTACTAGAGATGTCAGATTAATGTCATTCTAGGATGGTTTCAAAGAGATCTTCTAGATCTAAAACTTTTGTGGAGGCCCTAAAGAAAGACTTTGCCATTTAGAGGGTAAAACTTGCGAATTTCTGAAAGTGTACAGTGAATGTCTACTAAACGGACATACATTGCACCAAAACGAACATAAAAGGGGCTAGTGGTCTTTCTAGACCCAAGAAGGTGTATTTAACAGATTTAATGTCTGTTTTATGGACATAGGCAAGGCTAGGGGTCTTTCCAGACTCGAGAAGGTTCGTTTAACGGACCTAAAGTCTATCCAACAGATATAGGTGAGACAAAACTCACTTAAGAGCCTTCCTAACAGTTTCTACATCTATACTAACCTTACTTGCACTCTAAATTGTCCCAAATTCACTTCCTCTAATGCAACATCATTTCATAACAATTCAACTACCAATTTTATTTCATTAAACTCTCTAATCTCCGCTCATTTGATTCATCACCTACAACTAATTATCATCATTCACAAATTCCTATCTTTCTTTTCCATAACATCTCACTTATATGTAACAACAATTCATGTACCAAATTCCTCATCTTAAGTTGATAAATTCTTCAAGTATAACTAATTTCAACTCAACATCATCCATACACAATTCATATTTTACAAATTGTTGTAGTTGTCCCGTATACATCTTGTGCAACATCACTAACTTATGAAGAACATATCTCTCAACTCCAACATCCAAAAACTTCATACTCTATATCGTTAGAAAGTTAAAATGATAAACTACAATTTCCAAGAAGATAACTTTATCAATATCAACCTAGATTAATATAATTTTTCCTGAAGTCAGAACATAGATTTTTACCCCTATGAAATGCTTGAAAATGCAATGTGAAAACTTGGAAAATCATAAGTAAACGCAAATATATGTCATTAACATTAAAAGAAAAGAGTTCTACAAATATTTAATGGGCATTTCAAGCCACAATACATCATTGGTCTCATAATCCAAATTACAAAATACATATAGATGCTCAGGTTCGATATACTGCTAAAGCTACTCAAAGGTAATTGAACTAACTTAGTTACTAGATATAGCTATCTCGAAGTTTCCAAATGCCTTGCAAGGATCAACGATCTTCTTATTCTGCACCTGAGGAGAAAATAGTGGGTTGAGCTACAAAGCTTACTAGCTAATATATTTATAGTCATTGGCAATGAGCCATACAATCAAACCTATATGCATACATCTATATCTCATTTTATTCTAGCCATTCATTCATTAACCGTTCCAGCTCAAAAACTCATAGTTAAGGAAGTTAACATATAACACATAACATGAACATTTGACCTTCAAACATAACACTCAAATGTATCACACTTGGCAATTTCAAAGATAAAATGCACAATCAAAAGGCTTAAGAGTCCCGTGGGTCAAAATGGAGAAACCAAAGTTTACACTGTAAACAAAATGAGTCCGTTCTTAGGATCTCATATGCCACAAGCAAGTAGTCAGAAAAAGGCTTAGTCAACGTGCACATGATGAACAAAATGATTTCTTTCTTGCCTAAACACAAGCAAATATTCATGCTCAATTCATTTCATCACATAATCACATTTTCATGCTTCTTATGCTTTTTCCTTTTTGATTATACAAAATGTCATAACATCTTTCAATGTATGACATGCTAATACATCATAATGCATTTTTCCAACAATCACAACAATTCAAAATCAAGCAATTAATCATACACACACATAAGTAAGCAATTTCCCCATTTACACAAAAACCATAAACACATCACCCACCAAAATTGTTTGGAAAATCCAACTCAATTGTTCCCTTCCTCTTGTTATTGGGTAAGATTTCCTTGGTTCCCTTCAAATAAACCAAGTTCTCATTCAACTCAACATTCAAATGAAAATTCATAAAACTTCAAAAATCATAAAAATAAAATAAATAAAATTGAACTTAAACTTAACATACCAATTATCTATCTAGGTTAGAAAAATCAAAACCTAGTTTTGAAATCCATGAAAAATCAAAATGGGTTCTCTTATTTCTTCTAACTCAACACCCATTTCTCTACTTCTTCTTCTACCTAATCAAGAAGAAAATATGAAACTTACCTTAAACAAGTTGATTCTTCCTCTTTCCTAGCTTGCCCATGTTTTTCTCTTCTTCCTTCCCTAGCTTCCATGCTTTTCTTCTCTTCTTTCTTTCTTCTCTACGTTTTCTTCTCTTCTTTTCTCTTCTTCCATGATTTATTCCCTTCTTTCTCTTATTCAAGACAACATATTGTCTTGTTCTTCCAAAATTACCCCTCCTTATTTAACATAATGTCTATTAACTCCTTAGTCTATTTAATCTATACTATACTTAGTCTATTTAATCTATACTATACTCTAACTTAATTCTAACATTTATATTCTAATTTCTAATTTCTACTTATGCTCACTAAATTCGTGGATTCAATTTTAAAATTAAATAATTAATTAATTACTTAATAAAAATAATTAAAAATTTGGGGCCCAACACTTGCTCATCAAAAATCACATAGCATGAGACAAGTAATTTGGATCTATTAATATCAAGACAAACATAGCCTTTGTGAAGTTTACTGTAGCTAAGAAAAGCATAAGTTTTGGACCTTGAAGCAAGCTTATTAGGAGCATAAGACTAAAGCGAAGGATAACACTAACATCCAAAAACTTTCATATCTGTATAGTTTGGCAAGGAATGAAATAATTTCTCAAAAGGAGAGACATGTTGCAAAACATGAGATGGTAGTCTATTTATGATATAAACAGCAGTAACAAATGCATAAGGTCAATAAATATTTGGGACAAAGGAATACTACAATAATGAAAGATCAGTTTCAACAATATGTCTATGTTTATGTTTAGTGGATCCGTTTTGTTCAGGGGTTTTAGGATAAGCACTATGTTGAGTAATTCCATTCTCATAAAGGTATGCAGTAAGGGCCTGGAATTCCCTACCTAAATCTAATTGAAACATTTTAATTGGTCTACCAAAAAAAATTTCAACAATGTGACGAAATTTAATAAGGTATTGAGGACATCTGATTTCTGTTTAAGAAAATATATCCAACAATAATGACTGTAATGATCCAAAAATAGAACATAGTATTTATTACCATCAATTGAAGGAACAGGTGAGGGTCCCCATACATCAGAATAGATTAAATCAAGGGGTCCTCAGTAATAAAGAAAAAGACAAGAAAAGATAACCTATGTGTTGGGACCCCGCCCTTGCGAGGCGCGCAACCGATGTCCTAAGTGACATATGGACGCGCATCCCACAAGGGTGGCGTGCTCACACTAGTCAAACATCAAAAACGAACTCATTTCACCTATTTCTGAATAGATTTTAGGAAACCTTAAAAAGGAATTTCAATTTGGCTTCTTAAAAATATTTGTTCCCCATTGTCTTAAGTTTCTAATGAAGCCAAAATCATTCAATTTGGAGCATAAATCTAAAAGTTATAACCCACACACTTTCAGACTGTTATTAAACTGAAATAGTTCACTATACTCAACTTCCATCCAGAAATTGAAAGTCTTAAAGTCTAAATTAAAATTCAATCCCTTCAGAGGAGTTGTAGCTCTAAGTCTCTAGTTTATTTAGAAACAAGAATAATCTCATTTGGAGCTCTACATATTACGATATCATCAGTAAAATGTCCAGTTCATGCTCTCCCAATTGACACCCTCACTTTGGTTTGATTAATCTTGTTTGAATTAATACAAAAAGCTATAAATTTTTATGGAGAGATAGAGGAATGTGTTAGGAATCCAATGCTTTAAAAATCAAGTCGTTTGGAGATCGGACGACAAAGTTATGGTGAAAAGAGTGAAGGATGTTCAGGCTTAGGGTGAGGGACCTGTGGGTTGTGATCGCAGTGAGTCACAATTGTGACTTTCGCAATCCTTCGACAGAGTCGCGAATGACTTGCCTCCTCCTCCATTTTCTATTCTTCTTCAAACCTATTTGGTAAAAAGGGTATAACTTTCACTAAAAATATCGGATTAAGGTTATTCAAATATCATTTCGAAGAGGACTTCTATACCTACAGCTTCTATGAAGACCTCAAAAACAATTTTTACCTCTATAAGGGTCAAAATTTCAAGATAATGTAGCTATCCTGAATGCCCATCCTATGCAATATCACAAACTTCTAATAATCATATCTCTCAACTCCAATCTCCAAAAATTGCATACTATATATCATTGGAAAGTTGGAAAAATAATCTACAACTTCTAAGAAGACAACTTCATCCAATTCAGCCTATATCAATACAGTATTTCCCTCGAAGCCGGAACACAAATTCTCACCCTTATGGAAAACTTGAAAATGCAATGAACAAATTTGAAATATCAACAGCAAATAACAAACATACTTCATTATCATCAAAATATAAAAGTTTTTACAAAGATTTAGTGGACGTTTTCAGCCACAATACATCAATATCTCAAAATGCCAAAATACAAAAAGATACATGAACAGTAATTTTCTCAAAATGCAACTAAAGACTTATAGTTACAAATCTAACTTAAAACACAAAACGATGCAAATTTTGGAGTGATGCCTTGATTTTCTTTCACTCAATCTCTTGCTCGTCACCTGGAGACGGGAAGGAATGGGGGTGAGCTTAAAGCTCGTGGGTAACAATTTTATAACCAGTAACAAGAAAAACCATTGAAACATTTACTTCCATTGTAACAAAAATTCACAATTAAATCACCAAACACATATTTCTCAAATTCTCAACCAAATTCTCAATAATGCAAATCAGTTATGCATCAATCTTATCAACATATTATGAGCACATAAACACATCTAAATGGTTTGGAAGGTCCAAAACAGAACGTACTACACATTTCCCATAAGGGTCCTATGTAGTCATGAACAGCGTACTATCACAATCCCACAAAATGGTTTTGCATAGCCATGAACTTATGGGAGTCCATAAAGGAGCTTCATGCCACTAGCAGGTAGGTGAGAGAAGCCTTTAGTCAAAGTGCACTTGACATACTTAAGGGACCAAACCAAACCCACATAACACGTATTTCATAACCTGTAAACTTGTTGCCCAAAATGGCACACTTTTGAAACTTGATTTTTCATAAACATAAGATATTTCGAAAACCATTTCTAAAAACATGATTTCTCAAACATAGTATCATTTCAAAAAAATCATTTGCACAATCTTTTCATAATTCATCAACACAATATGCTCATACCAAACACATAACACATTCTCAAAGCATTCAAAAAGTCATAAAGTACGTTCATGAAATAGTTGAAATCATCTATTTCCATCGTTTAAAAGAAAACATTAATGGCTTATTACTTAATTATAAAACTGTAACCCACCTTGAAATCCTTGCTTAGGAATTGGCTTAAGGATGTCTTTCCTTTTGCTCCCCTTACCTCTCTTGATCCCTCCTTGATTTCCTTCATAAATGACAAAATTCCCATTCAATAGGAATTCAAATTAAGAACCCATAAAGCTCCTTCACTAAAATTGACTCTAGATTGCTTAAGCCCATGTATTTCTCCTTTCATATACCTAAGTATAAAAATCAAACTTACGTTGAATTTTCACCAATTTATGAGATTATTGGCTCTAAAGAAAGCTCTTCCCTTCCTCTTTCTTTTTCCCTTCTTAAGCAACATCAAACTCTCTCTTTAAGACTAAGAAAATATGAAACCTAGCTCAAAACTCCATTCTTTTCTCAACTTCACCGAAACCCCCCTTTCTCACTTTTTCATTTTCCTATATCACTTCTTTCTTCACCAATTCCACGTTTTTCTTCTTCTCAAGCACAAAATAACACCTTTCCTTTCCCATTTTACCCTTAATGAATGAGAAAAGTCCACCTTGCCCTTTCTTTAATGCCTTAGTGTTTTCAACCTTACGTAAACTACCCAAAATACCCCTTTTATGCATTTTTACCACCTTTACTTCAACTATCCCATGAAATAAATTCTACTAACATAGTCATAAATAAAAAAATTACTCATAAAAATTCATCCATCCAAACCTCATAATCATCTAAATCATGCTTAACTAAAAAAAAACATTCGGGGGCTAACATTTCTCCCCCTCTTAAAAGAATTTCATCCTCGAAATTCTTACCTGAATTATTGAAGAGATATGGATACTTCTCCTTCATGACTTCCAAGGGCTCCCCACGTGGCCTCTTTTACAGAATGGTTTCTTCACAGGACTTTTATTAGTTGAATTGTCTTGTTCCTAAGAACCTTTTCCTTAGTGTCCAAGATCTCCACTGGAGTCTCCTCATAACTCAGATCATCTCTTAACTGAATCTTAGTAGTTTGAATAATGTGAGAGGGATCTGATCTATATCTCCTAAACATGGAAACATGAAAGACATCATGAATCTGTGATAATTCTGGTGGCAGTGCCAACCTATAATCTAGTGGTCCAATCCTCTCAAGAATTTCATAAGGACCTATATATCTTAGGCTCAACTTGCCCTTCTTGCCAAATCTCATGACTCCTTTCCAAGGAATGTCTTAAGGAAGATTTTTCTCACCAACTTCATGCTCCATTTCCTTTCGATGTGCATCAATATAACTTTTCATTTTGTCCTAAGCCACTTTAAGCCTTTACTTAACTAACTTGACCTTTTCAACTGTCATCTGAATCAATTCTGGTCCTATTAGCTTCCTTTCTCCTTTTTCAGCCCAGCATATAGGAGTTCTACATCTCCTCCCATACAGTGCTTCATAAGGAGCCATCTAAATGCTTGAATGGTATGAATTATTGTAAACAAACTCGACCAATGGCAAATGATCATCCCAAGCTCCTTTAAAATCCATTGCACATGCCATAAGCATTCCCTCAAGGATCCGAATGGTCCTCTCAGATTGACCATCTTTCTGAAGGTGAAAAGTAGTACTAAAATTCAACTTAGTTCCTAGAGTCTCTTGTAAGCTTCTCCATAATCTCGAAGTAAACCATGATCCCTGTCAAAAACTATGGAATTTGGAATCCCATATAATCTTACTATCTCATCAATGTACTTCCTTAGCAGCACATGCAAAGAATCAATCTATTTAATTGCCAGAAAATGGACTGACTTTGTCAAACGATCAATAACAACCCATATGGCATCATGTTTCCTACTAGTCTTGGGCAAATCCATCAGACAAGTCATGGTTACCCTTTACCATTTCCACTCAGGAATGGACAATGGCCTTAACTTGCCTGAAGGTGCTTGGTGTTCAGCCTTGACTTGTTGACATACTAGACACTTACTTGCATATTCTGCTACTTTCTTCTTCATACCTTTCCACTAGAAATGCTCTTTCAGATATCTATACATCTTGGTGCTACCTAGGTGCATGGCATAAGGCACATTGTATGCCTCATCCAGTATCTCATCCTTCACCTCCTTAACATTTAGAATACAAAGCCTATTCCCTACAGTCATGAGTCCATCATCCCTCACTACCACTTTAGACCTCTTGCCGTTCTGAAATTCTTCTCGGAGCTTACTCAATTCTACATCCTGTGCTTGTAACTCCCTAACCTTCTCTCTAAGTATCGGTCTCACTCTGAAGGTAGTAACAATACAATCAGGTTCCTCCTGCTTCAAACTTATCCTAAGCTTAGCCATCTCTTCCAATAATGGCAGATAAACTGTCTGAACATGGGCTATTAATTATTTCCTACTCAAGGCATTCGCCATGACATTTGCCTTGCCTAGATGGTACTCAATCAACAAATCATAATCTTTAAGCATCTCAATCCACCTTTTCTATCTCAAATTTAGCTCTTTCTGGCTCAGTAAGTACTTGAGACTTTTATGGTCATTAAAGATCCTCGTTTGAACCCCATACAGATAATGTCTCTAAATATTCAAAACAAAAATCACTGCTGTCAATTCCAAATCATGAGTTGGATAATTTAACTCATAAGGCTTCAATTACCATGAAGCATAAGCTATCACCCTGTCTCCCTGTATTAACACATAACCCAAACCCTTTCTCGAAGCATCACTATATACTGTATAACCCTCATCTCCAATAGGCAACATCAAAACTAGAGCACTTGTTAATCTGTGCTTAAGTTCCTCGAAGCTTTTCTGACATTCATCACTCCAGATAAATTTCTAATTCTTTCTTAATAACTTGTTCAGTGGAGAAGCTATCATGGAGAATCCTTCCACAAACCTCCTATAATAACCTGCCAAACCCAAAAAACTCCTCACTTTTGTCACTATCTTGGGTCCATGCCAATTCACCACTGCTTCAACCTTCCTCGGATCAACATGTACTCCATCTTTCGAAATTACATGTCCAAGGAATACTACTTCATAAAGCCAAAACTTACACTTACTGAACTTAGCATAAAGCTCTTTCTCCCTCAGTGTCTGCAGTACTATCCTGAGATGTTCCTCATGTTTGCCTTCACTCTTGGAATACACCAGAATGTCATCTATAAGCACTATGATAAACTGATCCGGATACTCCTTGAAGACCCTATTCATGCAGTTGGAGCATTGGTCAAACCAAAAGGCATAACTAGGAACTCATAATCCCCATATCATGTCCTGAAGGCTGTCTTATTTACATCAAATTCTCTGATTTTGAGCTGATGATAGCTCGATCTGAGATCAATCTTGGAAAAGACCCTTGCTTTCTACAACTGGTCAAACATATCATCGATTCGTGGCAGAGGGTACTTGTTTTTAATGGTCACCTTGTTGAGTCTTCGAAAATCAATACACATCTGCCATATTCCATCCTTCTTCTTAACAAATAGAACTGGCGCTCCCTATGGCAATGAACTCGACCTTATATACCCCTTCTATAACAGTTCCTCCAACTGTTCTTTAAGCTCCTTTAATTCAGCTGGAGCCATCCTATACAGTGGTATGGAAATGGGTGCGGTTTCGGGAATCAAGTCGATGGTAAACTCGATTTCTCTCACCGGTGGCAAACCAAGTAAGTCCTCTGGGAACACATAAGGAAATTCCCTCACAATCGAAAAATCCTCTAACCTCCCTTCATCCACATCAGCGTCCACAACATGCGTCAAAAAGGCTTCACACCCGTTCTTCATCATCCTGTCAGCTAGTAAAGCAAAAATAATTCTTGCTGATGGCGCTTTCTGTCCCCTCTGAAAATCACCCTCTCATCGTTGCCCAAATCAAATTCCACCTCCTTAAGGCCACAATCCAACTTCGCAGGATATTTTCCTATAACATCCATTCCAAGTATAACATCTAAGCCTTTTAGGTCTAAAGGTAGTAAATCTACTATCAATCTAGCACCATCAATGAAGAGCTCACAGCTTTTATACTTGACTGATTACCACATTCCTCCCTAGAGGTGTACTAACAAGCAAAGGACTATTCAAAGGCATTGAATTCACACCATGCAAAATCATACTTGTAGAAACAAAAGAACGCATGGAACTAGAATTAATTAGTAAATATATTGCTGAATCAAATAACTGGGTCATACCCGTGACAACCCCTGGCGCGGCTACTGTTTCCTCCCTTGTCATGGCAAACACTCTTGCCTGTGCCTGACCCCTTAGCCTTCCTGGAGGAATAGCCTTCTTTGCAACTCCAGAACTGCCCACTTTAGTGGCTGGTTGGGTTCCCACTATTTCAGCTCTCCTTAGGGCTTATAACCGCGACCCCTCCTGCCTTGTTACTTGAAGACAGACCCTGATCATATGTCTCTTCTCTCCACATCAAAAGCATGCTCCTAGTAACTTAAGGCACTCTCCCCTGTGCAGCTTCCCACAATGCTCACGTTGGGGGTTCATGTTCTTGCTCCTCTCCACCTTGCTATTGCCTCGTACCGTTGAGACTTGCACTAACACTGTCCTTGCTTGCTTGTTCTTAGCAGAGGCACTACTCCCTCCTGGAAAACTGCTCTCGGTTCTTCCTCTTCTTAAATACTTGATATTCTCTAACTTTTCAGCCTGGAGTGTGGCATCTACCAATTGCTAGTAGTCACAAAAATTGTGAATCAAAACTTTCTCCTTGATCCCCAGATGGAGACCTCCCTTAAACTTACAGCACTTGTCTTCCTCATTCGTCACAATGTTGGCTGCATATTGAGAAAGTTGAGTGAACTTCAATTCATACTCACTCACACTCATGCCTCTCTGTATGAGATTCAGAAACTCCCTGGCCTTCTCTTGTACATAAACACTGGGGAGGTACTTCTTCCTGAACACTTCCACAAAATCTCTCTATGACAACACCGGAGGCATAACCTGACTATGGGGCATTGATTCCTACCAATGAAGTGCATCCCCTTACAGTAATCCAACTTCTCTTCATCGGAGCACTTCATCTAAAGCAGGATTCTCTCGGTCCTCTTCAACCATGCTTTAGTGTTGGACCCTGAACGTTTTTTAGAAGTTAGAACTGGAAATAAGAAATTTTGGTGATTAGTCATGAATAAAGAACAAATGAATGAAAATTCTTGAACTAAGAAATGATAGACAAGAGTAAAGTAGTGAATGAGAAATATGGATAGATTCATATTTTGCCTTGGCGCTTTTAGTGGATAAGAGATTTCAAAATGGGAAGAATTAAGGAGAAAGTTAGAAGTAGAATGAAAGCAAAAATGAAGTTGAATTTGTGTAGTAAGTTGATGAAGAATATGTATATATGTATATGTTCTGTTATTGGTATTCATGATTAATCATGGATTATAAATTTCTTTATAGATGATATTGTTTTGAAATGAAGTTGAGAATGAGGAGTAAATGAAGTAGAAAAGGTGATCTTAGTATAATTTGTGTTAAGGAAAGATTGTGAAACAAAATGGATGGTTGATCTGGAAAATGTTTAAGGAGTATGCTTCAATCTTTTAGCCCCAACTTTTTCTGTAGTTATCCAAACGAGATGATTCTTAATTTGGATTAACCTAGAAACATATGGCTATATTTATTATGAGGACATTGAATTTGAATTCTGTCTTTAAAAATCTCAAAGTTTGTCATGAAGTTAAGAACTGGGTGCAGTACATTGGATGAATGTAAAAATTCATGTTCTGTATTCAAGGGAAAATCTGGATCGATCTAGGCTATATTAGAGAAAGTTTTCTTCTTAGAAGTTGTAAGTCTTTCTTTTAACTTTCCAATGGTATATAGTATAGAATTTTTGGACTTTTATGCTGAAAGTTATGGTCCTTATAAGGGAAGATGTATCTTCTACTTTTTGATTCTTCTATGTTTTTCTTCTTCTGTGTTTGCTGACGTGTCTTCTTCTGTGTTTTGCTGACGTGTCATCTATGTTTTGTTGTCGTGTCCTCTATCTTTTGCCTTCTTCTATCTTTTGATCCATTTTTTACCACACAGATGATAGAATCTGTCCTCAAGGTCTTCATAAAAGTTGTAGATCTTGAAGTCCTCTTTCTAACCATATAAAGAAAACCCAAATACAATATTTGTAGGGAAAGTTATAGCAATTTTTCCAATTAATCTGTTTTTTTCCATTCTTCTGTTTTTTCATTTGGTTTCATCAATATCTATCTTCTAGTCCATTTTTGATCCTTCAGAAGATATAATCTATCTTCGAGATCTTCATAAATGTTGTAGATATTGAAGTCTTCTTTCGAACCATCTAAGGATGTTGGACCCCGATTTTTAAGTGGACTTTAGAAATAATAATAAATGAAATTAAATGAGTGTTTTGGTATATGTATT
>JANIJH010000009.1:28154658-28166092 GCA_024520975.1 Erythroxylum areolatum | reverse complement strand
CCTTAGTGCTTTTAACCTTAAGTAAACTACCCAAAATACCCCTTTATGAATTTTTACCACCTTTAATTCAACTAACCTATGAAATAAATTCCACTAACATAGACATAAATAAAAAAAATTTAGTCCAAAATATTTCATCTATCCAAACCTTATAATTATCTAAATCATGCTTAACTAAAAAAAAAACATTCGGGGGCCAACATTTCTCCCTCTCTAGAAAGAATTTCGTCCTCAAAATTCTTACTTGAGTCATTAAAGAGGTATGGATACTTCTCCTTCATGGCTTCTAAGGGCTCCTAAGTGGCCTCTTCTACAGAATGGCATCTCCACAGGACTTTTACTAGTTAAACTGTCTTGTTCCTGAGGACCTTTTCCTTAGTATCCAAGATCTCCACTGAAATCTCCTCATAACTCAGATCACCTCTTAGCTAAACCCTAGTGGTTTGAATGATGTGAGAGGGATCTGATCTATATCTCCTCAACATGGAAACATGAAAGACATCATAAATCTGTGATAATTCTGGTGGCGTTGCCAACCTATAGGCTAATGGTCCAATCCTCTCAAGAATTTCGTAAGGACCTACATATCTTAGGCTCAACTTGCACTTCTTGCCAAATCTCATGACTCCTTTTCAAGGAGATGTCTTAAAGAAGACTTTCTCACTGACTTTATACTCCGTTTCCTTCCAGTGTGCATCAGTATAGCTTTTCATTCTATCCTAAGTCACTTTAAGCCTTTGTTTAACTAACTTGACCTTGTCAACTGTCATCTGCATCAATTCTGGTCCTATTAGCTTCCTTTCTCTTTCTTCATCCTAGCATATAGGAGTTCTACATCTCCTCCCATACAGTGCTTCATAAGGAGCCATCTGAATGCTTGAATGGTACGAATTATTATAAGCAAATTCGATCAATGGCAAATGCTCATCCCAAGCTCCTTTAAAATCCATTGCACATGCCTTGAGCATTCCCTCAAGGGTCCGAATGGTCCTCTTAGATTGACCATCTGACTGAGGGTGGAAAGCAGTGCTAAAATTCAACTTGGTTCCTAGAGCCTCTTGTAAGCTTCCCCAAAATCTCGAAATAAATCGAGGATCTCTGTCAGAAACTATAGAATCTGGAATCCTATGTAATCTTACTATTTCATCAATGTACTTCCTTGCTAGCACATGCAGAGAATAGGTCTATTTAATTGTCAAAAAATGGGCTGACTTCGTCAAACGATCCACAATAACCCATATGGCATCATGCTTCCTTCTGATATTGGGTAAACCCATCAAAAAATCCATAGTCACCCTTTTTCACTTCCACTCAGGGACAATGGCCTTAACTTGCCTAAAGGTGTCTCGTGTTCAGCCTTGACTTGCTGACACACTAGACACTTACTTGCATATTCTGCTGCATCCCTCTTCATGCCTTTCCACCAGAAATGTTCTTTCAAATCTCTGTACATCCTAGTGCTACCTGGGTGCATGGCATAAGATGCATTGTGTGCCTCATCCAGTATCTCATCCTTCACCTCCTTAACATTTGGGATATAAAGCCTATTCCCTAAAGTCATGAGTCCATCATCCCTCACTACCACTTCAGACTTCTTGCCATTCTGAATTTCTTCTTGGAGCTTACTCAATTCTGCATCCTGTGCTTGTAACTCCCTGACCTTCTCTTTGAATACCGGTCTCACTCTGAAGATAGCAATAATGCAATCAGGTTCTGCCTGCTTCAAACTTATCCTAAGCTTAGCCATCTCTTCCAATAACAGCAGATAAACTGTCTGAACATGGGCAATTGATGATTTCCTACTCAAGGCATCCGCCATGACATTTGCCTTGCCTGGATGGTACTCTATCAATAAATCATAATCCTTAAGCAACTCAATCTACCTTCTCTGTCTCAAATTTAGCTCTTTCTGACTCAGTAAGTACTTGAGACTTTTATGGTTAGTAAAGATCCTCGTCTGAACCCCATACAGATAATGTCTCCAAATCTTTAAGAAAAAAATCACTACTGCTAATTCCAAATCATGGGTCGAATAATTTAACTCATAAGGTTTTAGTTGCCGCGAGGCATATGCTATTATCTTGTCTCCTTGCATCAATACACAACCCAAACCCTTTCTTGAAGCATCACTATACACTGTATAACCCTCATCTCCCATAGGCAAAGTCAGAATTGGAGCACTTTTCAATCTGTTCTTAAGCTCCTCGAAGCTCTTCTAGCACTCATCACTCTAGATAAACTTCTGATTCTTTCTCAATAACCTAGTTAGTGGAGCAACAATCATGAAGAATCCTTCCACAAACCTCCTATAGTAACTTGCCAGACCCAAAAAATTCCTCATTTCTATCACTATCTTAGATGTATGCCACTTCACCACTACTTCAATTTTCTTCATATCAACATGTACCCCATTCTCAGAAATTACATGTCTAAGGAATACCACCTCATGGAGCCAAAATTCAGATTTGCTGAATTTGACATAAAGTTTCCTCTCCCTCAGTGTCTGCAGTACTATCCTAAGATGTTCCTCATATTCCCCTTCACTCTTGGAATACACCAGAATGTCATCTATAAACACTATGAAAAACTGATCCAGAAACTCCTTGAAGACCCTATTCATAAGATCCATGAATGTAGCTGGAGCATTGGTCAAACCAAAAGGCATAACTAGGAACTCGTAATGCCCATACTGTGTCCTGAAGGCTATTTTATTTACATCAGATTCACTGATTCTGAGTTGCTGATAGCCCGATCTGAGATCAATCTTGGAAAAGACCCTTGCTCCTTGCAGTTGATCGAACAAATCATCGATTCGTGGTAGAGGATACTTGTTTTTAATGGTCACCTTGTTGAATCTCCGGTAATCAATTCATATCCACGATATTCCATACTGCTTCTTAACAAATAGAACAGGTGCTCCCCAAGGTGACGAACTCGGTCTTATATACCCCTTCTTTAATAGTTCCTCCAACTGTTCCTTAAGCTCCTTCAATTTAGTTGGAGCCATCCTATACGATGGTATGGAAATGGGTGCGGTTCCGGGAATCAAGTTGATGGCAAACTCGATTTCCCTCACTAGTGGCAAACTAGGTAAATCCTCTGGGAACACATCAGAAAATTCCCTTACAACTGGAAAATCCTCTAACCTCCCTTCCTCCACATCAGCGTCCAGAACATGCGTTAAGAAGGCTTCACACCCCTTCTTCATCATCCTATTAGCTAGGAAAGCATAAATAATTCTTAGTGATGGCACTTTCTTGTCCCCTTTGAAAATCACCCTCTTACTGTTGCCCAGATCAAATTCCACCTCCTTAAAGCCACAATCCAACTTCGCATGATATTTTTCCATAACATCCATTCCAAGTATAACATCTAAGCCTTTTAGGTCTAGAGATAGTAAATCCACTACCAGTCTAGCACCATCAATGAAGAGCTCACAGCTTTTATATACTTGACTGATTACTACATTCCTCCCTAGAGGTGTACTAATAAGCAAAGGTTTATTCAAAGGCACTGAATTCACACCATACAGAATCATACTTGTAGAAACAAAAGAATACGTAGAACCAGAATCAATTAGTAAATATACTGCTGAATCAAATAACTAGGCCATACACATGACAACCTCTAATGCAGTTGCTTCTTCCTCCCTTGTCATGGCAAACACTCTTGCCTGTGCTTGACCCTTGGCCTTCATAGAGGAATAGCCTTCTTTGTAGCTCCAGAACTGCCCACTTTAGTAGTTGGCCGGGTTCCCCCTGTTTCAGCTCTCTTTAGGGCTTGTAACCGTGACCCCTCCTGCCTTGTTACTTGAGAACAGTCCCTGATCATATGTCTCTTCTCTCCACATCAAAAGCATGCTCCCAGTAACTTGAAGCACTCTCCACTATGCAGCTTCCCACAATGCTCACATTGGGGGTTCATATTCCTGCTCCTCTCCACCCTGCTATTGCCTCCTGCTGTTGAGGCTTGCACTGACACTGCCCTTGCTTGCTTGTTCTTAGCAGAGGCATTACTCCCTGCCTCACTTTGTGTGCGGAAGCTCTTCACACTCCTTTGAAGTATTGGAGCAGTCATCCCTTTCTTGGAAAACTGCTCTCGATTCTTCCTCTTCCTACTCACCTCATACTTGATATTCTCCAGCTTCTTAGCCTGGAGTGCGGCATCTACCAACTGCTGGCAGCCATAGAAATTGTGGATCAAGACTTTCTCCTTAATCCTCAGATGGAGACCTCCCTCAAACTTATGGCACTTGTCTTCCTCATTTGCCACAATGTTGGCTGCATATCGAGAAAACTGAGTGAACTTCAGTTCATACTCACTCACACTCATGCCCCTCTGTGTGAGATTCAAAAACTCCCTGGCCTTCTCTTGTACATAAACCCTGGAGAGGTCCTTCTTCTTGAAAACTTCCACAAAATCTCTTCATGACAACACCAGAGGCATAACCTGACTGTGGGGCACTGATTTCCACTAATGAAGTGCGTTCCCTTGCAACAAGCTAACTGCATAATCCAGCTTCTCTTCATCAGAGCACTCCATCTGAAACAGGACTCTCTCGATCCTCTTCAACCATGCTTCAACCTCCTCCGAATTTGTTGTACCATTAAAGTCTACAGCCCCATACTTGCAGAGCTTATCATACTGCCCGCTCCTCTCCACTGGAGTTGGAACCGACACTTGTGACCCTTAACCCATGGCATAAATGAAAGCCTGGGCAAAGGTTTGAAAGAATCGTGGATCTAGAGGGTTTGCTTGAGGCATAAAAGGTAGAGGCGGTGGCACTTCATACTGCACACTAGGCTCCTCCGAATCAGGAGCAGAGGGTGTCCCAGCATCTTGCGGGACATAATATTCGTCCGTGCTCCCTTGGCGAGAATGAGATCAAGTCATAGCTCCTTGAGCTCCCTTTCGAGGTCGCATTTTCACTCCTTCAATATAAAACCATTGAAAACCTTTAGTTCATGCAAAACAATTTTCAAAGTATGCAAAACAATTCAAATCGTATAAAACAATTTGAAATCATGTGAAACAATTCAAAACAATACAGGTAGTTCATTTAAAACAATGCATGTACATTTCATGTCTCAACCTACCCATTTCGTACCTAGGATACTCCTACACTTGATCCTACACCTAGGCCTAAACCTAGTCGCTCTGATACCATAAGTGTTGGGACTCCGCCCTTGCGAGTCACGCAACCAACGTCCTAAGTGACATCTAGACGTGTAACCCACAAGGGTGGCGTGCCCACACTAGTTAAACATAAAAAACAAACTCATTTCACCTACTTCCGAACATATTTTGGGAAACCTCAAAAAGGAATTTCAATTTGACTTCTTTAGAAAAATTTGTTCCCCATTGGATTGAGTTTCTAATGACACCAAAATCATTAAATTTGGAAAAAAAATCTAAAAGTTATAGCCCACACACTTTCAGACTGTTATTAGACTAAAACAGTTCATTATACTCAATTTCCTTCCAAAAATTGAAAGTCCTAGAGTCTGAATTAAAATTCAATCCCTTCATAAGAGTTGTATCTCTAAGTCTCTAGTTTATTTAGAACAATAATCATCTCATTTGGAGCTCTACAGATCAAGATATCCTCAAAATACTGAAGCATGTTTAGTAAAATATCTAATTCATACTCTTCCAACTGATACCCTTACTTTGATTCAATTAATCATTTTCGTACTAATACCAAAAGCTATAAATTTTTATGGAGAGATAGGGAAATGTGTTAGGAATCCACTGTTTTAAAAATCAGGTCATTTGGAGGTCAGACGACAAAGTTATGATCAAAAGACTGAAAGATGTTTAGGTAGGGGGTGGGAAGGACCCGCGGGTCGCGATCGTGCGTGGCCGCAAAGTCGCGATCGCAACTTTCTCCTCCTACTTTTCTTCTTCCGACCTATATTGGTAAAATGAGCATAAATTTCACTAAAAATATCAGATTAAGCTCATTCTTATATCTTTTTAAAGAATACTTCTAGATCTACAACTTTTACGAAGAACTTAAAAACAATTCTGCCTCTATAAGGGCCAAAATTTCAAAACAATATAGCTATCCCGAATGTCCATCCTATGCAACATCACAAACTTCTAATAATCATATCTATCAACTCCAATGTCCAAAAATTTCATACTATATTTCATTGAAAAGCTGGAAAAATAATCTACAACTTCTAAGAGACAACTTCATCCAATTTAGCCTAAATCAATATAATATTTCCCTCGAAGCCAGAACACAAATTCTCATCCTTATGGAAAACTTGAAAATGCAATGAACAAATTTGACATATCATCGGTAAAGCACAAACATACTTCATTAACATCAAAATATAAGAGTTTTTACAAAGCTTTAGTGGCCATTTTCAGCCACAATACATCAATATCTCAAAATGCCAAAATACTAAAAGATACATGAACGGTAATTTGCTCAAAATGCAGCTAAAACCTTGTGGTTACAAATCTAACTTAAAACACAGAAAGATGCAAATTTTTGAGTGATGCCTTGATTCTCTTTCACTCAATCTCTTGCTCGTCACCTGGAGATGGGAAGGAATGGGGGTGAGCTTAATGCTTGTGGGTAACAATTTTATAACTAGTAACAAGCAAAACTATTGAAACACTTATTTCCACTGTAAGAAAAATTCACAATTGAATCACCATACATATGTTTCTCAAATTCTCAACTAAATTCTCAATAATGCAAATTAGGTATACATCAATCTTGTTAACATATCATGAGCACATAAACACATCTAAATGGTTTGGAAGGTCCAAAACAGAACGTACTACACATTTTCCATAAAGGTGTTGTGTAATCGTGAACAGAACGTACTATCGCAATCCCATAAAATGGTTTTACATAGTCATGAATTTATGGGAGTCCATAAAATAGCTCCATGCCACTAGTGGGCAGGCAGGAGGAGTCTTTAGTCAAAGTGCACTCGACATACTTAAAGGACCAAACCCAACCCACATAATATGTATTTCATAACTCGTAAACTTGTTGCCCAAAATGGCACACTTTTGAAACTTGATTTTTTTCATGAACATGAGATATTTCGAAAACCATTTCTAAAAACATGATTTCTCAAACATGGTATCTTTTCAGAAAAATCATTTGCACAATCTTTTCATAATTTATCAACACAATACGATCATACCAAACACATAACACATTCTCAAAGTATTCAAAGAGTCATAAAGTACGGTCATGGAATAGTTGAAATTATTTATTTCCATAATTTAAAAGAAAACATTAATGGCCTATTACTTAATTATAAAACCGTAACCCATTTTGAAATCCTTGCTTAGGAATTGGCTTAAGGATGTCTTTCCTCTTGCTCCTCTTGCCCCTCTTGATCCCCTCCTTGATTTCCTTCATAAATGACAAAATTCTTATTCAATAGGAATTCAAATTAAGAACCTATAAAGCACATTCACTGAAATTGACTCTAGATTGCTTAAACCCATGTATTTCCTAAACTTCATAAACCAAAGCCCCTTCCATATACTCAAGTATAAAAATTGAACTTACCTTGAATCTTCACCAATTTATGAGATTTTTAGTTCTAAAGAAAGCTCTTTCCTTCCTCTTTCTTTTTCCCTTTTTGAGCAACCTCAAACTCTCTCTTTAAGACTAAGAAAAGATGAAACCTAGACCAAAACTCTATTCTTTTCTCAACTTCACCTAAACCTCTCTTTCTCACTTTTGATTTTCATATTTTACTTCTTCCTTCACCTATTCCACATTTTTCTTCTTCTCAAGCACAAAAACAACGCCTTTCCTTTCCCGTTTTACCCTTAATGAATGAGAAAAGTCCACTTTACCCTTCCTTTAATGCCTTAGTGCTTTTAACCTTAAGTAAACTACCCAAAATACCCCTTTATGAATTTTTACCACCTTTAATTCAACTAACCCATGAAATAAATTCCAATAAAATAGAAATAAATAAATAAAATTTACTCCAAAATATTTCATCTATCCGAACCTCATAATTATCTAAATCATGCTTAACTAAAAAAAACATTCGGGGGCCAGCAGACCCTCCACCCTGTCACAACCTTAGTGGAAATTAATTCATTCCTATCATTAGAAACAACAATTATGTCACCCTTCTTTGGCACCACCTGCACAGGACTTATCCAATAACTATTAGAAATAGGATAGATAATTCCTGCATCAAGTAATTTAAGTACCTCAGATCACACAACTTTCTTCATGTTAGGATTGAGCCTCCTCTAATTTTCAACACTACGTTTGTGTTTTTCTTCCATTAGAATCCTATGAACATAAATAGAAAGGTTACTTCTCTTTATGCTAGCAATATTCCAAGCAATAGCTAATTTAAGTTCACGTAACACCCTTAATAACTTCTCCTCTTGAGAGGAGTCTAAACAAAAGGAAATGATAACCAGATATGTAATTGATTCTCCCAAGAATGCATATCTCAAATGAATTGGAAGTTGTTTAAGTTAAGGGTTTGGTGGGCTTAATATGGAAGGTAATAATTTAGGTTTAGGAGGGCCCAATTCTTCAATTTAGGATCTATACCCAAAACCATTACCTTGCAATCTATATGCATAGTCCATTAACTCATTGTCCAATTCATTCTCATCTATTCCTAAAGTTAGGCATGTTTCTAAAGCGTCATTACACAACAGTTCAGGAATAGATTCAAATGTAAGAGAATCAATTACATCTATCCTATAGGTGACTTCATCGAAAGAGGGACCACTTAAAATCTTGAAAATGTTAAACACTTCTTCCTCATCACCCCACTCTCAAAGTTAGCTTACCATCCAGAACATCAATCAATGCTCCACTAGTGGCTAAGAATGGTCTTCCTAAAATTATCAGAACCTGCATGTCAAACTCCATCTCAAACACAACAAAATCAGCTGGAATTATAAGCTTACCAACTTTCACCAGTAAATCCTCAACTATACGAATGGGATATCGAATTGATCTATCAACAAGTTGCAACGAATGTAGTTGGTTTGAGCTTGCCAATTCCCAACCTGTTATGGAGACACAAGGGAATAAGATTAATGCTTGCACTTAAGTCATATAAACATTGAAAAACATTAGATTCACCAAAGTGACAAGGAATAGTGAAACTCCCTGGATCCTTTAACTTAAGGGGTAGTTTATTTTATAAAATAGAACTAAACTCCTTAGCTAAGGCTACTGTAGCAAAATTATCAAGCTTCTTTTTGTTGGAGATGATTTCCTTCAAGAACTTGGTGTATGCAGACATCTTAGCGAGAGCTTCAGTAAAAGAGATATTGATTTATGTCTTCTTGAAAAGGACAAGGAATTTCTAACATTTGGAATCGTCATGCTTCTTCTCAACCCTTTGAGGGTATCGTATTGGTGGTACAAAGGAAAAATCTGAACTTGGTGAAGACTTTGTGTTGTTTCTTTTGGCTCTTCTCCTTTACCCAAATTCTCACTTTCAACATCCTTGGCTTCCTTCTCTTTAGGAACCACACCTTCCACCACTTTACCACTCCTTAAAATCACTGCCACACAGTCTTGCTTCGGATTTACTGTATTGCTAGGCAGGTTCCCCTTTCCTCTTTCACTTACCTCTTTGGCCACTTGACTAATTTGTACCTCTAAATTTCTAATGGCAGCTTGGTTTGACTAAGTATTCTACTCCATTCTATTCATGGCTAGAGTGCTAGCTTGAGTACTTTGACCCATCTTGCTCATAAGTTGAGAAAACATGTCTTCAAGCCGATCCATGTTTTTCTCCCATGGTGAAAGGAATTGTTGTGGTGTAGAAGATGAAGGGGATGAGTATTGCGGTTTTAATAGTGCTTGGAACCTCGGTGGTCCCAATGGTTTTGTAGACCTTTGATTTTTCCATGAGAAGTTCATATGAAACTTCTAACCTTCATTGTAAGTGTTCAAAAAAGGATCAAATCTCTAACCTTGTCTACCATTATTTACATAGTTCACTTGTTCCTCTGTCAGTATTGCCTCAATGTTCATATAGCCAGCTATTGTCTGCCCAAATCTACCATAAAGAGTACAAGGATCCCTACTAGATTTGTTGTTGTTCACTAACAAATTCAACTTCTTATTAATCTCGGCAACTTGGTAGGCCATGTTAGATTTGGAACCCACTTCATTCAGAGTAACAACTTTGCTCCTTATCACCTCACAATGTGAATTCTCTGCAACTTATTTGAAAATATTCCATAATTCTTGGGAACTTAGGTCATTAATATTCCCCCCAATGTTCAAATCCACCAGAGTCTGGTTGTGAACAGTGAGACCACGGTAGAAGAACTGAGTTAACGAGTACATGTCAAATCCATAGTGAAGGCATTGGTTAAGGAGATCATTAAACCATTCCCATGCTTCATGAAAATTTTCTCCGTCCTTCTACAAGAACCAATGTACCATCTTCCGGAGTTCGAGAGTTTTGTGAGCTGGGTACCACTTTATTATGAAAGTCTCCATTACCCTATCCCAAGTATCAATGGTTTTGGGCCCCGTTCTCGAAGCCTAAGATGTTGGACCTCGTTCCCTTGTAGGGTGTTAAGCGGTTTCCTTGTAGGGTTATTTCTATGAACCCTCACTTCCTTTCCATCAATATTTTTTTAACTCACTCCAAAAGCTATCAATTTTTTTGAAAAGGTAGAAAAACGTGTTAGGAATCCAATGCTTCAAGAATCACTTAATTTGGAAGTCGGACGAAGAAGTTATGGCCAAAAGAATCCAATATGTTTATGTCCTTACCCAAATTGTACATATCTTGGCGCGATTGCCATAACTTTTGCCAAAAATGTTTGATTGATTTCGTTTTTATTCCATTTGAAATAAAACTTCGATATCTACAACTTTTATGAAGACCTTGAAGTGAGTTTCAGCCTTTAAAGTCATCAAATTCATGATTTAATGTAGCTGTCCCGAGAATGTCGGTTTAACGGACATGCATGTCCGCTAAACGGACACAGACTGGCTTAAAAACCATTTTCACCTGAGAAGGTCCATTTAACGGACATCTATGTCCATTTAACGGACATTGGCGAGGCAGGGGGTCCTTTTTCACCCAAGAAGGTCCGTTAAACGGACCTACAGTCCGTCTAATGGACATATGTCACCCAAAATGTCCTCCAAAGTCTTTCCAATGGTTCCTACATCCGTTCTAACATCATATACACTTATAATCTCCCCAAATTCAGTCCTTCTAGTCCAATAACACTCCTCAAACATTAGATTACCAATTTGAATGTGTTTAAGTCCCAAATCTCAACTCAAATAACTCATAAAATACACAAACTCTCATCATTTACCATAGCTGTCATGTTCATACCTCCCATACAACATCATCAGTTATAATGGCCATATCTCTCAACTCCGATACCCAAATTTTACAAACTTTATACCGTTGGAAAGATAAGAGGATAA
>JANIJH010000009.1:28128279-28147993 GCA_024520975.1 Erythroxylum areolatum | reverse complement strand
ATCTTATCACCAAGCCAGCCAAAGAAGAGCTGGCCTGAAAGAGTTCCACAAAACGCCACGCCATTAACAGCTGCAGAAACGTTTGGAGGCAAAGTGCCTGGCTTTGCTGCTCCATCAACATGGTAGTATATACGCCCAAGTAATTTTGTAACAAGGGATATGCAAAACAGGTCATACGCATCAGTGAAAAAGCCCATTCCAGCAATGATAATTGCTGTGAAGTGGTACCATTGTGTTTTTGCAACATCAAGCGCATTGAGCACCTTTAAGTCCCCAGCCATGGCTTCCTACCTTGATTCGCAAGCCCTTTCAGGAAGCCTCTCTCCGCTTTTTCTCTGCAAATATCAACTTAACAGTTGGACCAAAAACTTTAACATGACAAGTTTGATAACATTCACTGTAACGTTCACTGATTAAACTAATTAAGCCAAGTTGATCCGCTTACCAACACTAACCATAAAACCGTAATTTCTTAACTCTTGGCCTCTGAGTCTTTGGTGTCGTTCAAGAAAAGAGAGCTAAAGTCGCCCCTACTCAAGACAGGGCATCATAGTCTCACACAGGTTACGTAATAAAGTAATTAAGAACTAGTGGTATTTGGCTGATAAAGAATGGATTAAAAGCGCCTGCAATTGGGCAATACCGTCCAAGGATTTGGTTCTTTTTCGTTCACACAACTTTGAGAGTGAACAGAAATCTAGCCTAAATAATTTCCAAGATGGTAGGTCCAACTGTTCCATTGTCCACTAGACGCTTTTGAAATTTCTAAAGGATGACAATCAGCTTCCCCATCAAATGATCCCTTTCTCACGCAAATTTTCAAGCGACGTGAAAACAATTGCTGCAGTAGTCTAATAGAAAGGCAAAATTTCCAGACTACAGGGAAAAAGTAGGGCAAAAAATAAGGGAAAATCCTAAGAAATCTCCGTGTTTCCACACTGGACAAAAGAACACCAGTAACGGGATTTAAGGAATGACCTTGACATTTAGACATTTGCAGGGCTCGAGATAAGCAAATACAAGGACAGCCAATGGGGTGTGTCCAGTTAAAAGCTGATAAGGAATGACAGGCTAGAAATTTCCTTGCCATTGTCATTGTACTGACGGAGAAACTTGCCAAGTAAACTGTCCATTGAAGATCTGGAAGAGGACAAAACATGGAAAGAAATTTCCACGAGAGGACAAAACAAGGACCCATCTTTGACGACCGAAAACGTTGACTTACAACACGGACATAGATAGCAGATCCATGGGCCGCTTCCTTTAGAGAGCTGTTTATTTATTTATTTATGTTTTTATCCGAGTTCATGGAAATCTATGACATTAAGAGGAATACATCCAAGTTTAATGAACCATCAACAATGCTAAACTCCGGCCACCTACAACATTTTTATTTTTCAAGTGGGCAGAGGTAACGTTATGTGAGATTCTGGATTTTGATTTACCATATTATATGTATATAACAGACTCTTTATATTCTAATAACTAAGGTAAGAAACTAAGACTCCAAGATCGGACCTTTGGCAGGTATTCGTGGAATATAAAACGGGAAGAGGCAGAGAAACATTTTCTCCCTTTGACAGAAAGTTAAAAACTTTTGAAGCTGAAAGTTACAGGAAAAGGGTGGTTCGAATTATCGGCAAATAAGAAGCAAAAGTTACAGTTTTTAGAAGATTCGGAACTGAAAACCAGAACCCATTTTTTGCTTCAATGATATAGAAAGAGATCACGAGGGATACAAATTTCTGTTGAAAAGATAATTGCCGTATATTTCCCCATCAATATGATGCAACAAGTAAGAGAGTTTAAAATTCCAAAAAGCGACCCAAAAGAGAAAAGAAGAAAGGGGTAGAAACAAAAAAGACAAAGGTGAAGGTAAAGAAAGAAAGTTAGTCCCTTCTCGAGCACACGTGAACAACAGAGGTTAGCTTTTGCATGCACGGACCAGAACAAGCAAAACCAACAAGATGTCTTAGAAAGAACCACAAGACATGCTCGATAGACATAGAGTTGAAGACCATAAAATAACATAAAGAGTTCTCAATACAGACCTGCTAAGCTCTTCTCTGGACGAACACTCGGTGTTGTGTACGTGTTGCCCCTTGCCACGGAGAAAGCAAAGGGTGTTCTGGAAAAAGGAAAAGTGAACTTTTGGACGTGAAAAGACAGAGTTGGGCTAAGGCAAGCAAGAGAGAAAATGGGTACCTTGGTTATGATAGAGCAGAGTTGGGTTTGGGTGTGCTATATATAACAGAGGCCTACCAATCAGAAACAGATTCGATGAGTAATTCCCATTGACCATCTTTCCGTCTTCTCACCTTATTCACACTTCAACTCCACGACTGCCCCCTCAGTCCTGTGTTCTTTGGTTGCTTTAATGAGCTTATATTGCTGTCACTTTAGTTATCTCTTCTAACATACACGGGACGCTAAATTGAAAGTGATTCCTTTCAAATTATAGGACATCGGTGAGTTGCTAAGAAGTTTTTTTAGTTTAAGTGCGATTACGATTACGGGTTTAAACTATATTTATATATATAATCGTTTAAAATTTGAAGTCAGAGTTTTGCTTCTCACAAAGGACCTATCCAACTCGAACAAGAATTAATCTAGATATAAATAATTTAAAGGTGTCTTTTCATAATTGAGACCCTCCTAAGACACCTCATGAGCAATAAAAAAAAAGTGATTCTTTTCATTATTTCCAAACTTCCCATTTAACAAATTTAACGAATTTTCTTTTGTTAAATAAATTTGAAGATGTATACTTATCAAACCTAACAAAGTGAGAAAGGAAATCTTCCAACTATGAAAGAAAATTAAAGGCTTTAAAGCAACTCGAGAGCATCAAGTAAGCATAATCCATATTCTTATGAGTAGGTAAAGTTTGCTGGCTAGTCTTCACATCAATTAGCTTCTTCTTCTTCTTTTTTTACCCCCTTTTCGTGATCTTTACACTAGTTATTGTCTAATAAAAGGTTGGTTTATATAATGGCCACGATGATTTATGCAAAAAGATAAAAGTGTTATAGGAATTGCCAGTTTCTTCGTGAATTCATGCACCAACCTTAGAAATGTCCACGAACCTGTGAATTTCCTCAACCCAGAATTTAAATCGTAGAAGCAATTACAGAGGGAGGAATGTGATACTTCTCCAAACAGAAGGTGTACAACTTTTGTATGTAATTAGTTGGCAAATTTAGTAAGAAAAGAAATACGTACGTGGTTGAACTGATTGGGAAGTTGATTAGTTTTGAACAATAATGTAGAGGCGTCGATGAAGATGAATAAGTCGAGAAAGGACAAAGCCAAAACCATCAACTAGAAAGGTAGGGCAGCTTCTCTCTTTTGTCCCACTCACACACGCAATTCATTGATTAGCTTAGCATGGTGACTTTGGTCAACTTCACCCACATGAGGCACTTGTGAACCGTGGATGGCTTGGCTTGTTTACTTTTGTCACCGGAAGAGTCATATGAGCAATGAACTTCATTCACGCGGCATGTACCATTCAGTATTACTCAAGACAGACAGATGAGATGACGTATAAAATAGCATCCATCTGGCTTTGGCTATCGCATGTTAGTTAAACGGGTTCTTTTTATGTGATTATGGAACATTATAATTAAAATATTCACTCTTATTTAAAATAAATCAGATGTTATTTTTATCAGTGTTCTACTTCTACCTTTCAGAATAGAATTGAACGTACAATTTTGGAGAATGAACTTTTAATTAAATAGCTTGGAATAGAAAGGACAACTGCCTCCTCGTCAGGCTCGCTGAACTAATCAAGGACCAAATCTGTTGCCCGATTGAGATGAACTTTTGGAAAGCTCATATCACTGCTGCGTAAAATTGTAATAAATGGTTTTGGACTGACTTAGGTGATGAAAGTAGAAGAACGAGCTAAAAGTATATAAAATTCATTTTATTTTAAAAAGAAGCATAACTTAATGCTAAAATTTTTTAAAAGATTTGAAGTAAAATATTTTGTTATTCTTGTTATGTAGTACTTGATTGTAAGTCTTAACAAGTAGGACAATTTGTTAAAGACTTTTACCATTTTTATATGTAATGAAAATTCTTTATCTCTTTTAACTAAATTTATTAAAGACCCTCTCTTTTATGTGGGTCATTTGAAAACAATGTATCTACTAATTAATATTAAGACTACGTACTACTGAATTTCTTCATATCAACGAAATTTCTACTAAGTATTGTTGTTGTAAATATGGCTCTGAATAAATCATTGTTATTTAAATATAATTCTAATGAATGATATTATTCTAATTACTTATTGTAAAAATATTTGAGGAGTTAAACTTGTGCTTATAAATGACAAAAAAGACTAATGAATTTAGTTACTCAATGTTTTAAAAATATTTTATGCTTGATCTAAAAATTATTAGGATTTACATTTGAAGTGTTAACTTTTAAAGGATTTTTTAATATCAAATTAATTTCATAATTTTCATATTTGGAGAAATTATTTGTAACTCAAATAAAAAGTGTGCAAGTCAAGTTTCAAGTGATTTATGTATTGCACATAATTTTATTTTTTAATCTAAAACCTCCAATTATTAGGTTATAAACCTTTCTATACAAATAGCCTTTAATTTTTATTCTTAATTGATGTGACAATTTTTCACACTTATTAAGACAGTTAATTGGAAATGGCCCATTTTAACGGATTGTTACTCTCAAATAATTATTCCTTTAAATCTTTTTAATGAAATTGAAGAAGTTTCCCTCCACCACCAATGGCCCATACTTTTGCACCATATAATTACATTATCTTGTACGTCAAGTCAAACTGCCTGACAATGCATTCATTCATTGACTTCAAACGGTGTGTGCGCAGAAATTGCGGACTCTTGTGTACCCACCAATTATTTGTTATCGTGTCATCGTGCTTTTATACTGGGTGATTAACTTTTCGTATAGTTCTGGTATAATGTTTATACTGCTTAGGGGTAGTGTGCTGCTGGATCACACAGGTAATTGGGCATGATAAAAGTTTCAGTCTGTTCTTTTTCACTCTATTTGTTTACTTATTGCAGGCATTCCTCCGCCTTAACATCATTCTGTGATGGACAAACTGAGTTAGGGTAGGTCGAACTCTGGCAATTGTTCTACAGCCTCCGCGTACTCAATGCTTATGGAGCATTATCCCCACGATTGCACCGAATTTTGGCAGCTTATCTGACTCTAGACTAGTCCCCAACACATTCATTTTTTCCTCTTATTGCTGGCCCAAGATAAGCTACTGTCCAATCAACAACGGCTGTGACAGCACCTTCATCCGATGGCCGCCTGTCATCACTGTCAGGCTGAGGAATCTTCTCTCCATGTGATGTGAGATTGCACTAAAGTTAGACACTTGTGGCTCACCTTCCCTACACAGGCCCTCTCTCCCGATTTTTTCACCCTTTGGGTACACGATTAGCTGTCCAGAAATTTTCAAAGTTCTCGCCAGATTTGTGGATTTGACTAGTCCCTTATTTTTGGGACGGTCTGTTAGTTCTTGTGGTCGTGGCGGAATCGATCAATTTTTTACCCTCATTTCTCCTGACCTACTTCTCTAGTTCATACCATTCTGAAATATGTGCACTAGCTCCACACTGCTTCGAGATGGTATGGGGGAGCAGTGCCAGGACACCACACGCGGCACATGCAGCTCATCGACTGGAGTCCTCCAGAGCCGGAATGAGTGAAACTCATCACGGACGGACCGAGTCGGACAGATCCATCATTGGCCTCCGTGGGTGGCCTTATCAGGGACAACACCGGCTCTTGGCTTGGAGGTTTTGTCCAACACCTGGGTTGGTGTTCATCTTTCACCGCCGAGCTTTGGGGTGTTTTTACCGATTTACAGCTGGCCTGGGATCTTGGCTACCGCAGGGTGATCTTGGAGTTGGACTCCCAAGTAGCTCTGCAATCCATTTCTGCTTCCGATATCGCCTAACCTCTACTAATCTCCTCATTTTCGGCATCATTCAATTGGACGATTCTACCATGTCACGCATACCAGGAAGGCAATCGGTACGTAGACTGGCTCGCTGCTTTTACAGTCAATTTTGATTTGGGGGTTACCACATTTATAAATGCGCCCCTCAGGTGCCTTTCAATCCTCCTAGAGGATATGACAGGGTCTCGACACCCATACAGTATTATGTAACTGTTTGTTCTCTTTTCCTTTTTAAATTCAATGAAAAACAAAAAGTATTTGTCTGCATATATATGATATGATTTGTCAACTCTTCTTGGTACTCATTTGATAACTCTAAAAGAAAATAGAAAGTGGGTTTGGCCATTTTTTAGTGAAGTGCTCAATTTTCTTTAGTGGGAAGCCTTTGAATTGTTGAGTAAGCTTAAGTGCATGCTAAGCCGAACATGGACCGCCAAACATGAGCAATCAAAGACCTTTTTTGTTTTTCTAGCCTAAAACGAAATGACGCTTTCACGTGAAAGGTGCCACCGCGAAATCAATCTATTGACAAGCATAACAGGATTGTTTATGAAATTAGCAAAGTAATTACAGTTCAAATGACGTCTATTAATTATACCCTCTTTCTTTCACAACTCAACATATTGAGAAATCAATCTAATTAATTAAGTAGCACTAGGATCAAAACCCAAAATTTCATCATGTACACACATACTAAATTGGAGCTAATACTGATAATTTACTTCACTAAGCACCTCCCACCAAGCGTAGTTCAAGCTCTCACATGTCACTCAAAATGTGCCAGACTCCTTGCTCGACCACACTTTTAATTTCCTTTTAACATAATGTTTAATCTTCATCGATACTCAACTCAACATGTAAATATGTCATACGTGTACAATTCAAAAGTTAATCAATGAATCAAATACAAACATTTAATTTAGGATCATAATTTGACTCTCCATGATAATTAATATTGTTTTTACGGAAACAGTGTCATCGTTCATTATTACACTTTCCAAAAGTCACCGACGAAAAGACTCAACTCAAGTGACGCTCCGATCAGCGATTCTACTACAACTCGGGGGTTTGGATGAGAAAGGTGAGTATTAGGAATATTGTGTAAATATTTTATATTCTTTCCACGTTTGTATATATTAAGAGGAGTGTCGGGCAGGTTTCTTATAAATACTGAAAATTTTCTTCTCTTCATCTGTGAGCAGCGAGCAAAGGTCGAAGGCCTGGTCCTCTTGTCTTGTAGACTGAAATTCTCATATTTGTTCATTGAGCAAAGGTTATTAAAGAGTCCTCTTTTCTTGATTCATTTGAGCAAAGGTTACATCGAGGCCCTCTGATACTCACGTATTTTCCAGCTTGCATTGGTTCTCAATACTCGGTGTTTTTAACGTCGTGTTTTCAACGTCATGACTGACGGGACCAAAAATAAAGTTGTCTCTATTTTATCTTCATCCCTCTCATGGTCCAGGCTTGATCTTAACTGATATAAAATTGAATGGTAGAAATTATGCATATTGAGAGGCCTCTATTCTCATTAATTTAGAGGCTAAAAATAAAGTTGTCACTATTGTATCTTCATCCCTCTCTTGATCCAGGCTTGATCTTAACTGATATAAAATTGAATGGTAGAAATTATGCATATTGAGAGGCCTCCTTTCTCTTTGATTTTGAGGCTAAAAATAAAGTTGTCTCTATTTTATCTTCATCCCTCTCATGGTCCAGGTTTGATCTTAACTGCTATAAAATTGAATGGTAGTAATTATGCATATTGAGAGGCCTTTATTCTCATTAATTTAGAGGCTAAAAATAAAGTTGTCTCTATTTTGTCTTCATCCATAGTCCAGGGTTGTTCTTAACTGATATAGAACTGAATGGTAAAAATTATGCAGATTGGGAGGCCTTTATTGTCATTGTTTTGGAGGCTAAAAGTAAAGTTGCCTTTGTTGATGGAACTATTGCTAAACCTAATAAAAAGGCCAAATGTGTATTTTAAACCCCAATGTTTACATGCGAATATAAGTTGAATTTTAATGTTTCGAAGTGTTCAATTTAATACTCATGTTTTTAATGTCATGATTGACGGGAGCAAAAATAAAATTGCCTCCATTTTATCTTCATTCTTTTCATGGTCCAGGCTTGATCTTATTAACTGATATAAAACTTAATGGTAGAAATCATACTGATTGGGAGGCTTCTATTCTCATTGGTTTCGAGGCTAAAAATAAAGTTGTCTCCATTCTATCTTCATCCCTGTTTCAAGCTTGATCTTAACTAATATAGAATTGAATGGTAGAAATTATACAGATTGGGAGGCCTCTATCTCATTAGTTTGGAGGCTAAAAGTAAAGTTGTCTTTGTTGATGGAACTATTGCTAAACCAAATAAAAAGGCCAAATGTGTATTTTAAACCTCAACGTTTACATCAGAATATAAGTTTAATTTTAATGTTTCAAAGCGTTCAATTTAATACTCGTGTTTTTAACGGCATGACATGACGAGCCCAAAAACAAAGTTGTCTCCATTTTATCTTCATCCCTGTAATGGTCAAGGCTTGATCTTAACTAATATAAAATTGAATGGTAGAAATTATGCAGATTGGGAGGCCTTTATTCTCATTAGTTTAGAGGCTAAAATTAAAGTTGTCTCCATTCTGTCTTCATCCCTGTCTAGGCTTAATCTTAACTGATATAGAACTGAATGGTAGAAATTATGCAGATTAGGAGGCCTCTATTCTCATTGGTTTGAAGGCTAAAAGTAAAGTTGCCTTTGTTGATGGAACTATTGCTAAATCTAATAAAAAGGCCAAATGTGTATTTTAAACGTTTACATCAGAATATAAGTTGAATTTTAATGTTTTGAAGCATTCAACTTAAATCTCAATATTTACAAAACATTCTAAACAGACCCTAAAAGGAAGAAAAATCTAACAGAGTTATCCTGTCAGTTAAATGTCATGTCATAGATGACGTGAATTTTTTTTAATATGTGCACATCGGTGGGACATAACAATTGTTGATGGCATTCTTTTATTTAAATGAAAGTAAGTCTCAGAACTTCAATACTCATCCTTCGCAAAATCCCTTTAATACTTACCATTTTAGCCTTCACAAAATCCCTAATTCATAAAATTCACAAGCCATTAATCACAAAATCCATAATTCTTCAAACGATTATAGAAACAAATCCCTAACTCTCCCATTGCATTAAGATGTTTGGCGAAATCTTGCACACTCTTTTGCTGGGTCAATCGCAACAATAGCAAGCGCAATCACAGTAACACGTTCAATCACCTCCTGCCACCTCTATCGGATTTCTGGAAAACAAGATAGGGACAATACATTATGGTAGGCTCATTGTTTTGTCTGGATTTTAGTTTATGTTTATTATATGTTGTAGTCCCCTATTCCTTATTGATTTGATGATCCTTTCGTCTAGCTTTTTGTTTATGTCTATTGTAAATTGTGGTCCCCTATTTTCCACCTAAGCTCGAAATGCTTCTTAAGTTGTTCCATGTATGTTGTGGTCCCATATTCCAAGATTTAGTTTTGAGGATTTCCTATTGACAATGAATGTATTGGTAAAGATATTGACAATGAATGTATTGGTAAAGATAAAATAATAGAGTTATACAAAATTGAATTTCCTTTAATCATTTAATTAAGAACAAACTAACTAAATATTTAACAATAATTTGCATAGTTAATTACGACTGTATTACATTCAATAGTGTTGCCTATTGGATATCTTACATTAATTACATAAGATTCAAAGTTCCACTTCATAGGGAGAAATCAATTTACTATGCTCTTTAATACTTTTCTAGGATTGATCTTCATCTGGTCAAATCATACCTCCATTTGCAACCCGATAAATTTTAGAATTGTCATTGTCAAAATTTCTTTCATGTTAGTTACATATATGTATTCTTTACAAGGATAGCTTTTTAAAACTTAATCTTAGCATTAGCATAACAAGTTTTAATTTTCTATAGAACAAACTTCTACTAAAAAGTTGTGCCTTATTCAAGACAATAACAAAAACTATAACCTTTACTATAAAAGTTTTAATTTGCTTGCTTATGTATTATTTTCAATGCATTGTGACGTTGGACTCAGTTTGTAAGGGACTCTGTCTGTTTTTTATGAAGTATGTCACTTTTACATGGATCTTTAGTTGACAAATTTTGGGATAACTTTATATTTATAATTGTTGATATTTACCCAAAAGTATTACAAAATGCTACAAAAATCTTGCTCCTCACATTTATAGATGATTGCTACAGGAAGTCCAAATTCCTCGCATTATATAACCATGCGTTGTAACTTATTAGAAATGTAATTTTTTGGCCTACTATTGATGCAGAAGTAATAAAACCCCCATCTAGTTATGCCATGAAGACCTAAAAAAGATAGAATGATAGGAGTAAATGAGCTAATAAGTTGAAAAATCCAAACAAATTAACTCAAAAGGGTTAAGTACAAAAATGTAGGAAATGTGGCGATTCTGGCCACAATTCCGAAAAATGTAAGAATGAAGACTCAACTCAACCTACTCAACAATCCCCACAGGTATAAAACATTCCTTGATTACCAAACCTTGTTTTGATTACTATGTATTGCTTCATATATTTCATGATATTTATGTCATTTTTTAATTATCAAAGTGACAATGATATTTACGTTATATTTATTAGGTCATTTCCAAGGTCACTTCACAAGTGTTCAGTGTTCGGTTCTAATACAATTGAACATATGATTATATCGAGTCAACATAGCAATATTGTGAGTATATAAACATTCATCACATTATTAATAACTTTCACAAATGAATAATGTTAACAATATGTGTGTTTGTAGGTTGTTAGCTCTTCACATAGTAGTAAACGAAAGTATGGAGAAATTGATCCACATTCATTCAATTTTTCTTTTGAACTAAGAGGTCTAAGGTTCAAAGGACAACGTAGCATCACTTCCCAATAGTTACAAACCTAAGAAATGAGGAATAAAGCATCATTGAATCAACCAGTACATGATCAACCTTCTCATTCAAGTGCAAATGAGGGAAACAATATGGTTGATTCCTAAACTATACATTAACGTTGTCTATGTATTGTTAGAACTATAGTTATTGGATCCAATCACTTTTGTATAATAGATCTAATCACTTTTGTATATGGATAGATAAATGTCACAATGTAATTATTTACTTATATACTACTCTGATTATTTATTGTGATATCACTTTTATATATACTTGTTGATGAATTTTACAACTATTAATTGGACATCAATAAGGCATCTTTGTGAATAACAAAATAATAAAGACAAAGCACAATATATTATAACTTATTTTAAATTTTTATTCATTATAATTCAAGTTTTTTAAAAAATACTACAATTTAATTTCACTTACCTATAACAAACCACATTATAACACTTACTATAAGCACCAAAAACCTTATTACGAAAATCACTTAAATGATTTCAACTCATTTTTCTCTTTTGTCAACAAAATAATGTATTCTTTCATTAGCTTTATTTTCTCCTCAATTTCTAATGTTGTACGTGATTTAATTGTGGTTTGTTAAGTCTACTTCTTGAACATATTCATTCATAATTTGTGAATTACTTCAACAACTCTCTCAGTAAATTTATCATCATACTATTTGAAAAATTCACATCTTCCAATATGAAAGAAAATTAATAATTAATAAGATAAACATTAAACATATATACAAACAATTTTACCTTTACAAAAAATAAACTTACAGGATATTTGAGGTAGAAATAAAACTTCTTCCTAGGTTATTATCACTCTATGAAGTTCTTAACAAGCTTTTAAACCATAATAACACACCATATAACCATCATTTGAATTTAATGTGGTATTACTTGAAGACATCGCATCCATAGATTTAGGTATTTGTTACAAAATTATATTAGGTCAAGGGATTATACTCACTCCTTATAAAAGTAAAGAGTCAAGGTTCTAAATAGATGTAAAGGTAGAATCTGAACAAGGTCTAATAAAAGAGACTTTCAACTTCTTCTTTAATACTCTTAGTTCTCCTATAAATAGCTCCTCTTCAATTTGCATTCTTTAATCTATTATCAATGGGCAAATTACTAACCTATAGGTTGATTTCCTAGCCAATCCTTTCACTAACATAAATGTAAAGGTAGAATCTTAACTTTAAAAAAAATGGTAACTATATATAAACCCTTTTACCTGTAGATATATACACACAATCCTATAAGCATGACCAGAAGCATCCATAGATAAGTAAATATACATACTATCCATTCAAATATAAGTGTCACAACATCATTCAAACCTTATGTAAAAACCTGATCATCAGAAAATTGATATCAAGGAAAAAAAGGATACAAACCATTTAGGAAACAAAGCAGATATAGACAAGATCATATATAAGTGAGGTTAAACAAAATTACATGGCTAGTAAAATGTATTTTGCTTGCTTACATTATTAAAGAGATGTAGAAAGCCCAAACTAGCAAATCAAAAGGCACACTTTTCTCCAACATATCATTATAATACTCTTTAGTTAACTACCTTCCTTTATCTTTAAAGGCCCATACTTGTTCCATACTTTCCATATCCTTTTCTTTTTTTTAACAAGTCAATGTATTCACCATACACCAAAAAAATTAATTCAATACTGATAGAACCCAATCACTAAACAATTAATTCAACATGCTCAGGCAGTAGAGGAGTCTGAAATATCGTAGCTCAAATAAAGGATAATAGCAATAAGAGAAATATAGCAATACACAATAAATTATCTTAAACCTAGCTATTTAAGAGGTCAATACTCTCCCTAGCCTATGGCTTAATCCTACAATGATTCTCCTTAGTTAATCTTTCATTTCCCACAGTCTTATTATTTCCTATAATTGTTAGAAAATATCCCATCCGCTTCCACATAACCAACAAAATTTCTCAAAATCAACAATGGAAATAATTGCCTTGAAACTATGAACAAGTACCTTAATAAGTAGGACACTCGAGAAAAATGAAGTGTAGCCAAATGTGCAGGAGGAGATCATATAACATGTAACATGATTAAGAGTGTGAGAAGGGATTTTTCCTATCTTATTTCCCATAAATTTGAAAGAGGTGCACAAGAGGTGATTGAACGTAGTATTGCGATTGAATTTTGTGCAAACATTTGAACAAAGTGGGAGAGTTAAGGATTTGGTTATGCAATCATTTAAAGAATTAGGGATTGTAATTGTTGTGAACCAGGGATTTTATAACGGATAAAACGATGATATTTAAGTTTTGGAACCCACAAAAAATGTTACATCAGTAAGTGTTGAGTACCATTGAAGTGCACAAAATTTTTTTAAAAAGCCAAGTCATATATGACGTGGCATTTAACTTATGGAAGGTAACCCTCGTTAGATTTTTGTCCTTATAGGATCTGTTTCAAACGTTTTGTAAATGTTAGGGTTCAAATTGGAAGCTCCAAAACGTTAGGGTTTAACTTATATTATGATGTAAAAGTTAATGTTTAAAATACACTGTTGTCCCTAATAAAAAAGATGAAAGGTATGGTTCCTCATATATAATTAATTCAATGATAGTTGTTTGGATTAAAAAAAAAAGAGGATCCTACTATACATGCTAGTGTTCGAATTATTAAGAAGGTAAGAAAAATTTGGGATGAGTTGAAAACTAGCTTTGAAATTAAAAATGGGCTACAAATTTATCAATTGTAGAATGTGATGTACAAAACTAAAAAAGAGGGTATGTCAGTAATGGATTATTATACAAATCTTAAAGTTATATACGATGAACTTGTTAGCTTGTCTTTTGTGGAACTGAAATTGTTTGCTTGGTTTGAAATTATGAAAAATTTCCAATTTCTTATGGGACTTAATGACGAGATTTTTGATCATGTGCATCACACCATTATCAATATAGATCCCCTTCCATATATTAACCATGTATATGCCATAGTGACACAGCAAGAAAGTCATAAATCAATCACCTGAGATTGAGAATGCCCACTTGGTGTTGTAAGTTTTGTAGTGCAAGGACTTGTACGTAACAAGGGAATCAATATGGGTGATTTAGAAAGCTCATTTTTTGGTGGCCGTCTGTTGTGCACTAATTGTGGTAAATTTAATTACACACTTAAGAATCGTTGTAAACACATTAGCTATCCATCCAATTAGGATCATGGAAAAGGATGTAATAATCACAAACAAGGCTAAGGTACTGATGGTGGATAAGTTCGTGGGTCTGAAGGTTTATTTGGCATAGGCACTGGTAAAACTCTATCAACAAGTGCAACTACGATGGTCAAGCTAGAAGCACCAACAACTTAAGATGTGGGTAGTTTAGCATCCAAGGTAAACAATAGTGGTATGAAATCAAATTTTCTTGATTTCATTGAAGAGAAGTCTCCTTTCTCTCATTAATACCTCACCCACTTCTGAGAAGTTATAAGGTAAACACCATACCTAACAGTTGATTAATAGTGGTGTTTCTCAACACATGACAGGAAATATTCCTTTGTTACATAATATTAAGGATCTTGTGCCATTGCCAATAGGCTTACTAGGTGGTGTTTTTTATCACAATTACTAAAGAAGGATGTGTTACATTGACTTTATGCCTTAAATTACGAAATGTTTTATTTGTGCGTAGTTTAACTTATAAGTTAATCTCTGTTGACTGATTGATTGAAGATAATAGTTGCAATATGATTTTTTGTAATCATCTTTTTGTGATATAGGACCACTTTACAAGAAACCTGATTGGAATGGGTGAAAGGTGTGATGGGGTCATTCACTACAAGCTCATGATAATGGTAGTGGCATCAGTGGCAAGTGTAGTGACTCCTACAAACTTTAGCATCAAAGGATTGGTTATCTTACTAGGCAACCTCTCATGTTTTTTCCTGGAATGGTAGTTAGTTCTAAAAATAAGAATGAACCATGGAATGTCTGCTAGCGTGTAAAACAAACAAGAAATCCTTTTCCTTTGAGTTTGAGTCATGCTAAAGATTATTTTGATTTGGTACATTGTGATAATTGGGGGAATTTATCGTAAAAGATATTTTATGAATGATTATTTTGATTTGGTACACTGTGATATTTGGGGGATTTATTATAAAAGATATTTTGTGATACATTATTTTTTTAGTATTATTGATGATTGAGGTGTGTGGATATATTTGTTGTATGATAAAGTAAAAGTTGGTATATAATTACAAAATTTGTATATCATAGTTAAAAATCAACTTATTCATTCTATCAATGTTATTCGTATAATGGCTATGAATTTGAATTGATTCCTATGATAAGATTTTACTTAGAGAATGGCATGTTGCATGAGACAAGCATTGTAGACACATCACAACAAAATAGTAGGATAGAACATAAACATCGTCATATTTTAGATGTCACAAAGGCAATTTGTTTTCAAGCAAAGTTACATATTGAATTTTGGGTTGATTGTATGTTAAGAATAGGGTATCTCACTAATAGGACAACTACCCCACTTTTAAATGGAAAAACTCCATAAGAAATTTTGTTTTCTTCTCCCCCTCTTTATATTCATACTCAGAATCTAGGATGCTTATGTTATGAACATAATAATTTTTGTGAAAAAGATAAATTTAGAGCTCATGGTTGAAAATGTATTTTTTTGCTAACCATAAGGAAAGAAAAGGTGGAGACTTTATGATCTTGATACTCATGACATTTTTATTTATAGAGATGTTATATTTTATAAATCAATTGCATCAATAAAAAAATAAATCATATCAATGTATTAACATAGGGTTCATCTAACCTAAATACTAACAAGTTGTTTAGTTATGCATTATCGAAAATGAAATCAAACATACATTGAAAGAAAAATGAATTGAAAACAATGAGATCATAATTATAAATCTCCCTAATTGTCTTTTATCGAATATTCTTGCTATGTAGAGATTTGATCTTGCATTCTGATGGATCTTTCGATGTATTCCTCATTTTTTTGCTTCTTTGGATCAAAATTGCCCTTTGAGAACGATCTCCACATTTGGAATCGCCTCCCTCCATTTTCTTTCCTTCTTAACCTTCAAAAACATCTTTTTATAATGAAATTTAGGTTTATGGGAGATGCACAGGATGATGCACAGTCGTGCATCAAACACTGCATAACTAAAGTGTCTAAAAATTATGAAACTACACGGCTAGGCATCCCTTCTGTGCTCCAAATCTTTGTTTTATGTTGTATTTCCTTCTGAATTATTCTCCTTTTAGTCCACAAATGCAATTATTCTCTGTAAACACACTTGGAGTAAATTAAGTACCAAATATATAATAAAAGTATAAAATATCAAGCATATCAAATATAAGGTAAAAATATGATCAATGATCCATTTATCATTAACATATGCACATTTTTAGTTGTTGTTATGGTCAAAGGATGGGAAGTTTATCAATTTTGATGTTATTAATGCATTTATACACGATGATCTTAACGAGGAGGTATATATGTGTCTCCCTCCTAGCTTCTCTACATCTCATTCTCGTAAGGTGTGCCATCTTTTTAAGTCATTATATGGGCTCTATTGGTCTCCCCATAATTGGTTTTCCAAACTTGCCTTTTACTCTTCATAAGGTTGGTTTTCTCTATTCACATGTTGATTATGCTCTATTTACCTATTAAAAGGGAAATAATTTTCTTTCTGTCTTAGAGTATGTTGATGATATTATCCTCTTAGGAAATAATTTTGTGGCTTGTTCTTCAAAAAGTACCTTAACTAGTGCTTGCAAATTAAATACCTAAGTCCTCTTAAATATTTTTTTTGGTAGTGAAGTTGTTTGTATTCCAAAAGGCTTATTTCTTTCTCAGTAAAAGTACACCTTAATATCTTGACCGAAGTTGGTCTCACTGATGCTAAACCTACACTTTTTTCAACAGAAAAAAAATCATTCTCTAAGAATTGCTTTGGGTCCACCCTTGACAGATCTTAGACAATACCATTGTTTGGTATATTTGACGATTACTCACCCTAACATTTGTTACTTTGTTTATGTCTTACCTCAGTTAATGCATGACCCTTATTAGGAGCACTTAAATGATGCTTATCATATTTTGCACTACCTTGAAAGGAGCTTGGGTCAAGGTTTATTATTGCATGCTAAATCTTATTTGCTACTTTATGCATATTGTGATTTTGATTAGGCAAGTTGCCCTGTTACCCATCATTTTTTCACTGGTTTTGTTAAAGTTGATCAATCATCAATGTCTTGGAAAACTAAAAAGCAACCCACAATATCTCATTCTTTTGTTAAGGTCAAATATTGTGCTATGGTTATTATAACTTGTGAGTTATCTTGGCTTAAATCTTTTCTAGTAGCATTTGGAGTTTTTCATACGTAACCTATGCAGTTGTTTTGTGACAATCAAATAGTCACGCACATAACAGTGAATCTAGTTTTTCACAAGAGGACTAAACATATCGAGATTGACTATCATTTTATTTGAGAGCACCTCTTGGCAGGAAATATTAGCACCGTTTATGTTCAATTTCAATACAACTTGCAGACATTTTGATCAAGGCTTTGAATAAAATTCAATTTCTTTTTTCCTTTGCAGATTTTGATGCCCCAATTTAAGGGAGAATATTAGTAATGTTGTGTAAATATTATTGTAAATATTTTATATTCTTTCCACATTTGTATATATTACGAGAAGTGTAGGGCATTTTTCTTATAAACAAGGTATTTCACCTACTTAAGGCAATTACACAAGAATATAAAGTATAACGAATTTGACTCATCATTTTCTCGTAAGAGAGCAACCTATTCACTTTGTTAAGACCTCCTTCTTGCAAAAAGATTATAAAAAAGAAGGTGAATTATATATATACATAAGAAGAATATCCACTTTCTCATTATTGCCAATCCTGGAGAGGGAGCAAAAGGATTGCTACATTGTTTAATTAAAATAATCTCATGCTTTCAACTATTTCACTACAAGAAGAAGGGCACTTACCGATGGAATTTTCCCGCGAAAACTGTGGAGATTTCGTCGGTAACAAAATTTGCCAACGGAAAAGTGCAATGGAGCCTGACGTCGACGTGGGCACGGTTGGTATATGTTACCGACAGTTAGGCAATACGGTTGGTAATATATTACCGATGGAATAGGAAAACTGTCGATAAAGTTGGTAGGAATTTACCGATAGAACTGTCGGAGAGGGCAGAAATATATTCCGACTGTTCCGTCGAAAAATTACCACCAACATTACCGACGATGATTCTGTTCCATCGGTAATATATTACCGACGGAAACCCTTGTCATCGATAATTGCAACCCTTCATCAAATACACCCTTGATTGCTTAATACACTTGTTAGATCGCTGAAGTCGCCTTTAATTCTTTGTAAATGTCTTGTTGAATGACAATTTTTCGAAAATCTGGTTGTGAAATTTGATTTCAATTTGAAGAATTATAAATTATCGTTACATAAGTTTTGAAAATTTGAACCCATGGAATTTGTTTACATGTTCATAAAAAGAAAAAAGTCTTTCCTAACTGATAATTAAAACATTATATAATACATAAATGAATACCAGATCAATGACAACAACAATCCTATTGTCCTAGTGAGCGTGGCTGATGTGAGTCTCTATCCCTTGATCTCATTTGGTCCATGTCATTTCTGAGCTGACTTATTACCTCCATCAACGTCTGAACTATGGCCTCAAGCTGATTGATACGAAGCATTGTCGGATCTGAACTAGATGCTACTGTTGTCGACGTAGTAGAGGAGTGCGAATAAAATGTGTTGGCATATGAGCCTAGGCCAAATATCCGTCCCCGACTGTCCTTACCACCCACTGCATCAAAATATACCTGGGTCTCATCAATAGGTTGTTCATCTTCCGAATGTTGCCCAATTGTTTGTTGTATTTGGTCATATTAAGAGGCAATGCTGATATTATAATTATTAAGTGATAATTATTAAGATTAAATGTTAAACTATAAAATTCACATACATTTAATTCTTGACATCGGCTGTTGACGAATGTCACACCGTTATGTTTCTTCGTGTGAGTATGCAAAAACAACTGATAGGTTGTAGGCCTAACGCACATAGACTTTTCCTGTATAACATTGAAAAGTAATAAGTTAAACTAGAATTTATAAAAATTTCGGCAAAGTCTCTTCTGTTTTTATGATATTACCCTCTGTTCAAGAAAGCAAAGTACTCAACCTAGCTATAAATGGCACCAGCAAATTACTCCACACAGTTATGATCATTAGACATACTACATGTATATGTTCATCACAACATTCACACATCAATTTACATTTAAATATAGCAAAGTAAACATTTAGAATTTAAATGTAATATTTATATACTTACAAGTCTCTCTGCATACTCGCGGTGAGTAATTGATCCTCCCGTATGAACGGGAAGACTGTCTGCCCCTAACCTACCATGTCTGTTGGTGAAGTTACGGTCCGATATGCGCATTGCGTCAGGTGATCTCTAGTACTCTAGCCAACGACTCCATGTGGACTCAGAAATGAAAGAGGGTCGTACACTAGCATTGTGTATTTGATTAATAAAATAGCGATAGCGTGTACAAGCTCGCCACTCCCGTACACTATTTATTATCCCGTCGAGTTTAGAACTCCAGTAAAAATGTTTATGAAAATAAAAGGAATAAATTCGATAACTTATAATCTATTTATATGTATGTTATT
>JANIJH010000009.1:28108661-28119959 GCA_024520975.1 Erythroxylum areolatum | reverse complement strand
GTTAGGTCCCGTCTATTTTGGAAGAGGCGACATAACCAGTGAGAGGGACTGAAACATTTGGAGCGGGAGTGGCCGATGGGCTTGTTGGAGACGATGGGGCAGCAGGAGGCGGTGAAGCTGCTGGTGCATCACCTTCCATTTCCTCACCCTCAAGCTGAGCAACAGCATCTGCAGCATCTTGAGCTCCTGTGCCAATGGCTCTGTCTTTCCCAAACACAAACTCAAGTCTAGGGTAAAGTGGGAAAGGCTTTCTAGGAGTGTAGTACTTATTAGGGTGTTTCTGAAAAAAAAAAAAGCAAACATATTCTTAGCATGATATACATTAACTATTATTAGGATGCTTGTATAAACAACCTACAAACAACCTACCCTTGTCCATTCGTCCAGCACTTGCTTGTTGTCAACCTCAACGCATTACTTGCTTTCATTCCAACCAAACCCACTGCAGTTCATCATGTCAAAGGCTATCTGATATTTTTCCTTCAACCTCTTGTGCTTATTTTGTACATGCCTCTTCCTAAAGCCACAATCACATTTCTGGCTGATGAGTGTCTCTTATTAAAGAGCTCTTCTAGGTTCCTAGGTGCCCTTCCATCTCTTGCACACTCTTGAATATGGTATATTGTGCCTCTAAAAGGAGCAAGAAAGCCAGGACCATTGGTATAGCCAGTATCTACTAAGTAGTAATTTCCTATAAACAAATGACAGTATTAGTATTGTATTTGTAATCATCCAAAACAAAGGAAATTTCTAACAATTCGTATCTTGCATACCCCTTGGAACTTGAAGTCCATTAGGCCTAGTAACAATATCATGCAGAACCCTTGAATCCGCTGCTGAACCCTCCCATCCAGCAAGAACATAAACAAAGTTTAAGTTCTTATCACACACTCCTAACACATTAGTGCATATTTTCCCTCTCCTACCTCTGTATCTGGGTTTGTCTGCCTGGGGAACTATTATTTCTAAATAGGTCCCATCTAGAGCACCAAGGCAGCCCTTTGATCAAAATTCCAACAAAAAAAAGTTCAAGTTTACTAAATTAAAAAAATGAAATTAGACAATATATTGCCGCTAATTAATTTAACTTACCTTAAACTATTTCCATCTATTGTCTGTGCAATCCTTAGGAATTGATATGGGCTTGACATACAACATATGTTGAAGCTTAAGTACAACCTTCAACACACTATGGAAGACCCTACTTATTGTTTCTCATGACCTCTTAAACCGAACTTGTAATACTCTATTAGATTCATTTTGTGCCAATATTCTTAGGAAGATTAACACTTTTTCTTCAATAGGCACATGGCCAATATTCGTCAACCCACCATGGACCTTAAGCATTTCACATAACAATTTAAATGCATTATAGTCCATCCTTAAATCTCACTAGCTATTCCTATCAGCCTCATGCAAAATCCTATCTATATTGGCTAACCTAGTTGGTACTGTCAATGCCCTACTATCTGTAGCATTTGCACTCCTACGCCGTTTTTTGGTGTATACATACAAGCATAACAACAGGAACATTCTCATTAAATCCAAATCCCCATTCCAAAGCTCAAACAACGCCAGAGCGTTAAATATAGCAGCATGATTCTTGTTATCCATATTTGTAAATAAAAACTATCTACAAAGAGAAAAAAATATAATGATCATAATCAACAAACAAACAACAATACAAGCGTAAAGATGAGCATTATGCATACTGGTGTAGAAAAATCTGAAGTCCAGCAATATACCCACTGGCATTTTCAAAAGTTTCCCACTCTTTTTCAATGATCTTAATTCTGTGGTAACTGTCTTAATTCATAGATGTTTCTTAGTAGATATATGTCAAATATAGCACAACTAATAAACAGTAGCATGTATACATGGAAAAGCATCATTCTGAAAAATTTTACTTGCAATATCTTCAATATCTTCAACATAACCTTCAATTGTGAAATATATGTTGTATGGAGAGAGAAATCCGAGACTGTTCTAGGACAAATCTCTAGATTAGTATGCTTCTATTTCCAAAACTTTAAGCTAGATCAAAAAAATAATCATAATCTCAAAGGTGCATATCAAATTCAGTATAAAGATGATGGAATTTGCTTAATGATGGTGAAACTTGTAGCTATAGCACCAAATTTTCTTTTCCAGTAACACTTTCATGACTTATCTTCCTCTTGAATGCGTCTTCAAAGTAGATACAACATATTAATTAAGTTGCTCCAATTAATAAGTTATCAATTAGGAAGCTTTGTCAATATCTCTAGTATTATGTTCTATGTAGTTTTTGGATTTGTATGGAGCAATTTAACCAAAAGGGTAAAGTTAATGATAGTTTAAAGAGTCTCTCTGCAGAAAACAGACTGCTATCTTTATGAGAGACTTCTTTATACCCAATATTGTCACTATATGTAAAAAAAGCAAAATCCAACCAAGCAACGGAGAATTAATCAACTCAATTCCTGCAGAAAGTTAAGAAAATATGAATATGGGAGATTAAGTCGCATGAAATGCATGTCTATAAATAAAAATCTGAAATGTTCTACTACTGCATTCCATGTAGGAGTGTTAAAATTTCAGTACATCGAAACAACAGATGAGTTTTATCAGATAATAAGATAAAATTGCCACAAGACACAAATATAACAATACCAAACAAGAATAATCTCTATTACTGCAGTATATATATGTTAAGTATCATTCACCAAAGAAGGGATAATAAGAACACAGAACTGGTGAAACCAATGTTTACCAAAACCATTTCTTTCTTCTTTTATATTTGATTCAACCAAACCAAAGGTATTGTTTTGGAAAAAATTTCGTGAAAGAAACCAAACGTCTCAAGCATAGTAAAAACACAATCATGGTGTGAAAAAGGAAACCCAAGTATATATATCAACCACAGAAGTGTCTCAAACTTCAATTCATTTGACACACTAGGACGACACATACGCATCAAACATATGGACGGCACATGCGCAAGAAAATGGAAGTAATTAGGTAGACTAAACACAAGCACAGTAGCATACCAAACATTTGAATGCAGAAATAAAGAGACAAGTAAAGATATCAAGTGGAGACCCTCCTGCTCTATGAAGAAGTGAATCTCTCTCAGGGTAAGGGGCAAAAAATGGAACGTACTTCAGAGGCAAAATCAAGACAAAGCAATATTCAATTAATTGCAATGATTTCAAGCCAACAAACATTAGAAATTTTGAGACCACAAATCATTAAGTAATGCAGAGACTAACTGAAGGGTGTAATATTATCAGCTTACTATCAGAAATCCTTTCAATGAACTAAGCATGGTATAACAGAAAATAAGACAGCACAAGTTACAAGTTCCAATTTTGACCTATACCAAGAAAGATAAATCAGTCACCCAAAAGTGTTTATTGGCATATAGTTTCCTTTTCATTCTAAATTACAGGATTTGATGGATATTTTGACTATCAAACGAGTTTCTGAATAGGGGTTCCTACTATAAAACTTCAATCTAGTCTCTATCAGTGCAATAAGTTTCCAAATAAAATAAAGGCATCTAAGGCCACAACCTGTACATTATAACTGAACAACTAGCAGTAGAAGCAACGGAGAGAGCATCGAGAAATAAATATCTGTCACCTATGAATATGTGACATACTTGGTTTTGAGGAGTAATGGAGCACTCTCGTGCTATCTCTCTATTTAGGTATGGGTGTTGCGTAATTACAAGAACAAGCAAGTAAGCAATTCATATGTCGAGAATAGAGAGAGAAGGTCTGTAAGGGGAAAAGCACAGGACATAAGTGCAATCTGGTTGAAGTGGATTAAGGTTAAAAGGCAAAAAACGAAATAGGCATCAAATTACAAATTTTCGCCATCGAAGTTATTGAAGAAAAACCCCAGCTGCTGGGAAAATCGATCTCCAGCAGTTGCAAGGAGCCCCCCGTCATACCCGAACCCCAGAAAGAGAGAGATATGGGAACAGAAAAACAAAAGAGACGCAACAAAAGCTAGAGAGCGTTTCATAGATTCATAAATAAGCAAACGTGGACAGTGAAACTAGAGGCAAAGAATGGGAGATTCATGAACAGAGCAAAAAATTACCTGCGGAGACGAAGCAGAGGGAAAAAGGAAGGAGAGCTGTGAAAGAGAGAGTTCGTGATTTTTAGGTTTCAGACTCAAGTGGAGGGAGGGTATTTTTGAGATTTCATTATGTGTTTTGTTCTTGTCCCTAGGAAATTTTTTTTTGTACCACAGTTTTGGAAGGAACAAAAAGTTCTATCTTTGTCCTTTGAAGACAGAACAAAAACAGGCGAAAACAGCAAGTAAACACTACAGAGGACAGAATTTTTATGTCCTTATCCTCCATCCTTGATTCTGAGGACGCTAACCAAACACTGCGTTATGGTATGGCCCAAGATGTCATTGGTATTTTTGTCGGCACGAAATACACGTGCGTGGTTCTCAAACTAAGATGGTTTATAGTGAATGAATGATTGACTAGGTAATTGTCTTAGGAGAGAGAACATTATGATCCACATCAGCCTTTCCTTTGTAGGATAAGCAGCCTATAACGAAAAAAAACTGATTAGTACTAATAATTAAAAAATTAAACTAGTTCGGTCGGTTCAATTATAAAATCTTAAACTTTTTAACTTTTTGGTTCGATTTTTAACTTTTCAGTTTAGTTTTTTAATGACTCTTATTGTTCAAAATTGATCAATTTATTAATTAATTGATCAATTTTTATAAATTAGTAAATTTTTATAAACTAAAATAAATCAATTAATTTTCATTTAACAATTTTTTCCAATTAAGCTTCAATTTTTTTATGAATAATGTCAAGCTCTTTCAATCATATTTTAAATTCTTTAATTTTATTCAATCTTTAACTAGTTTTATGATGGTCTAATATTGATTCAAACTTTTAAACCTTTTAAACCTTAATCCTCTTATTTTACTAGTTTAATTTCTAATCTAGTTTTTAAATCATTGATTAACACTATGAAAAATTTTCGGTACATTATGAATGGAAGAGATAAGGTCAAAAATGTAATCGTAAAAGACATAGTAAAGGTAGCTAATATTATTGACAAATTAAAAGAGACAAGACTTAGGTAGTTTGAACATGTTAAGAGGGGACACTTGGATGCTTCAGTGAGAATATGTAAGAAGAATGTACTCAGAGATTGTAAGAGGAAAAAAATGAGGCCATAAGAAAAATTAAAGGGAGGTGATTAAGAATGATATGACTATGTTAAAATTTACCGAGGATATGACCCACAGTTGAAAACTTTGATGTACTAGGATTCAGATAAAGGATCTATCTTAAAGAGATTCTTTTTTTTCTTCTTTTTTAGTTGGCCTAAACTTGTAAATGGGTAGTACCTACCTCTTAGGGATTTAGCTTAAGTCATTTTTGTTGTTGTTGATGTTGTTGTTGTTATTGTTATTTTTATGAAGTATAGTGGGGATTTGAAGAAAGATTTTTAACTTGGTTTCAATTAAGCCAATATGTTAAAGACTCTCAAATGTTCTTCATTGTCTCCAATCTTTTTTAAATTGGCCAAAAGTTAAACCAGTAAAACAAGATGTTTAAGATTTAGAAGGTTTAATTGAAGGAGATTGTCCTTAATTGAATGTTTAATTAAAATGGGAAAATTTTAAATGAAAATTGATTAATTTATTTTAGTTTTTAAAAATCAATCTACTAATTAATAAATTGATCGATTTTCAACAGCATGAGTTATTAAAATATATCAAATCAAAAAATTGAAAACTGAACTAGAAAGTTAGCAAGTTTAAAGATTTTGCAGTTGAACTGCTAGAACCAGTTTGATTTTTAAGCATAGGTTTTCTATATTACCCTATCATAAGATTATAAGTATGTGAATCTATCATTTTGCAACAGTAAAGTAATGAGTAAATATCAATATCATGTTAACTAGTAAGTATAAAACTACTATTATTATTTAGTCAAAAAAAATAATGTGATATATTAAAAGTGGAACTAAATTGAAATATCACTAGAAATGATGAAACATATAATCAACAAGAAAAATTAATGTAATAAACATCTACAATAGTCTTTTTGTTGTTGTTATCTTGTATCCTTTACTTAATTATTTAGAACTTCTATTATTTCAATTAAAGAAGTTTCTTAGTGTAATTACTATAATCATATATCGTTTGATTAATCAACTAATATATCTATCTGATTAATATATCTAATAATGCACTAAACTCTAAGAAACTTTTCAAAAGATTGTTCTATTACTTGAAAGGTCACACAAGTCTATATCTATTACATATTCAATCATTAATATAAGTGTCTAGGTTAATTCATATATAAGTTCTTTCAATAACATTAACATGTAAATTAAAATTATTTTAAAGTTCTCGTTTATATCTTATCAGCATAATATAAAGTCAAAAAGGGTAATTTGACCTCGACATTTTCATCTTAATACAAATTTGACTTTAACATTTTAGAGCACTCAAAATGAACCTAACATTTTCAAGACTTTCAAATTGAACTCTTTATAGAAGGAAAGACGGGTAAAGGCATGACCCCATTAGTTTTTTGCTATGTTATCGATGATGTGATAAGAATATATACCTTTTTAATGAACTTACGGATCCTATGTTGCCACATACATGCCACGTGGCTTTATAATGCCCATCCTACATTAAAGAATTTCAATTAGAATTAATTTCTTATAAATTGGATTAAATTTAATTTACTTTAAATAAAACTAATTAGGTTAGCCTTATTATGATTAACTCCAGTCTAATTAAAACCTATTCTAGTTAAACCTAATTTAATTCAGCTCTAATAGACCCAAATTTCCAAATTATTGAACCTTAAATTTTACCCCAATTGATTAAAACTCTTCATTGTCCTCTTCATCCCAACCTCCTAGAAATCACCCATCACACAAGTCCGCTTCTCCTAATCTTGAGATCCATCTCCTCCTAATCATATGACTCATCTTCTCCCAATCATGCGACTCATCATCTCCTCTATGACCCAATCTTGTCATTATGATTTTAGGTTAATCAATTATTAAGACTTTAAGAAGTAGACATTTTGCCTGGTATTAGTTAACTGTGAGTTAGGCTTGTTAGTTGATTATTCATGAACTTTTTGTAGCCTTCAATCATTAGTTGTAATAAAATGTGCTTGAAAAAGTATCCTACTTATCTAATAAGTATGTAGAACTTCTTACGGGAGATAATACATAATGGAGTTAATTGCGGTAATTTGTCTATAATATTGTTTATCTTTGTGTTTGCTTGTCTCTAAGTGTGTTAAGCATAAAAATGGTGTCATGTATGGTCTCTAGTGTGGTCTTTATTGCATATGGCATGTTTATCATGTTAAAATTTTATTTTATGTGTGATGAAAAATGTTTAGGTTACATATTCCTTGAATTTATTAAAAGGGAAATGAAACTTACATAGAAAAGGGATCCTCAATATACCATAACACAAATTCATACCTTCAAACACATGGGAGGAAATTTTTGGGTGTACAATAGGAGATAATCTCTTGCATAGTTAGATGTGCACCAATTAAATACATAATAAGATTCAATATGGATTGTCAATGTGCATTTGAACTCTATATTATGTTAAGATCTAATATAAGTTGATGATACATAAAAATTAAAATAAAACTTAAATAAACAGGTGGAAGTGTATAAGCACTTATTATTTACAAAGTGTTTATTATTGATAAGCATACACCTTATATATGTTATCCACCATGTTCTCTATAAAGTTTCATATTCTTAATAGGACCATTGACGTTTGTTAATGATCTTGGAAATTTAAGAAGTAGTTTGAATTATCAATTTTAAAATGTACGTGATTTGTTCATTAGGTTCTAATAACTAACGTGATTTTTAATGCTACAAAAATGTTTATAATAGCTCAATATAGAGGTATAAGGCTATTTTATGGTCAGAAGTTTATGTAAAAATAAGAGTTCAAATATGTTTATAGGAATGTTACTATCTTTGAAAATGATGACATTGATTATGTCAGTTATAAGCAAATGTGTGAGATGGGGAGGGATTTATGGTACCATCAAGTGGACAAGAAATGCTATAGGGTAATTAGTTTCAATTTTAAGGAGTCATTAAGACTTATAGAATTAAATTAAAGATGTTCTAGGCTATCAAAACTTATGAAAGATTATGGGATTATTAATGTATAAGTGACCCATAAGTTAGACATCTTTCCATACTCTTGACATATTACCTATAACTAGAGGAGATGAGCTTATTAGTGAGGGTGAGAATTATATTACTAAACATGTTGATGATCATATAGTGATGAACATGTTGATGGATATGATGATGAATATGATATTGAACATGTAATCATACCAAACGACCATCAACTAGTTAAAATTGATTCTCTAAATGTGATAATGTGGCACCCCACTCCCATTAGACATTTGTGCCCATACATCCTTTTAACATTCGAGCACATGCTCGACGGAAGCGGTGCACCAACTACATCACTTTCACTTACTCATGGCATCATAAATTAAAACATAAGAATCACCATGGCTAAAATGCAACAATTAATATTCACATATGTGTGTATGTTATATTATGCATGAGCATGAAATGCACTTTTGAACTTCTCAATAATCTCTCATGTACACTAGTCTAGGGTTTTAACCCTTAACATGGGATAATGGGATGTTACAGATAATTTTATAGATAGTAATTAATATCTTAGTAGAGAGGAGCTACGTGAAGCTTTATGAAGACTAAGTTCAAGTTTAAGGCATAATCCAATAGATGTGACAAAATAGTAGGGATTGAGTATGGAGTTTGAAACTACAAAAAAATCTAAAATGCTGTTTTTGATTATGTAGTTCAAACATGATACGATGTAAGGTTAAAAAAGCGTGAGAGTAATAAAATCAGCGTTGGGTTTATTGACAAATGCCAGTAGGATTTGTTTGTTGGATATGAAAAGAACAAAAGGTGTTTCAAAATGAAGACTTACATAACTGACCATATTTGTTTCATAACTGATAAACCAAAATTGTTTCTACTAAGTTCTTGATGAGATATGTCAATGATAGAATTATTGAGAAGCTTAGGATCTCTACTAAAAGAATAGATGTAGTGTGCAGAAAAAAAAACTTAATATTTTTGTTAACTCTCGTATATAAAGAAGAGTAAAGAGGAGATTGTGAAAAGACCCGATAAAAAAATCTATTAATGAATATGCTAAGCTTCAGGGATATGTATATAAATTGAAGTTAAGTAATCTTGGATCAATAATAGAGTTACAATTAGTAAGTAATTAGGATATTTCTTTGCTATAAATAACGAAATACCTACTTCATACTTCATTATCTTTTTGTGATACATCTTATTGATACTTTATTATCTTTTGATTGTAGTTTAAAAGGGCTTTTGAGGGGTAGAAAATACTGATTCATAAGTTGGTTTATGAATCTACTAACATTTGATTCAGAATTGGATGGTGGTAAAAGACTTACAATTATATATAATATGCAGAAGGTATCTTCATCTTTATATATTTATAATTAGTTAGATTATATTTTTAAAATTAACTAATATTTTAAAATTATTAAATACAACGCAATGACACATATACCATAATTGATATGGAAACCAATGTTATGAATATCGTACCAATATCGGTATCAGATTTGATTCTAGTATGGTACTATACTAGTATCTGACAATATCGGATACCGTTTTAGGTAATTTTTTAAATTTATGAAATATTTCCTGAATTTTTAAATTTGCAAAATAGTTCTTCAATATATTTTATTGTATAATTTATAATTTTATATCAACCATATCTCCAAAAATCATAATAATAGAAAATTAAAATAACAATTTATTTATTTTATTAAAAAATTTTCACACATTTCACATATAAATAATAACCAAAATTAATATGAAAAAAGCTCATTTAATTATCATACAAATATAAAATTAAGAACAATACAAAGTATTTAAAACATTACAATTTTTTGTATAATAAATAATAATACATCTAAAACATGAAATAAAAAGAATAATAAATTGATTGGTTTTTAACAACAAGAATAACTAAAGTAGATCAAACTAGAAAGTTAAAAACCAAACTAAAAAGTTAGACGATTTAAGATTTTTATGGTTGAACCGACCAAACGGTTGAGTTTTTTAATCACTAATTTTATATAGAAGCCATCTTCAAAAGCTTTCCAAATGTTGATATGAAACCTCCATTCATACGACTTTCCTACTTGAACTGCATAGGTTACCAAGTCATCATCTCCAGATTTGCAGGAACAATAAGGTTTTATTCATTCTTCATCTTGTTAAAAATCTTAAAAGTGGTGTAGAGAGCAGCGACAGTTGTAGAGGCTTGTGCAATTGGGCTTGGGCATAGGGTACGCAGGCGACGTGAGGAAGAGACAATCGTGGGGTAGTGGCATGTAAGGCGGTGAGGGAGAGATGATGGTGGCTAGAGTTGGGTTAGGATTTGTGAGACATCGGAGACAAAGAGAAGAGAGAGAGAAAAAGAAAAAATATGTGTGAGAGAGTTTTTTTTGACCAAAAGGTCTTTTAATTTTTTTAAATTTATGATAAATCACTACTATTGACTAGCATCGACAACTAGTATCAAAGAGTTACATTTTGTATCGTATTTCAGATGGTACTGGTCGGTACGGTATGAAACTCTTAACAATAATGGATATTGGAAATGAAAGGACCTTAGAAAGTAGTTTTGGAATTATGCATAGTTTACTTACATAAAAGATTTCAATGAGTTGGTTATGAGGCTTGACAAAATAAAGCTCGCATATGCTTCAGCCTTGCTTAAATATCTTATGGAGAGATAGGCAAAATGTTACCAATCCTTTGAGTCAAAATACCCGATAGTTGATAGCAACATGAGTGAAACTTTTAATGGGTGGATCTTACTAGGTAAACACAAACCATTAATTAACATGCTTAAAATAATTAGAATCATAATGATAAAGAGAAACATGTATAAGATACAATTTATAAATGGATGGAAGTTAGGCATTAGACTAACTATAGTGAAAAAGTTAGAAAAGAACAAAAAGATGCAAATGGAGAATAGTATGGAGTGGAGATAGGGCTTATGAAGATTTAAAGGGTGATAGCAAACATAATGTGAAGATTGGTAAACTACCTACCTATAGTTGTTAGGTATGGAATGTTGGGTCCCGAAAATTTTTCTTTATTTTTTTATTTATTTTATTTATTTATTTAATTTCTTTTGTTTATCCCTTAAAATTTT
>JANIJH010000009.1:28085612-28108561 GCA_024520975.1 Erythroxylum areolatum | reverse complement strand
CAGTGGCGTTAGAATCGTGAGTTTAAGGGGAACATTTTTATTAATCCCAAATTTTCTATTAAACGTTTCTCTATTGTGGTCGGTTTGTGTTCAGTTTTGGGCCTTCCATATTTGTATGGGTCCGAATGTTGGGCCTCGGAGACGGGGTCCAACATGGAATCTATATAGATATCTTTATAAGCATGCGATAAGTGTAATCTAATATTCAAAACAAAGGGTTGAATATTTATAAATTTGTGTTATAAGAAGGGTTGTTTTCTCAATTTGTATGACCATATGTTACAACTTATTAGAGATTTAATTTTCTAGCATTCATTCAATATAAAGTTGATATGCCCACTAGTTAAAAAAGTCATGCTAAGGAGACCCAAAACTACAAAACGAAGCAATAAAACGAGCTTAAGAAATTTAAATTTTCAAACAAATTATCTTAGAAGGTATAAATGCAAAAATAAATATGGTAATTCCAATTATTGTAACATCCTACTAATCATGATAAGGCCCAAATAGTGTTTATAAGAGGTTAATGAGAAATTAGAAAGAGTATTTTATGCTTATGCATAATATGTCTTACACATACACTAGAACATTGATTTTTGCACATTAATATGATTGTACATGCATTCATTAACATTTTTTTTGGGTAAAATTGATCTATAAATGTGAATTGTGTTTTGATATGTCTTAAATTTTGGTATGATTGGATTTCAATTAGAAAATTTGGAATTTAATGTTATGGATTGGGAAATTGATGAATTAAAATGTACATTTGGTCTAGAAACAAATGCCAAGTGGTAAGACAAATGGATACATGGAAAATAAGATGACTAAGCCTATGAATTAGTGACATTTGGCGTGGAAAATTAAGTGACAAATGGTAGCAATGAGTGGGAGACCAATGGCCTAGCTTAATGGTGACATTTGGTGGCTTAGGAAGATGATAAACTCATGTTAATGCAAGTTAATGACACCTTGCACCTCGTTAAATTAAGCAAGTGCTGGAAAAATAAGTTTATGCTAAGTTTTCTCTTCTTTCTTACTTCTTTCCACCGAAACCAACATCCATCTCCTAGGTCTGCATTTTGGTTAAAGGCTTGTTAAATTGCTACACCAAAATCCATGCTTTTACCCTTACAAAGTTAGCTAAAGAATTAGAACATACTTGTTTTTGTTATAGCCTTTGATCTTAACAGAAATCCATCCAAATCCCACCTTGAATGTATGATGATTTTGCATGCTTGAAGAGCTGAGTTAGCTTGATCTTTGAGCTAGAATTTGAGCTAGACAAAGGAGCACATTAAGCGCTACCATCCAGATATTGCTGGGACTTCAAGGCAATAGCTATCTGGAGCATACGGTGAGTAACCTAGACGGTCTCATATAATATTTGCCTATTATATCTTCTGTTCTGAATGTGGATTGTTTGTACTAATTTTGGACATGAAGGTTCGAAGATTCTGATTTATGAATGTGATATTGAAGTGTTCCTTGAATGTGAATATGGTGAAATAAATGTCTCTCAACATGTTTGTTGAATGCTGGAATAATGAAAATGGGACTACAAATGTGTTTGAAAGGGATTGTGAATGAGAATTTTTGAAGCATTGAATGATTGAATATGAATTTGATGCATTTTATACACGAATGCATGATTATATAATGATATTTGTGACATTAGTAGCCTCCAAATATGAGCTTAAAGCTCTAGAATGTGGTATAGAGCCAAAGGCTCGATATGTATAATGAGCCTTGTATCCGCAACAGGTAAGGGATAGGATCAATGAGCCCAATATTCACAATGGCTGTGTGATAGTTTAAGCACTCTATCACAACAATGTAATAATTGAAAGTGGGTCACACGAACATTGCATATACATTTATTGAGTGGGTTTGACTGATTGAATTATAATGTGGACTTGTTTTTATATGAAAATAGGTATATAAAGTAAATCATATGTGGTACAATTTTCTAAATGAAAAGATGCGAAATTACCTGCTTATATGATTTGTTATATAGAATGAATTGGGTGAACCATCAAGGATGGTTACATCACTAAGTTTACAAAACTCACCAAAATTGCAACATTAATTTTTTAGGTCCGAGAGAGGACACTAGTGAAAGGGAGACACTATAAGAAGATTAATTCTTGTACTTTTGTGAAGAAATGGCTCAAAGGTCGGTCAGCTGAGACTGAAGGATTAGATATAAGTTTTTGGAAAATTCCTCATGTAATGTACTTAATTTTAATACTGTACATATTCGGATGGTTTGTAAAATTACAATGTAAGTTTGGTTTTTATGAAATGAAATGAGGAATGTAATTTGGTTTTAAAATTTGGTGACTTTTATATATAATAGATGATGCCATGATTAAGTTGGATATGTGTTTGCTCTAACATGCCATTATTATAGGTTATATACTGGAATGTCCACAGGGTGTTCTGGTATATAATCTATATTAGTGGGGTGTTACATTTTTGGTCTTAGAGCATGGTTGGCATCCATAGGAACATATAGGAATGTTAAACATGAAATATAGTGAGAATTGTGGATGGTAATTGGAGTTATTGTTTATGATAGGTCATCCAACATAGGTGATCAGGAAGGTCACTCAGTTGACTTAAGATCGGGAAGAGCCAGCAGAGAGTCTTTTATACCTTGACTTTAGGTAATGCCACCAAAAGTTCTCAAGAGAAGGGAGAGGAGGTATGATAGGCTACTAAATAGGGGGTGTGGACTTCTAAAGAAATATAGACCCTGTAGAGGTCGAGGGATGGTTAGAGAGGATTGAGCGAGTATTTGTTCAGATGGACTGTGAGTCGAACGAAAAGTTCGGCTATCTAGTTTCTTTACTGCAAGGCCCAGCTTATCAATGGTGGAAGACTGTTTTAGTTAGTGCCACCAGGTCTTGTAATTTGAATTAGGGAGACTTTTTGAGGGCCTTCAGGGATAGTTACATACCCAAAATCTACATGGACAGAAAGATGAAGGAGTTCATGAATTTGAAACAGGGCAGAATGTCAGTGGCAGATTATGAGATCAGATTTAATGAGCTGATGGGGTATGCTACTGCCTTGATTTCTATAGAAGATTTGAAGATGGATTGATTATGGAAATTAGACAAGGCTAGCAATCACCAACCTGAGCAGTTTTCCTGAGCTCAGAGTAGCCTCGATCTGAATAGAACAATTGTTGAGAAATGATCAGGATGAACATAGGAAAGAGTCTAAAATGAAGAGGCCCGATGAAGTTCAGAGGCAGGAAGTTTAATAAGCTTCATAATAGACACCGGTTGGATTAAGACAGTCGAGGTTCAAAAAAAGGGGTAGTTTTATACAGTCTGGCAGTGAAAGAGGTGCAGTGTCAGGTCAGATACCCAATTGTGAGCATTGTGGAAAGAAGCACAATGGTGAGTGTTGGAGATTATCTGGAGCTTGCCTTAGATGCGACTCTTTTGACCATCAAGTTAAGGATTGTCCTGCTACCACTAGAGCCTAGTCTGGTATAGGAAGGGGATTAGTGAGTGAGACTACTGTTTAGTAGAGTCGAGCTAGTGGGGTTAGACAGAGAGGTCAAAGAAAAGGTAGGGTAAATTCTAGAAGTCCTTCTGTCAGGACTGAAGTTCAGAGCAATAGCCCCCAGACTCAGGCCAGACCCCAGTCATTACAGGTGCGTTATTGTGTTTTTTATTGTGAATCATTTGCATTGCTAGATCTTAGATCCATGCATGCATTTATTGCAATACATATGGAATTTAAGTTGCATTGTGATAGAGAAACGTGGATTAGAGATGAGTACACCGATAGTTAATACCACAGTAATTGGAGAAGTCTATAAGAGGTGTTTGATTAGAATTGAACAGGCAAATTTGGAGGTATACTTGATTATATTACAATTAAGGGAGATAGATGTCATCCTAGACATAGATTGGCTCGCTGCTCATAAGGTTATCATGAATTGATATACTAAGGAGGTAGAATTAGAATCTCTCAATCAGTCGAGAGCAATTTTTAGAGGAATTAGTCAAGCAATGCTAGTTAGGCTGATCTCATTTATAAGTGCCTTAAGGTTGATGCAAGCTAGATGTAAGGCTTATCTGGCCTGCAATATTGATACACGAGTTGAGCATAATGTACCAGAAATTCCTGTTATTCAGGAATTCTTGGATGTGTTTCTCGCTAAGTTGTCTGGTTTACCTCCAGATTGGGAAACAGAGTTCACAATTGATCTAGTTTCAGGTGCTACTCCTATATCCATTTCTCTGTATAGGATGGCACTTGTGAAACTAAAGACGTTGAAGGCTCAACTATAGGAGTTGCTAGAAAAAGGTTTTATCAGACCCAGTATTTCACCTTATGGAGCTCCAGTTTTATTTGTAAAGAAAAAAGATAGAACTCTAAGACTGTGCATCAATTATAGGCAACTGAATCGAGTAATAGTGAAGAATAAGTACCGTTGTCTAGAATTGATGATTTGTTTGATTAGTTGCAGGGAGCTCAGGTGTTCACTAATTTAGACTTGAGATCTAGGTACTATCAGTTGAAGATAGCTGAGGTTGATATACCGAAAAGTGCATTCAGGAGCAGGTATAGACATTTCAAGTTTTTAGTAGTGTCGTTTGACTTAACTAATGCCCCAGTTGCATTTATGGCCTTAAAGAGTAAGGTGTTTCAGCCCTACCTGGATCAATTTGTGATTGTGTTCATTGATGAAATCTTAGTATATTCAAAGAGCAGAGAAGAACATAAGGAACATCTGAGAGTGATCATACAGATTATGAGGGAGAAACAACTATATGCCAAATTTAGTAAGTGTGAATTTTGGTTGGATCAACTAGTATTTCCAGGTCATATAGTATATGGACAAGGCATACAAGTGGATCCGAAGAAGATAGAGGCAGTGATGAATTGGGAAGCTCCGAGAAATGTGTCAAAAATTTAAAGCTTCCTAGGATTAGCTGGACATTACTGAAGGTTTGTCGAAGGGTTCTTATTGATCTCAGCCCCTCTGACAAAACTTTTGAGGAAGAATTTAGTCTTCAGATGGAATGATGAATGTCAGAAAAGTTTTAAGGAGTTGAAGCATCGGTTAACTACGACATCGGGATTAACTATTCCTTTGGGAATTGAAGGATGTGTAGTATACATTGATGCTTCGTATTAAGGATTGGGATGTGTGTTGATGCAGAATGGCAAGGTGATAGCCTATGCATCGAGACAACTAAGGTCTCACGAGGTTAACTATCCAGTACATGATTTAGAGCTAGCTGCAGTTGTGTTAAATATATAGAGACATTATCTATATAGAGAGACATTCCATATATACACTAGACACAAGAGTTTGAGGTATCTGTTAAGTCAAAAAGAATTGAACATGAGATAGAGGAGATGGGTAGAGTTATTAAAAGACTATGATTGTACGATTGAGTATCATCCAGGAAAGGCTAATGTGGTGGCTGATGCTTTGAATAGAAAGTCAAATACTAGTGTAGCTCATATTCATTTATCGAGGTTACAAGCTTGATTCGTTTAAGAGCTTTGAATGTGGAGTTGAATCTAGAGCATAATGAAACATTGATGGGCACACTAAAGTGGATACCATTATTGCATGATAGAATCAGAAAAGTACATAGTAAAGATTTTGAAATGGTGAAACTGATTGAGAAAGTTAAAAGGAATACAAATTCTAAATTTGAATTGAGAGATGAAACATTGTGTTAAAATAGAGGCTATGTGTGCCTAATGTGGATGATTTGAGTAAGGAAATCTTAGAGGAAGCTTATATGGCCACTTATGCTATGCATCCTGGTACCACCAAGATGTATAACACGTTGGAACAACATTTTTGGTAGCCTAGAATGAAGAAGCAAGTAGCGGAGTTTGTTTCTAAATATATAACATGCTAGTAGGTTAAAGCTGAGCATCAGACTCCAGTTGGAAAGTTATATTCGTTGCCTATTTCAGATTAAAAATGGGAGCGAATCATTATAGATTTTATAATGGGATTGCCTAAGACTACGAGGTAGAATAATGCTATTTGGGTTGTGGTGGACCGATTGATTAAGTCGACCCATTTCTTACTAGTGAGAGAGAATAACTCACTAGATCAGTTAGCCCGGAAGTATGTGAATGAGGTAGTTAGATTGCACAGGGTTTCGATGTCCATTTTGTCAGACAGGGATCCCAGATTCACTTCAAGATTTTGGAAGATTTTGTAGTCAGCTATGAGCACAAAGCCAAACTTCAGTATAACATTTCATCCTCAAACAAAAGGATAGAGTGAGAGGATAATCAAGACTATTGTGATATGCTTAGAGTATATGTATTGGAGTTTTAAGGAGCATGGTAGCAGTATATTGCAATAACTGAATTTGCTTATAACAATCATTATCATAGTAGTATCGGAATGATACCATATGAGGCATTGTATGGTAGAATGTGTCAATCACCTCTGTATTGGGATAAAGAGGGCTTGAGAATGGTTGAAGGTCCAGAACTGATACAAGACTTTATGGATAAGGTGAAACTGAACAAGAGTGGAATAAAAGTGGCTCAGAGTAGACAAAAGAGTTATGCGGATCAGTATCTACGGGATATGGAATACAGTGTAGGAGATAGAGTGTTTCTGAGAGTGTTGTTTTGGCGAGGTGTGCTGAGGTTTAATAAAAAGGGCAAGTTGATCCTTAGGTACATTGGTCCTTATGAGATCATTGAGAGGATAGGACCTTTGGTATATAGGTTAGCTTTGCCTAATGAAATGTCTCAGTTGCATAATGTGTTTCATGCGAGCATGTTAAGAAGATACAAACTTGATCTAACATATGTGTTACTGGCTTAAGATATTCAGGTTGCTAGTAATCTAAGCTATGTTAAGGAGTTGATCAAGATAATGGGTTATAAGACAAAGAAGCTCAGAAATAGAGTAATTCCATTGGTGAGGTTTGAAAAACTCACTCGACTGAGAAAGTAACTTAGGAAATAGAGGATCATATGAGTAAATAATATTACCACCTGTTCGAGCAATCAGGTGAGAATTTCGAGGACGAAATTTCTTTAAGGAGGGAAGAATTGTAACATCCTATAAATCATGATAAGGCTCAAATAGTATTTATAAGAGGTTAATGAGAAATTAGAAAGGGTATTTTATGCTTATGCATGATATGGCCTACACATACACGAGAATATTGATTTTTGCACATTAATATGATTGTTCTTGCATTTATTGACATTTTCGGGTAAAATTGATCTATAAATGTGAATTGTTTTTTGATGTGTCTTAAATTTTGGTATGATTGGATTTCAATTAGAAAATTGGAATTTAATGTTATGGATTGGGAAATAGATGAATTAAAATGTACATTTGGTCTAGGAAAAAAATTCCAAGTAGTAAGACAAATGGATACATGAAAAATAAGATGACTAAACCTATAAATTAGTGACATTTGACATAGAAAAGTAAGTGACAAATGGTGTAGCTAATTAACTGACAAATGGCAGCAATGAGTGGGAGACAAATGGACTAGCTTAATGGTGACATTTGGTGGCTTAGGAAAATGATAAGTGGCCAGCATGCTTATGGACACACGTTAAGTTAATGACACCTTGTACCTAGTTGAATTAAGCAAGTGCTGGAAAAACAAGTTTCTGTTGAGTTTTTTCTTCTTTCTTACTTCTCTCCATCGAAACCTACATCCATCTCCTAGCTCTGCATTTTGGTTAAAGACTTGTTAAATTGATACACCAAAATCCATGCTTTTATCCTCACAAAGTTAAGTAGAGAATTAAAACATACTTGTTCTTGTTATAGCCTTTGATCTTAGCCGAAATCCATCAAATTCCCACCTTGAATGTATGATGATTTTGCATGCTTAGAGAGCTAAATTAGCTTGATCTTTGAGTTAGACAAAGAAGCACATTGAGCGTCACCATCCAGACATTGCCATGACTTTCAGGCAATAGCTATTTGGAGCGTACGGTGAGTAACATAAACAGTCTCACTTAATATTTTCCTATTACATATTATGTTTTGAATGTGGATTGTTTGTACTGATTCTAAACATGAAGGTCCGAAGATTCGGATTTATGAATGTGATATTGAAGTGTTCCTTGAATGTAAATTTGGTAAATAAATATTTCTCAACATGTTTGTTGAATGCCGGACTAAAGTCCGATGATAAATGGAAATGGGACTATAAATGTGTTTGAAAGGGATTGCGAATAGGAATGTTTGAAACAATGAATTATTGAATATGAATGTGATGCATTTCGTACACGAATGCATGATTAGATAATGATAGTTGTGACATGAGTAGACACCGAATATGAGCTTAAAGCTCCAGAATGTGGTAAGAGCCAAAGGCTAGATATGTACAATGAGGCCTATATTCGCAAAGGGTAAGGGATAGTATCAATGAGCCTGGTATCCATAATAGATATGGGACAGTTTAGGCACTCAGTCATAACAATGTAATAATTGAAGTGGGTCACACTAATTTGACTGATTGAATTATAATGTGGACTTCTATTTGTATGAAAATGAGTATGTGGTGCAATTTACCAAATGAAAAGATGTGAAATTACCTACTTATATGATTTGTTATGTAGTATGAATTGGGTGAACCATCGAGGATGGTTACATCACTGAGTTTACAAAACTCATCAAAATTGCAACGTTGATTTTTTAAGTCCGAGAGAGAACATTAATGAAAAGGAGATGCTACAAGAAGATTAATTCTTGTACTTTCGTGAGGAAATAGCTCAAAGGTTGGTCAGCTAAGAATGAAGGATTAGATAGAAGTTTTCGTAAAATTCCTCATGTAATGTCCTTAGTTTTAATACTGTATATATTCGGATGGTTTGAAAAGCTACAATGTAAGTTTGGTTTTTATGAAATGAATTGAGGAATGTAGTTTGGTTTTAAAATTTGGTGACTTTTATGTATAATTGACGATGCCATGATTAAGTTGGATATGTGTTTGCTCTAACATGCTATTATTATTTGTTATGTACTGGAATGTCCATAGGGTGTTCCGGTATGTAATCTATGGTAGTGGGGTGTTATAATTATAACTCTTGAAAGTGCCATGACGAAGACTCACTAAGGCATCTTGACATAGATGAAATGTTCTTTACTTTTAATATGCATCATTTACAAGCTTTACATTACTTAATGTACCTTATTTTATTTGTCAAACTCATATTATTGTTTTCATGTTGATATAGCTTATCTCTACCTTATAGATCTCACAGGCAAGTGCACTTATCATATTATAGTATAATGTCAGTAAATATCGAGTGTCGATGCTATAAAGACTACAAGTACTAGTAATCACCTCTTTTCTATTATCTAACCAAAAAGATAAGATGACAGTTTAATTAAAACTAAGCTAAAATTTAACACAAATAATAAATAAGAACATAGATGACACTAAGATTAATCAATATCAAATAACTAGCACCTAAATAATGAATCTTCCTATAAGTATTAACCTTTTATAATGCAATTCAACTACTAATCATTACATTATGGAAATTCCTATCTTATATTAATATTTTTCTCTATACTATTAATAACTAATCTTCATTTGATCAACCGAAATCTCTTTCTAGTTAAAACCCCCAATATTGCATTAATTTATTTGTGAATTTTACTATTAGGTTTGACTATAATGTAAAGATTTTATGTTTATCTGTCTTTAGGTTTGCATGTAACTCATTTTAATTATGGTATTTTTCATGCAAAAGGATCTCTCAATCTCAATTATATAATATCATATATTGAAATAATATCCCGGGCATATTACATCAAGACTTAAAACACATAACTGAATCGTAATAAATCAACAATCAATTAGTATAAAATAAAAAACCAAATCACGAGATTCCTCCTAACTTAGGGTTCTTCTTACTTAGTATGAACTAAACAAATTTAGTTCCTAAAAGTAAAAAATATAATCAAAAGATTAGGACAAGAATTAAAAAGAAGATAATCCATTTTATATCCCTTTTTCTCTAATATAATCCCCTTAAACTTTGATGGAAGAATGCTTCCTATCAAATCTCTAATGCAATCTTTATGTTTCTACTATCCTAGGTTTCATTAGTGTGTGTAGAACTCTAAGTTTACTTTCTAACTTTACACTAAATTCTCCTCCCTTTTAATTAGCCTTCATAATTGCCTTTTATACTTCATGATTATGGTTTTTAAAGTGGACATGGCCAAACATATAGTCATATGTATGATCAAGTCCCTAAAAAACTCTTCAAAATCACGCATAAACACGTTTCTAAAAGCTTACACAGGTAGTAGCCAGTAGACACGTGTATATAACTTACACGGGTCTATCCATCTTCACATGGACAAAACAACATCTTTAAAGCCATATAGGCTCATAAAGACATACACAGTCCTTGACATAACCATGCATATGACTTACACATGCATGTCATTCATCAGCATAAACATGTCCCTCCAAAATAAGTCCATTTTTTTTCATTTTCTACCATAACTTTTCCCTAATTCTTCTCCTTTTGATCTATAAAGGCAAACATGACCCACAAACAAACTAAGAACCAAATAAGTACCAAAAATAACATAAAACTCTCAAATAATCAAGAAAAACACAATAAGTATAGGAATAAAAATATAATTTATTACCAATTTATTAAACATTTCCCCACTTAAGTTTTTGTTTGTAATTAAGCAAATCAAAATCCAAATCATTAAACTTAAAAACATCTATCCCTTATTAACCTCTACCTATTTATCCATACCTTAAATTATCATATTAAATGAACCAAATTAGCATACAATTAAACTTCATCTACTGTAGAATAAACTTTTATAAGCCAATATCAATAGCAATCACATTGATAATCTTTTTGAAATCAAAAGTACAAAATTCCATACCCTTATAAAGGATTCACTTAATTCAATCAAATTGATTAGGGTGGAAAATATAACAAACTCTCAAACCTATATATAGGAGGATTTTTAACCATAAGCTTGCAATAAAACTACATCTCCACCACTAATAAATAACTAGAAATAAAACTCAAAAGGTCTTTTAAATAGGGTGCAATGAGGCTTAGGCAAAGGCATAGAAAGCATAATTAAAAAGTTAAAAGGAATTCACCTAAACAAGATTACATAAATTTTGGTTCTTCATATCATATGTCCTTTAAGAAAAGATTTTAACTGGCATAAAAAATAATTCTTCTCATTCTTCAATAAATATTACAACTTTTCTTTATTTTACTCTTTTTCAATTGATATGTTCGCAATAAATATTTTTAAATTGAACTTCTAGCAACTTTGGAGAGAATATAAAATTATAACGACAATAAAGCACCAGAGAATAGATAAATTTAACAATCAACATTTATAACAATCATAGGGACATTGGACCTTCTCTTTAGAATTCATTAGTATAATTCAAGTTTTATACAATCAAGTAAATTCAAATCTTTCAACGTTCAAAGATGATTAAAAATTTTTTAAAAAAAGATAATTGGCTAGCAATAGGGCTATTATCAAGGAAAAGGCTAAGTTTTAAAATTTGTTACTCTTAAGGGATAAAATAATTAGGTAATAATCAAAGAAAAATATGTTAAAACAAATGGTTAAATCTAAATATCTTTATCATTTTAATGCCTTTAGTTTAACAATGTGGTCTCAATATGAATAATAAAAGTAAACTATGGAAATATTTAATTATGCATGATAAAAAGACAACAAAGAATAATACATCATAAACTACTGATATATTTCTCTTAGGCTCAAAAGCTCACATTTAGACATCATGTGTATATATAATATGCAATTTTTATTCAAATTAATTATCTTAAAGACTACTAAAGAATATAACTTATAAAGGCAAGTACGATCTAACTTTTCATCCTTTTGTATACTAATTTAACTCAATAATCTATAATAACCTAAAGTGTTTCGGACATATTTTAGCTAATTAGGATGTAAATTAATAAGAATAAACAATAAAGATTATAATAAGCTTAAGAAATTTGAAATTTTTCTTAGAAGTTTTCTTTAGCCCTTTCTCCATACTTAAAGTTGTACATTGTCTCCAATATACAAAATAAAAGTATAAAAAAAATGGTATCAAAGAAAACATAATGAGAATGGAATAATGATTTGGTACTTCCCTGAATAGTATTTTGTTTAATTTCTAAAGTCGATGCAGTTTCATGTGATATTAAGTATAGTCATCCTTGCAAAAAAGAAACAAAATGGATTAAAAAACAAAAGGAAAATATCAATGAAAATGAAAGCTAATAATATTTCAATATTAAAATTTAGCAGGGCTAGGTCGTTGCTAACTATTAAGACAAAAAAATTAAAATAATAAAAATACACAAATAATAAAGATGAAATACAAAAGAAACAAGTAAAACCTAATTGAGCATCCCAAACTGCTTTAGTATCTGTTAGTCGTTTAGTGTACTAGGAATGTTTGTGGCCTCTATGTCCTTATGTGCTGCTACTGAAATGGATGATGATGGATCAACTCTAGTAGGTGGAGGTGGTACGTCGAGTCCAAGGTGTCCTATCATCTTAGATGACAACTTTCCATCCATCTATTTTTGCCTTCAGCTACCTTACATGCGTCATTAGCTCCCGTCAGTTATGCTATATAACAGTCTGCCTTCCTAGGATAATTCCCATGTACGTATCCAATCAGGCAATCTTTAGCTAGTCTTGATATAGAGGTGGTGTCGAACTTCTCAGTGTGGTCGTGCTCTTTGAGGAATCATCAGTTGCTCAGGCTCTCTTCTTGGTGGTGGCAGCTGAAGTGAGGTTAGTATCGAATACTGCTCTTGTATGTTGGGGCGATCTTTGTTTGCTCCTGTAACTGCCTACTCATCCAAATATCTAATCAATCTATAGATATCATATGTCAGATGTAGATATTCTTCACAATATCAAAATTTGGGATACCATGGTGCCAAGAAGCCTTATCGATGGTAGATTACCAAAGACTCACCTACGACCCGATGCATATTGTCCCTACATTCTTATCTTCATACTTATGCTGAAAGTATTAGGCTGAGGCATACCCTAAATGAATCATCGTCCACTCACTTGTACTTAATAAAGACAACACGTCCACATTCCCGATGACACTGAAGTTGTCTTCCGACCCACTTAGTGTATGGTTAAGGATCTCATGAACGTATTTGAGCATAAGATGCCATAGGGTAAACGCTTTATATTTGTTGAGGTCATACTCCTCCTCTACGCTGATGGTGCACAAGAAGCGTCAGGCACCCATCCAGTATGAAAAATCTATGTAAAGATCTATATACTTATCCGTCTCCACGAAGTCCTGATCGTAGCACCCCATCATTATGGAGAAGTCCATGTAACGTATCCTCGTCATCTCCCTAAACATCTGAAACTAGATTGTGTTTGGTTAGCTCCAACTGTAACAGACATTTTCTATGAAGAAAGTGGAACACACCTCAAGTATGAGTTCCTGATATGTGGACTCCACTATCTCGAAGAATCGAGACTACACTCCAATGCTGATGAAATTTTAAATCTGTTGGGACAAATAGACTCACTCCAAAGCCTCCCAATTTATACATCTGTCAATCCTGAATTTCTTGAATTTAAGCCTCTAAAATTATGCTTCATAGGTCCCGACATTAAAATACAACATCTTATAGCTTGCCGATAGAGGTGAAACGATCTCTTAAGCTAGTGGTGAGCAAGCTCCAGTTGAGTCTGTAGAAGATTGTTCACCCTTTGATCTTTTCCTCAACTTCTCCTCTTCCCTCCATGGTTGCATTGTTTTGTTTCTTATCATTGTACCTAAAACAAGGTAAAATGTGAAGAAATAACGAATATCCTAAAAAAAAAATTCCCCACACTTAATTCATACACTCACTATATATTATGTAATCATGAAAATGGATACAATTACAAAATCAAATTAAATTAAAAATAATGAAATTCACAAATAATTAGAATATTAAAATTAAACAGAATTAAACATGCAATTAACCATCAAAAGTGGACTAATTATGCAATTACTAAATGCAATTCCTAAAATTTAAAATGTAATTGAATAATTAAACAATTAAACCTATACTACAAATAATTAAACCTTAAATTATGTAAAATATGAAATTAAGTATAAATTAAACAAACACAAATTAACTAATTGATGTAAAAACATTAATTCATGCAAAATCTAAAGAAACTCGTCATAATTCCATAATATAGTGAGCATAAATCAACAATCCCAATCTTGAATTTCATCAAATTACAACACAATTCAATTAACTATACTTTCTAACTTCAACTCTAGATTCCCCTCCCTTTTAATTAACCTTGATAAGTGCCTTTTACACTTCGTAATTAGGATTTATAGAGTGGGCATGGTTAACCACATGGTCGTGTGCATGATAGTGTCCTTTAAAACTCTTCAAAATTATGCGTGAACACATTCCTAAAAACTGACGTGTGCAGTGGACATGACTATGTACATGACTAATGCATGCAAATCCATCTTCTCGCAGGCAAAGCAACATCTTTAAAGTCATTCATGCACACATAGACTTACGCAGTCTTTGACACAATTGTGTACATGACCTACACAAGTGTGTCCTTCATCAGCACGAGCGTGTTCCTCCAAAACAACTCCATTTCTTTCATTTTTTACCTTAATTTTGCCCTAATTCTTTTCCTTTTAATCTATAAAGGCATATAAGGCCTACAAACATATTGAGAACCAATTAACTATCAAAAGCAACATAAAACTTTTAAATAATCGAGCAAAACACACTAAGTATGGGAATAAAAATATATTATATTAAGCGTTTATCACTTGTTATTCCATTATGGTTATCAAGTTATTAATGAGGCATCTTCATAGGTTATAACTTTTGAATTTTTATCAATTTAGCTTGGTTATAATAATTGACAAATATGTTATTAATATATGTTAGGGATATAAACAAAGTTGATGATATTGTGATTTCTCTATATGGCATTTATTCATTACATTGTTAACAACTCATTCAAATTAATAATATGACTTACATATGTATTTTTATGTTAGCAGATCTTCACATACTAGTAAAAAGAAGTTTGAAAATGTTGATCCACATACATTCAAGTTATCATTTAAGGGGTCGTCTAAGTTTCAAACTATAATCTAGCATTACTTCACAACAGTTACAAGTTGAAGCAAACAAAAGGAGATCATCATTAGCATATTCATTACAAGAACAAGCTTTTTTATTCAAGTGCAAATAAAGGTAATGTGGAATAATATATGTTACTAATATGACTTTTTGATGTATGTTGTTAGCATAACTTTTTTTTATATATGTTAGTGTGGTTAGCACAACTGTTTGATGTATATGATGTTGGCATAACACTGTTGATGTAAATTTTTTCTACATATAACTATGAGTTCCAATCCATATATTTTCTTTTTAAAATATTATTAAAATTCATTTGTTTGCCACTTTTGTTATAAATTCCAATCCATTTATTTGCTCTCCTCGATATATTACTAAAATTTATAGGTGGTCATAAGGTAGATGATGGGAAATTGCTTAACATAATCATTACGATATAATAGTCCACAATCAGTACACGCAATAAAATTTTGAATTTTAATATTGTAAGACAATGTCATTTCCCTATAATATAGCTTAAAATAATAAGTCCTACAAGCACAAAAATCTTTTTGTAATATTAATTAAGATAATCTTCAACTTTTTTTCTTTTTTTCAACAAATTAATGTCTTACTTCATGAGCTTTATTTGCTATCTCCTTAGTTGTGCCTTTTTCAGTAGTACTTATTTCAACCACCATCTTCAATATTGATATTATTTCCTTAATTTATGAGTCACTTCAACATCTCTCTCAATAAATTTGTCATTGCACTATTTAAAATAAATCACATCTCCTAACCAAGAAAATGCATTTCATCATTTAAACAATAAAAACAATAGTTTTTAAAGTAATTACAAATATATACTCATAGAATAATTAGGGCATTTATAAAATCTTTTCCCAAGATTGTGATCACCTTATAAAATGATTAGTGGTGTATTTTACCCATAATAGCAAACTACATGTTGAGTATTTGGACTTAATGTTTTAGTAGTAAATAATAGAGATTCTATAACTTTAAGAAATGTTACTACAATTACCACACTAATGCAATATATAACACATAATATTACATAGATACCACCTATGAAATATGCATAAAATTTCATCACATATTGCATAGATATTTCATCATATAATGTAATGCATCTTGAATTTCATGTCATAGAATTTGTGACATGCAATTCAAGATGTATTGCATTATGGGCTTAGCTTTATATATGCAATGCTTGTTACATAAGGCAATCAACCACAAAAATAGCAACACAACACATACTTAATTTTATAATTGTTAAATGGTATGAAAACATGTAGGGACAGTGGACCATCCATCTAACTTCATGGTGTTCTAGTTATACCCAACATTTGTCATAATGTCTAAAGCTACATTGTTATCCCAGTGAAGCTAAATAGATAAGTGTAAATGAATCTAAAAAATCCTTGAGCAAATAAGATAATCATGTCATCTCATAAAGGCAAGTAGCCATGCTCCTATATTATGAAAATGAAGCCCCTTCAATAAGATGCAAAATCCTCATCAAGGCTATAACAAATATTATGTTTTAGAAATTCTCTCTCTCTTAGCATGCTGAAGATGATTGCAATATGTGTTTTAAGACTTCTCTCTCTCTTAGAAGACCAACCTAAGCTAAAACTAAACTAACACTGGTTTGTCTCATGTCTTAAGAATTTTAGTAGCTTCTTTAAACAGAATTTTTATAGCAAATACTGTTTAAGTCACTATCGTGTCTCAAACAGTTTACTCTATTATTTCTTTATAAGCCTTTCTAAAGAGAAATGCATAATAAAAGATTCCCTTTTATGTGGAAAGGTCTTGTTGTAAGTTGTGTATTTTTCTAATTCTTCTCCTTCATTTGACACAATCTTTATTTTCTTGTGTAGCATGACGTTTTCTCAACATCAAAATTTATGAGAAAAACATGTTCTAGTATACGATTAGATTAGATTGTGTTCAGTCAAAGTTAAGTTTTCTTCACGTTTGTTCTTATAAATCCTTTCAATTCACTATAAGAAAATTTTTGTCTAGCGATGGATATTACTGACAAAAAACCTAAACATTCCATTAAGAAGACAGATTGATGACAGAATTTACTAACGGACAAAGGCATCGTAAAAACGACCATAGGTAATAATTTTTGATGAATAATAGAATGTCCGTCAGTAAATTTATCGACGAACATTTTATGTTCAGTTGATTGTCAGTAAACTTTTGACGATCAAAATTTGTCCGTCGGCATATTTACAAACGGTATTAGTTATTCTGTCGATAATTTTATTACAACATTACCAATATTTATGATTGTTTTGTTGGTGCATATGTTGACAGCTTTTTTTGCGAAAAATCCTATTGGTAATATTGGCGACAAGCTATCAATATTACATATTACCAACGGTTTTTTGTTTTTCGTCAATAAAATAATTGATTTTACCTACACACTTATATTTTTTCGTCGGTAAACATTTAAAAAAAATTGAAAATTTCCTCATTAAATTTTATTTGATGATCTTATAATTGATGCATAATTCAAACATTTATGAATTATCTGTGCATAATATTTTGATTTGTTTATACATTTAATTTGTTTAAACAGAAAGTTGATTGATGATATAACATTAAAATGATCTTAATTGATGATAAAAACATTAAATTGTACATAATAAGTATTTGTAATTCAAATGAAATGACTAAAAGTACACTATCGATTACAAGGTTCCTGTCCCTTCCTTTCAGTTGTTCTAACAACCAACGATGTTCCAATACCTAAAAAGCATCTATGAATGGGGGAATTTTCATTTCTATCCCCTACTTTTAGTTGTTCTTACTCAGAAGTGCAATTACAGTAGGGGCTAAGTGATGTGAGCAGGAGTAAGGATCACCATAGAGATGGCGTACGTGACAGGGATAAGCTTGTCATTCCAGTTGGACCTATGTCTAGAGTTAGGATCGAGAGATTCAAGAAGTCTTTCTATACGCATGTGGGCCAACTTAGGGAGAGGATGAAGCTAGCTAAGCCTATTGGAGGAGAGATAGTTGGATCACAGCTCAAATTGATCCACTTGTCTCAAATTCTTGAACCGGATTCACTTGAAACTTGAAAACCATTGTGTTGGGCTATTCTTCGTCATTTGAAGCCCAATAGGAGGCAATTTTTTGACCAAAATTGGCGCCTCAATAAGACCAGACCTTTAGGCGCATGCTTATGATCTATTTTAGACTTATTTATATTTTGGGCTTCCATGTATTTTAAGCCCAAGTCTTTTAGCATTAAGTCTAGGTATAAATACTTATATTTTAGGTTTTTGGAAGACAACTTTTTGATCATATTATTTCGTTTGTGTCGTTGGCCATATTGAGTGGAGAAACCCCTCTTGTTCTTATCAACCTAGGAATTGAACATAACTTATCAATTGAATCAGATTGTGGTGTGATTTTGATCATAAACAACTTTCTTAGTTTGTTCTTTACCCGTTATCTAGGTTACTCGAGACAAATTCTTCATGAGGTATAGTAGGTAAATTTGAAATCCTACATATCATATTTAATTTTAGTTAATTAGAATCTATCATCTTCTTCTTTCCTTGAATCCAAACTTTTTAATCTTTCAATTTCGTGGAGCACGTTACTAAGTACTAGAATGGTAATGACTGAATTACAAGGAGTTCATAATATCTTAAATAACCAAGTCGAAGCAGCTATACAAAGAAGTCAGAATGTAGTAGGCAACTAAAAGTCTAAAATTATGCCACTGAGACATAGTCCTAGCAATGGAAACTCTCTCAAAATTATTACTGTAGGAATCAAAACAGAAAAACTAAGGAATGGGGGAGAGTAAGACAAGATTTGGAAGCTCAAGTATTTATGGTGAGTAGGTCCAATCAAAATTTGATAGGGAAAATGAGAATTCTTACATCTATAACTCATTATCTAGTTGGCAGGAAACCACATTGCATGCATGAATGGTATAATTATAAGCAAGCTAGCATTTGTCGAGTTTAGTGATTATGTCGTGGATTAGTGGGATTAACAAAAGATCATCCTTAAATAATATGTTGTACATCTTCAATTTCTCACATTTTATAAAAAAAAATGAAGAGATAAAAGGTTATCTGATGGTCAATATTTCCCTCATTGTCAAATTAAAGAGTTGAAATGGAGTGTTTGAAGTGATTTTGTATAAGTACTTTAAGGCAAAAATTATATCATAAATATGAGATTTCTTCTCCAAGAGGTTATATTGTACATAAAATGTAAAATTTTTAATGAAATTAATATAATACTTGAGATCATCAATAGAGTGAATAAAAGAGGTTTAAACATCAAAACATAAGAATTGTAAGGGGTGAGAAGAAATAATTTTAGATGTAAAAAAAGAAGTTTATATCTTGATGTTCTTTGCTTGAATCTTGAGTTTTTCTCCAAGTTTATACTTGTATTCCAATTTGCTTTAATTTGGCTACCTTTTTCTTTTTCTAGTACAAAACCCTATAACTTTTACAAATTTTAATGCTAACACAGGATCAACACGGTTTTGTGCTGCCTTTCTGTGTTGCTTCACATGCTAAAAATATAGTGCAATTAACACTACTTAGAATGAATGCTGGATAATTAAGAAAACAATTCTTAATAGGCTGATTTTCAAGGAGAAATTACTTAGATTATGATATATATCATCTAGATGCTGAAAAGATAGAAAGTGCTACTAATAAGTAATCAATGTTGCAACAACTAACAACTTTGAACCAAAACTAAAGGTTTACTTAGGGACCAAAAAAAGATCTAAAATAAAAAATAAAAGGGCTTCTAAAGCCACCATTTCAAGTTCTTAATGTCATTGATCATGTGGAATGTGAGAGGACTTAACTGCTCTAAAAAACAACAACTAATATAAGATTTTATTAGTAGCAAAAAGCTTTGCCTTGTAGGTGTTTTCGAAAAAAATAAAAATTATGGTCTTTTAGGAAGAATTGGAGATTAACATTGAACCACCATCAAGACCCTATTTATAGGTTAATCACAATAGTTTATAACTCCAATAAAGTTAGAATTTTTCAAACCACATCCACTGACCAACTGATACACATATCCTTAAACTTCACTCATTGTTCAACCACTATCAACTTCACATTTATATATATATATAGTAAATCATGCCTTTTAAAGAACCACACTTTGGAAATACCTAATAGAAATTAACTCTTATGTGATTTCCTCTTTGGTGATCCTAAGTGATTTCAATAATACTATATACTCACAATATTTTGACCAATGGGATGCATGCTACAAGCACTTAAGTTTTCAGTTCAAGGATTATATGTCACAAATAAAGTGCATTAACTTAATTGTCGTTCAAGTCACTATATGTGGTCTAACAAGTAGAGTGGAAAATGGATAATTGGAATGAAACTATTTAGAGTGTTAATTAATACCTAATGAATTATTGAATTTCCTTTTAATGATGCTTACTTTGGAAACAATATTTCCTTTGATGACTCTCTAATTGAAATCCGTAACCATAATCCAACAATGGCCTTTTATTTCTTGACCTCCATACAAAATTCCAAGTACAATGACCAAAGATTGCAAGCCTAAAATTAGAAGACAAGTCCAAATTCTGCCATAGTCCCAATTTACTAACCAATTCAATCTAATTCAAAAGCTAAAATCAAAGGTAAAACCAAATCCAAATCTAAATTTAGATCAAATCCCATCTATATTCAATAAAACCCAATACTATGAAGCACAAAACCATTTGTCAATTTTCTTTTTCAACTCAAGTTGTTGCACTTTTACTTAAAAAGTTTGTAAATTGTCAATTGTTTGAGAAACCTATCTGTACAAAATCTGAAAGACATCCAAACAAAAAAATAGTGATAGACTAAATCTAAATTTAGCTCAAATCCCATCTATATTTAATAAAACCCAATACTATGAAGCTCAAAACCATAAGTCAATTTTCTTTTTCAACTCAAGTTATTGTACTTTTACTTAAAAAGTTTGTAAATTGTCAATAGTTTAAGAAAACTATCTGCACAAAATTTGAAAGACATCCAAACAAAAAAATAGTGATAGACTAATAACCCAAACTAATGATTACCCATACAATCAAACCACAAACACAGTTCGCAAATGAGCATCCATTTTGTACTTTGTAATGAGTTATTGATGTAGTTGTGGTATGTAACGAAAGCTATGCTCAAACCCTGTTTTGATTTAGTAATGAGATTAAGAATTGAAGAAGTTTCTTTTATATATGTTCATGTTTATCTTTTGGTTGAGTTGCATTTTTTTGATGTTGGAAATAGAAGTGCATGATAGGGATGGATTGTTGGGTTCTAGGTTGCGGATTCAAAGGTTTAGCTGCGGCAAAGCCAAGACGTTGGCCGCAGTGAACCTTTACCGAGAGGTATTTGGCCGCGATCTAGTAACTTCACCGCGGTGTATTTTTCCCGAATAGTGCATTTGCTTGACCTTGGAACTTTGCCGCAGCAAAGTCAGATGTTAGCCGCTGTGAACTTTTTTCGAAAGGTCTTTGGAAACATTCCCTATTTTCGCCGCGGTGAAACATTTAATTTTCCATAGCGAACCTGCCAACGCTGAAAATAAAATCTTCCATACCAACTGAAAGGTTTCAACTTTCCTCTCGCTTCTGTGATCCTTACTGGACCGTCTCATTTAGTCACCTCAGGATAAGTAATGGGACTCGGGCCCAACATCTTTTTAGTATCAGAGCTTAGGATTTTTAAGGTTTCCTAGGCTTAGAATACGTAGTGGTATAGATTATTAAGATGTGTGATTAATTGTTTGCATTGTTCAATTGATTGATTGCATTAAGTGACATGCATTTCATGCATACATGTGTGATTAATTGTTTGCATTATGTTGATTTCATTTGTTGTGATTTTGAAGTTTTAGGGATTTTTATTGAATTGGAATTGAATGGAAAATTGGTTTGATTTAGGAAATCAAGAGAAACTTTATCCAAAAGCAAGAGGAAGGGAACAATTGAGTTGGATTCTTAAGCGAAATATGGTGGCTTTCATGTTTATAATTGAATAATGAGCCAATAAAGTTTTTCCAATTCAAGAGAATAAAATGATTTCAAGTACTTCAAAAATGTGCATATACTGTTTTTAAACGATTTAAAGAATTTGCTTATATATGTGTATATGTTTCATGGATTGGATTTGAATTATTGAGAATGTGGAAAAATGCATTGTGATATATGATCATGTTATGCCAATGAATTATGAAATGGTGTTTTGATTTGAATGGAAAGAAGAAAAAGCATGAGAATATGAAATTATGAATGATTGAATTGAGCATAAGCTTTGATTGTGTTTGGGTGAGAGAGGAACCGTTTCGTAGTCACGTGCACGTCGACATAAAGCATTCTCCTAGCTGGCCATTTGTGGCCCACGAGATCCGAAAAGTGGTCTGGTTTCATTCACAAAGTAAACTTCGGTTTCTCTGTTTTGTTCCACGAAACTCTCGAGCTATTTGATGTGCATTGCATTTGTAAATTTTCAAGTTGTTGAATACATGATTTGAGTTATTGTGAATTGGTTGAAAAATATGCTTTTCTTGAAATCAATAAGAATTTTCTTTGACAAATGAATAATTTCAATGGTTTTGGTTGTTTATCAATTATAAATTGTTACTCACGAGCTTCCAAGCTCAACCCCTTTTCATCCCATTTTCAGATGAAAAGAATGAGATCGAGAAATCAAGAGTCAAAGCATCATTTCGATTATGCATATTTTGTATTTGAAGTTAGATTT
>JANIJH010000009.1:27990147-28007071 GCA_024520975.1 Erythroxylum areolatum | reverse complement strand
CGTCTTTTGGCAGAAAAGAATATGGAACCATCCTTGTTTTTGACTACACAAGAGTTTTGATTAAAGGATACTTCAAAACCATAATCACATAATTGACTTATACTAATAAAATTATGTTTTAAACCTTCAATTAGCAGAACATTATCAATAGATGCAAAGGAATCTTTACCGATTTTGCCGATTTCAACTATTTTGCCATGCTGGTTGTCTCCAAAAGTTACTGATCCTCCCTTCTTATTTTGAAGATCTAGGAACATAGACTTTCTTCCTGTCATATGTCACGAGTATCTACTATCCAAATACCATTGGTGCTGGCTGCTTTTTCTAAGGAAGGAGATCTGTAGTAGATATTATGTTCTTTTTAGGTACCCAGATTTTCTTGGGTCCTTTAAGGTTAGTTTATAATTATTCATAGAGTTATAATAAGAAGACTGGTGATATTTCTTTCTATAAGGAACAAAATTCTTTTTGTAATGAGTATTACTTTTAGTAAACCCTAAACCACTCTTATCATTAGGGTGTCTATTTTTTTCAATCATGTCATTCATTTTTTTGTACTTTCAGTAAAGGTTGATAAGTCTGCTGAGAGAGAATTAATCCTTTGTTTTAACTGACTAATTTCCTCAGATCTATCTATAGTTACTTTTTTTCTTCATATCGTCTACTTGTTTCTTAAGACAGACGTTTTCCTTTTCTAAAGCTTCCATGTTCTTCAAGTTTTCGACAAACTTTCTTTTTAATGATCTATACTGCTTTAGTATAACATGTGAATCTTCTAACAATTCTAATTATGCATCTTGGAGTTCATTAAAGTTAGAAGTTACCTCCTCGTCACCTTCTTTTTCAGCTACCAAGCATATATTTGCTTGTACTGATGCTTCTGAATCAGAATCAGATTCGGATGCATCCAAATCTTCCCAAGTTGCCATCATACTCTTTTTATTTTCTTTATTCTTCTTCAGTTTTCTTCTAAGCAACGGACATTCAGACTTATAGTGTCCTGGTTTGTTGCACTCATAGTAAATGATAGAGGTCTTCTCGTTCTTGACTTCATCTTTGCTATTTTTTTAAAAGAAAAATCTTTATTTCCTTTTGTTTTCTTTTTCCACTCCTTCTGATCTGTCTTGAAATGAAAGATAATTCGTCATCATCTTCACTTGAATCTTGATCAGATTCACTGGTATCATCATTCTTGACTTCTTCGATCTTTAATGCTTTTGACGATGAACTTATATTTCTTTGAGTCTTGTTATTTTTCTGACCAGCCTTTAATGCTATAGATTTGTCTCTTCTAGGTTTATCTTCAGCATCAAGCTCTACTTCGTGTATCTTCAAAGAACCAAGCAATTCGTCTAGCTTTAACTTGCCCAAGTCCTTGGCTTCTTGTTCTGCAGTGACTTTGGGTCTCCATCTTTTTGGTAGACTTCTGAGAATCTTCCTGACATGGTATTGATTATCGTAGATTCTCCCAAGAGCTTTAAGTCCATTAATGATAGTTTGAAATCGTCCAAACATCTAATCAATATAGTCATCTTCTTTCATCTTAAACAGCTCATACTGATGTACAAGAATACTGATCTTGGACTCTTTCACTTGGTTTGTGTCTTCATGTACGATGGATAGATTGTCCCACATCTCCTTCGCAGTTTCGCATCCATGAACTTTATCATATTCACTTCTACTTAAAGCACAACTCTGAAAAAAAAAACTTGGCCTTTGAATTTAGTTGAAATCTAGCTTAGTGATCGGCTGACCATCTGGTACGAGGAATAGTATTTCCTTCATCATTTATTGGTATCTATGGTCCATTCTCGATGATATCCCAAAGATCAATGTGTGTGGATTCGATGAAGAGCCGCATCCTGTCCTTCCAATAATGATAATCCTCACCATTGAATGTAAGAGGTCTTGTGACAGAGACACCTTCAACTATAAAAACATCTGATTCAGCCATGTATCTTTGTGCTCACTTTGTAAAGGTGGTTCTTAGAAATCGAGCTCTGATACCAATTGAAATAAATCACACGTTAATATAGAATTCACGTACAATATACGAAATACACAAGAAAGGGGGTTGAATTGTGTAATCTTTTCGTGAATATAAAAAATTTGATATTTCTTAAAAAAAACTTTTCCAACTGTTAAATGAATACCACAAATGTTATACAAAAATAGTTATGTAGTTAAATTGCAAATAACTTCTATATACTTGTCTAAGAACAAGAGAAAATAAAGTGTAAGGTTAGAAGATAGACGTTACGATTTTTATACTGGTCCTCCCTAAATCTTAGGCTACGTCCAATCCCCAGAGTTCGTCTGAGATTTCACTATACATCAACAATTTACAAGTATTCTTTCTTCCCTTCCAGAGCCTCTTCAGGTCTCTTACACAAAGTCTTCTTTCTATCTTAACCTCTCTTCTTAGCCTTTTCTTTCTCTCACTAAAAAAATATTGTGAGCTTTTTGTTACAGTAAAGTTTGTTCTCTTGTATCGCACTTTTGAATACAGAATTTTTCTTTGTAAGTAAAAACTTGAAAGCTAAAAAAGATTTTTCAGTCTTCGACTACGACTAGTATTTATAGCCTAAGTCTTCAACTGCTTCTTGATTCTTGTAGAAACTGTTATTCAGTTGAGTTCTGTAACTAACTCTAACTATCCGATGCACTAGAGTATCTTTTACTTGTATCTTCTGTGTTTTTCGCTTCTTCTGTATTTTTCACTTCTTCTGTGTTTTTCGCTTCTTCTGTGTTTTTCGCCTCTTCTGTGTTTTTTTGCTTCTTCTGTGTTTTTCCGCTTCTTCTATGTTTTCACTTCTTCTGTGTTTTTCACTTCTTCTGTGTTTTTCTACTTCTTCTGTGTTTTCACTTCTTCTGTGTTTTCCGCTTCTTCTATGCTTTCCGTTTCTTCTGTATTTTTCACTTCTTCTATGTTTTTCCGCTTCTTCTGTGTTTTCACTTCTTCTGTATTTTCCGCTTCTTCTATATTTTTCTGCTTCTTCTATGTTTTCCGCTTCTTCTGTGTTTTTCGCTTCTTCTGTATTTTCCACTTCTTCTGTTTTTTTCTGCACACTTATCAAAATAGTTCATTTATTTTTAATATTATTATTAATTGATTGTCACCAAAATTAATAAACGTGAAGTCCTCTTGACTTAACACGTGTGTCTTGACTTGATGTTGAAGAAAAGCGATCCTTACCAAACAAAACCATTCGAGGTAAGCCAAAACAAACATATGAATCGACACTATCTTCTACCCCAAGATACCCTCTTGCTAATCACATGTCTTATCACAGAATCAGTAGGGACTCTCAGTCTTTTTTTAATCAAACATCTGCAGTATGCAGGATGCTTTGGAGGACCCAAGGTGGAGAAAGGCAATGGAAGAAGAAATGAAATCATTGGAAAAGAATGAAACATGGGAAGTGGTAGACTTACCCAGTGGAAAAAAAGGCAGTCGAATGTAGATGGATTTTCAAGTATATGGAATAGATTATAAGGATACTTTTGCACCTTTTACAAAAATCAATACAGTACGTATACTTCTTTCTCTTATTGGTAATTATGATTGGCCATTGTATCAATATGATGTGAAGAATGCTTTCTTACATGGTGTTCTTGAAGAAGAAGTATATATGGATTCACCACCTGGTTGTAGTTTGAAGATGGAAGGAAGTAAAAGGGTCCGTAGGTTGAAGAAATCATTGTATGGATTGAAACAATCCCCTAGAGCATGGTTTGGAAGGTTTATAAACTCTATGAAAGATTTTGGTTATAAACAATGCAATTCTAACCATACCTTGTTCTTTAAAAGTTTTAGGGATAGAATAACTTTGTTGATTATATATGTAGATGATATGATTATCACAGGGAATGATGCTACAGAAAATGAAGGCTACGTGAATACTTATCAACTCAGTTTGAAATGAAAGACCTAGGAGAATTGAAATATTTTCTAAGGAGTGAAGTCTTAAGGTCGAAGAAAGGAATATTGTTGAGCCAAAGGAAATATGTGTTAGAATTGCTGAAAGAAGTGGGAATGATAGCTTACAAGCCAGCTGATATGCCAGCTACATAAAAAATCAAATTAACCCAAGATTGTGAGAGTTCACCAGTAAACAAAGAAAGATACCAATGATTAGTGGGAAGGCTGATGGATCTTGCACATACTCGTCCTGACCTCACCTATTCAATAAATGTGGTCAACCACTACATGCATGCACCATGTGAAGAACACCTTGAGGTTGTGATTAGAATCATAAAATACCTTAAGATCTCACCGGGGAAAGGAATTTTATTTTCAAAAATAAAAGATATGAAGGCTGAGTGTTATACTGATGCAGATTGGGCTGGATCAATTGATGATAGAAGGTCAAATGCTAGGTATCTAACGTTTGTAGGTGGGAATTTAGTAACATGGCAGAGTAAGAAACAACCAATAGTAGCAAGATCAAGTGCATAAGCAGAATATAGAGGCATGGCAGTAGGAGTATGCAAAATATTATCGGTAAAAAATCTACTTTAAGAATTGGGAATTGATTTTATTAAACCTATAAATTTGTATTGTGATAATAAAGTTGCGTGTAATATTGCTCATAATCCTATACAACATGATTGCACAAAGCATGTTGAAGTTGATAGGCATTTTATCAAGGAAAAAATCGACAATGGAGAAGTTTCAGTTCCTCACGTCCGTTCAAGTGAGCAATTGACAGATATTCTAACTAAAGCTGTAGCAGGTCCGGTGTTCCACAAGTTCTTGAAGAAGATAAGATTGGAATACATTTTTTCTCCAACTTAGGGGGAGTGTTGTAACCAAAAGAAAAAAAGTTGGAGGAGATTACTCTGTGATTATAGTGATTAGGTTTAGTTTGTATTTACTTATTCTGTGTCCTTATTTGGCCCCTAATTATTGTGTCAATTTACACTAGCAAAGCCTAACCTCAAGTGTATATATATATATATGAGGAAAAAGGAGGAAAAATATACAAGAAAAAATACTTTTACCCACATACGCTACAGATTGCACATCTAAAATACTAGACTTTTCAAAAAGAATTAAATATGTAAAAGTAATAATGAGCAATACTCTTAAGATATAATTATAACACGATAAAATAATGAGCAAGAAAAATTAAGATGCGTCTAAATATATGAGATAGAGAAAAATAAATTAGAACCCTAGTTTGACTTTCCATCCTTGTCCTTAGGTTATTATGGATTTAAAAGATGATGAACCTACACCTTTTGCACTATTATTAGATGAAAGTTGGTCTCCACGTCCTCAGAATTAGTCTTATAGGGTTGACAGATACATCGGAATCGGATGGTAGCATGAAATTAAAATATTCCAATTTCAAAACCTTACAGACAGTAAACGACAAATCTCCGGCGGCTACTAGAAGCCAAATTTGCTGACATACGTCACGATGTGTTTTGTTTTGCCACATACGCTCCCCCTTGCCCTTGTTGGGCCTCTGTTTAAAAATATAGTATAATTCAGTGTGACGATTACTAAATCTAGGAAATAACAGATATGGCCAGTTGCCTTAATTTAATACCGTTGGTCTATAAAGTAAATGCCACTACCTGTACCTGAACATGCAATTATAAAAATGCATCGGGGACGGTGAGAATGATTTCGAAATTTAATCCAAAAAATGAAACTGTTGTTGTCAAATCCTTCTGTTTCCCTGATACTGCCTCGTTGTTTTGACTGACATATGATGATCGAGGTAAAGGTTTCTTGGCTACATGAAGAGTGACCAATTTCTTCGTTTCAAGTAGAGAGAATTTTCTCAGAACTTTATGGCATGATACTATACCATGTTCCCTTGGTCGTAAAAAGATGGTGGTCATCATCTGCATTTCCACTGGGCAGTGTATGGGTTTTCTTTCGAACAACCAAGGATTATTTATAGTGAAGAAAGCTTTATACATATATATATAAAGGATAAGACGCATCAAAGTTAACATCCAAATTGCAAGATCCACCCAATCGCCTATTGAGTGTGGCTTGTCCCAGAGATTGGGTCTAGTGAGAAGTGAAAACAAGTTGGATAATTTGATCATATTAATTCATTTACTTTTATCATTTTATTTTAAATAACTAATTAATAATTATTAGAATATACAATTTATAAGTTAACATATATTTAATTATCTATTTAAGACGGATAATATATATATATATATATATATATATATATATATTCAAAAGTTGCTTGAAATTAAAATTACGAAAAAGAGTTATGGTCTCTTAGTTTTTGTTTTTGTTTTTGTTTTTTAAATTTAGTAAAAAAACTTATTTATTTGAGTTTATAGTTTTGATTTTTTTTAGTTATCAAATTTTATGAAAATTATAAAAAATAATTTATGTTTTTTATAATCTAATTTGGTATCAACTAAATATATATTATTTAATTATTTGATATATTAATTATTAACAACTTAGCAAAATTTTGTTTTTATATAATTACAATCATATTAACAATTAAACATGTTTTGTTTTTATTTAAAAAACTAAAAATTACAGTAAAATAAAAGTAAAACTAAACGCTTCCTTAATTAATAACTTAACAATATTTACCTTTAAAAACATTTTATACTAGTTACTCGATAAAGGTTAAGTTGTTACAGAAAAACTCTTTAAATTAATTATTATTAATGTGTTTATTTATCTCATAACATAATTATCCTTTAAAATCAGCAATTCCATTATTGTTATTCCTTCAAATCTCCAAATTAAGAGACTTATGAATCAGGAGAAGAGTGATCAGTCACAGATGATTAAACACAATAACATACACATTTTCACAATTATGAGACGAAATTGGACATTCGGAATGGGATTATTTAAACAAGCAAGGAGGACCCAAGGACATGGCACGCTTAGCTAACTCCAACTTAGTTGAAGCTGGACTTCTTGAAGTTGATGCTGAGGAACTGCAAACTGGTACATGTTAGCGAGAAATTGTGTTCTAGGGAGTTTAATAAAGAAAGATTCTAGGGCTGACGTCAAGGGTGTCATCAATTTCAAAACCTATTCACGCTTCATTAATGTTTTTATTTAGGATAATATATTAAAAAGTTTCTAATCTTTTTAAAGTTTTTTCAATTAGGTGTTCACATTTTTAAATTTTTTAATTAAATGACTAATATTTTAAAATCTTAATTGGTTGGTTACTTAATTATAAAATTTTAAAAATTTAGATAATAAATTAAAAAAATTTCAAAACATTAAGCATTTTAGAATTACTTATCTTTTCTACTTTTTTTCGGTTCTTCTTTAAATTAATAAGACACATCAAATTGTTTATTTCTGATGGCGTACGTAATTTTAGTTTGAATTTGAGGGCTATGTTGAATTATCATATAAATACGTTGAATCGTTATATAAATATTATTTAATTAGTCCACATCTAATATTAATTTATATTATATATATTTTTCGTTAATTTATTCAAAATATGAAAGAAGGTGGTTTTTTTAAAATTTAAAACTAGAAAAATTTTCAAAATTTTTAAAAATTAAAAAACATTTCTATAATTTCTTAAACTATAAAGAAGGTTTATGTTTTTACTCTAAAAAAGACTTTGGAGCAGCCCGGTGTTATTCATTTGTTTTGTGCGAACCTAAACGTTGAGGTGCGAGTGATCTTAGGCTTTTTGTAAACGAGTAAGAAAGTTGCAGTAAAATGGCGGCCATAATTCTGAGTGGGGCAATTTTAATACAAGAAAGTGAAGAACATAGAAAAAGGAGAGAAAAGTAGGTAAATAATACTAAGAACGAGCAATGCATTTTCACAAAATGACAGCTATAAGAGAGTAAAAATCATCACATACCCATTAACAACCTTCAAATTAAGAAACAATGGTATAATGAGTGTTAGTCAGAGAGAAGTCTCAGCCAAAGTAAACGAAGTTCTGTCGTCATTGTAAAAGTGGAGATTCATATGAAGAAATGGTAATGGTATATTTACCAGAAAAAAATTCAAATGATCTTTTTAACTCACTATTCATCTTAGTTGCCTTTGGGTTAGAACATAAAAGCAGGTGTTAATACTATCATCTCATTTCACATTAAACTAATTTAGAGAAGTGTGCACGTGGTTACAGGTCATTGACACCATTTTTGAAGCACCGGCAATTTATGACAGAGTAGTATCACTTAACTATTTACAAAATAATTAATGATAGAGATATGCGTATGGTACATATAGCATTGTCTACTAAGTTTTATGCTAAACGTCGAGGACTAAATGATATTTTTCTATAAATCCCATTTAAACATTGAATTGATAGACAAACCTACGACTACTTTCGAGTATAACCAAAACGCCATAAAGTACTAAGAAAATAGTGTGGAAGAAAACTATTTCGTTCCCACTTTAGACTACAAATAGCGGAAGCACAAGACGAGATGCTTACTTACTAGTTCCAAGCGTTACATTACAGAGACAAAAGCAAACATTCCCTTTTGAGTTTCTTAATTTTCCTTTCTTTTAACAAATCTGAAAATCTAATTTTCTTCTTAATTTTGTAGGTGGGGAAAAAAAAAAAGAAAACTTAAGGAAACTTAGCTGCAAAAAAAAAAAAAAGGGTAAAAACAGAAGAGATGGTAAAGTTGATTTACTGAGAATTTACAATGTCACAAGAAGTCAAAAGTTGCTCCCAATACTAGTCACTTTCTACATCATCTAACACCAGCACTTCCTTATCTTTTCCAACCCCTTGGCCTTCATTTCTTCTTGCCACCGCATTTTTATCTTATAAGATATATGGTATATGTATTTTATTATTTAATTTTGACTTTTTTTATAATTAAATCTCTAAAATAATAAAAGACTTCAAATTCAAATCAAGATAAGGAAGAAGATACATTGAATTTGACTTAAATAAAGACCTAATTTTGTAAAAGATGTGAATGTGCATCATGTGACTAAAAGTTATGATGAATGAAAAATTCTACTACCTGAAGACTTCTTGCACGATGTGAGTATCTTGTTTTTGGATGTGCTTACGGTAGTACTACTTTCATGGTTCTTTTTTTATTATTGTCGTAAATACGTTATTGCAATAGAAGAGATGATTGCCGTATAGGTTGGGTGAGTGACTATCTTTCAATTGATTTTTTATGCGATCTAAGTCCTTGTTCTTGCATACGGGGATGTTCTATTGATGTTTTCTTTAATAATTGCCGAAAACATGAAGGGAGTTTTCGTGGATATTATGTGTTTGTTCAGCAGCTGCATATTCTTTTATTTTGAAGAATCAATAGAGGGTTGTGTAATAATTGATTTTCGGTGATTTTTATAATTGTGTTTTCCTCTGTTTTGAACGTCCATTGAGAGCAATTGGCCAGTTAGTTTTTCTGGGTGTTGCTGAATTTTTCTGTTAGGGATCACGAAATTTTGGGGTTATGGTTTGGTTGATTGCGTGATTTTCCGCAGCTGGGTATTCTTCCATCCTTAAACAAAAATTGAGGATTGTCTTGGGTAATTTTGTAGCTGTCGTTTTTTGTGTTGATATCGAAAATTTCAAAAATTTTCGTAACTTTGTAGCGACTATTTTGTTGTTAATTTGGTGCGAAAAACTTAAGTAGTTGCCTTAGTTGTTGCGGCCCTTTGTGCATGACGTTTCGGTGAAGAAACGTTTATTGATTTGAGAAGTTTTGTGACTGTTATGCATAGAATTTTCTGTGATGATATTGAAGTCTCACAATAGACCTTTCGATGAATAACTTCTCATTCTTTCATTGATGAAGCCGCATATTTAGAGGAGTTGCTTTTTATCTCAATTGTTCCTATTTATGTTGAATTTTTGTTTAACCACTTGAGTTATTTATTTAGCGTTCTTTTCTTAAAAGATTGTTAAGAAAAATCCTCTGTTGAGATTAACATGAGTCGGTCGTATTATTGGATGTAAAATTCTTTTATAGGTAGTACGAACGAGGGATAGTGTTAAGGGTTGAGTGATGTCGGCTCAATAAAGCCTTATATAAAACTAGTGTCGTTAGTGAAAGAATTAAGTTAGGTGAGAGTCCCGCAGACATAAACAAGATATATCAAGCTGCATTAACAATTTTGGTGTCGATTTATTATTTTGCTTTTGATTGTTTAATTTTTTCTGTTTTTTATTGTACAAAAAATCGCAAAATCTGACTTCTTCTTTAGTACCTCCACCAACGAGCATTTGCCCTTGAAGCCATACTTCATCTCTGCCAGTAACTGGCTTCTTTTGTCCGCCGAAAAATTTAGCACAGCAAAGGGCAGCTCGGCGGTGTCAAGTATACCTAGCCGCACCCGTACGCACGATTCGTTTAATCTCTTATTTCAGCTGCGTACTTGCTCTATGGTCTCTTCCTCACCCCTTTAAAGCTCTTTTCTTTCTTGGGATTTTCTTCTTTGGCAGCAAAGCTTGGATTTCATTTCATAAGTTAAATTGCTCTGAGTTCTTGGCTCCTTTATTTTGCAGCTTCCACCGGCTGCATCGAGAAATTAATTCTCCATTGGGTCTGAATGGAGAAGACCCATCAGGGTGTAAGAGAACCTCATCAAGGATGGAAGACATTAATAACAATGCAATGATTCTATCAAGAACTACACGAGTAAAACTATCGGAAGAAAAAAAAAAGGGGAATTAATCTAAGATTTTGTACAATTAAAATATTTACAAATATTTTAAGTGTAATTATAAAAACAAATTACAATATCTATGTGAACCGTAACACATTATTTCAGATGCAATTACGGTTGCAAATCTTAATTCTGTTCGTTAATTACAAATTTTGTAGAAGCTACACAATTTGATTAGACTATTTTTATTTTTTAGGATAATTCTTTTTTCCCCTTTATCTTACTTTCTCACAAACAAACAAAAAACTTGGTGACTTGATATTCTTTCAGTATTCTAGGTGATATAATTTCAAACTTAGGGGAATGCGAGAAAGAAGAGGCAATAGATGTTTGATATTTAAATAAGGAATTAGTTATTGACTTTAATTCCAATTACCAAATACAAACAAATTCAACTGTATCAACCATCGTCTTGACTTAAGTTCACCCATATTTGAGTTAGTAATTAAACATTTTGATATTCAATAAATTATTGAGTTTAAGTGAATTAGAAAGTTTTTTTAATCAAAATAAAGCAGATATTTTAAAACAAGAACAATAATGCTCAGTATAAATTTATTAATATGCGAAATTTGACGAGATTCGATAACTTTATCATTAATTAATTGAAAGGTTATTTTTTAAAATGGACTCAAATATTTACAGCTGTCATATAAATGGTAGCGATACTTTGTCGTTGATCTTGAGATTAATATTAGTTAATTAGAAAAAAATGAAGCCGACGTTTTGACCTCATTATCATATCAAATCACTGATGACGACACTGTAATTGTCACAGGACGAAAATACATAGATTTTTGGAATGTTACAACACGAATATGAACAGATTTTTCATTTTTCGAAAACATTCCACATGGAGATGTAATAATGGCCTAAAGAAATTTGACACGAGATAATTGACGATGACCACGTTCACGTGTTCAGGTTGAAAAGGAAAGATGAATTTAGCTAATAAAACATTCCAGTAGAAATAATGGATTGAAGTGAAACTTGCAGACTTATGTTTGAACAATGTTGCTTTCATGCCTCTCAACCTCTGTGTGGAAGAAATCAAATTCTTAACTCTGTCTTTATCAGATATTCCTGAATTTCCACACATATGTATACAAGTTACCTCCGTTGGTCCACATGCCTAGAACTATACTCCTACGATTGAAGTGCAAATGCAACGTCAAATGGGGATTTTTTAAAGCAGCACTGTTTGGGTCATAATTTGAGCTTAAGATGCACATTTTCATTTTGCAAATTGCATTGATTACATGTTATTACTTAATTGCTTCTCAGAGCTAACTGTTATGGAGAAGAAAAAAGAACAAGATCCACCGAAACCATGTTACCGTATCTGAGCAACATTGGTACATGCATAACGTATGGGGAGCACCGACGCTTTTTCATTTTCCAACTCTACCATATCCTATAGTACGTAATATCAATTTAAGAAAATAAAAAAAAAAGTCTTATTTGAACAAATAATTTTATTTTCATATATGCCTATTAAATTTTCCGAGGTCTAGGTACCCAAGCCCACGAGGGAGCCTATTCTTGAATTCATAATGCTTGGAGGAGCGGGTCTTCATAGACTTATATAGATTCCGATATATGGAATAAAAATTAGGCATGCCATTCAAGAAACTTTTTCCCCATCCAAAATTTTTGTACGTATAAACCTGATTGCCACATTTCTTAACCGTTGCAAGGGTTTCTCTTCTCCGACTGAGAAGAGTTACTCTTGATGCTATGCTAGGCTTTATATCAGATTCTAGACTCCAGATAGGCGACATCATATCCATGATATCTAAATGGCTTGGCAGACTATGTGCAAACATTGTTTTATTTAGTGATATCTCTCTGCTCTCTAAAGGATAGGCTCTTGAGGCCACTTGCAAAAGATCCTGAGTCGTCACTCTCAATCTTTCAAATAGGTCAGGATAAGTATTGGATTTGCTTCTTTTTTTTTTGTTTTCCCCTCCTTATTGTATCTTACTATATGCAGTCCAGTTAGTATATTGCAATTATTGAGGAAGAAAACAATGTAGAGATCGTTCAATATAGATACCATCGTTTTCAACTTTAAACGAAGAAAAGGTGAGAATTAACAAAGCAACTAGACCCTACCCACCATTGTGAGGTCCGAACACCAACTTGATCCGTTGATCGGCAACCACGACTGTTTATTGGTACACGATAATGCACAAAGAGAGTGGAAAAATGAACATACTAACTAAAAGAAGAAAGTATTAAGATCACCAAGGATTAACGCCTTCACACGAGTTCAACAGTTCCTCTAAATACTCTGCTCCTAAATCCTCCAACTCCACCACATTTTGCGGTCTACCACTGCTACCCTTTACCTCTTTCCCTTTGCCTTTTCTGCTAGCCGTTTTCCTTCTCACGGAATGCCTTCTCTTCAACGCCGCAACCGGCGAGCAGCCCTCTTCAGACTTGTATTTGATCTCCTGTAATGAATCTCTGACCATGTCCATCGGAAAATTTAGCACAGCCGTCGAACCCCGCATCGAAAACGCCGCTTGATCGTAAACTAAAGCAGCCGCCTCCGCGCTATCGAACGTCCCCAGCCAAACCCTTACGCCATTTCTCGTCGAGTCTCTGATCTCTGCAGCGTACTTTCCCCAGGGTCTCTTTCGAACCCCACGATAAGACTTCTCTTTCTTAGAGGATTGATGGTTTTGGTTGGAGTTGGAAGTGACTTCTTCGCCTCCTTCTTTAGATTCGGACATGGAGTTGGAGCCTGAAGATTCTTTGTTGGCTCCCTCTGCCAGAACGTTGACAAGGACCATTTCCTCGGAGTCATTGGTGTCAAATGGGAGGACACTGTGGTGGGAGAAGAGATCGTCCCATGTAAAAGAATCTAAAGAACAGAAAGAAGATTCCTGCGAGGCCTCTGTTTTAAGGTGATTCTGAAAATGGAAAGATGGTTCCATGGGGTTTGATTTTGGCAGGGGCAAACTATGTGCTATGCTTTACCTGGCCAGGTGTTGCAAGCTTTCATCAACGACCTAACCCTTTATATATACGTGGGGAAGAATTGGATAATGAACAAATTAGTCAGAACATGGAGAAGAGTAAAGTAATAATTAAACAAACTGAAATTGCAAGTGGGGGGAGGGCGAAAGGTAACAGCTGATCGAACAAGGAGGGATGTCCCAAAGCGACAAAGTGTACATATGGCAAGGGGAATTTAATAATAGGATCAAAAAACTTGAGAGATGTATGGTTGAACTTGATATTAAATTTTTTTTAGAAAATATGACAACTAGTTTTTTGGTTTGGATACATTTAACAATTTAGACACGTGAGTTAAAAATGACGTACGGCGGCGGGTGGACCCCACACCCATTCAACAGCCTGATGTCACTCGCTCGTCCCTACTATTACTATCGTTGTTCAGTCTATCCAGTGCTTGTGCATTTCCCCGCCACTCGGAAACGAAACGGGCATCTTAGTCACCTTGACCCTTGAATTGGAGCTTTGGTTTCTTTTAGATCATCATTTAATTTGTATGCAAGATCTTTGAAATTTAAATCTCTCTCTTTACATATATTTTGTGTGAAAGCCAAAATAATATATATAAACTTAAAAGAGAAGGCCTGGCAGATATTTACGAACTAGAATAATACCTTCAACATTGCCTTATGTTGACTGTCAACGAATTTACCAAGTTTACATGACACCCCTCTTCTCATACAAAGTAAAGGATATGCACTCTTTCTACGATTTGATTTATTCTTATAATTTAATATTTTACAAGTTTATTGAAAAGGTACGTAGAAGACTGTATTTATCCAATATTAGAATTATCAATTTTTAACTACAATATGCTATTTCGTTTTTAATAATTGAGAATGTTAATTCTTTTTTAAAAATAATGTAGGTTTTAAATGATTAACCAAACACCATAAGCATTAGCTTAAATCTATGGTTGTGACATATCCTTTTTTTACTCATAATCCTACGATTACTGTATGGTTGAACTTTGGTCTTTTGGCTACTGTCAGTCCAAATGACTTTGCTTGAGCAGTTAGTTAATTCATACAAACTTCCCGTCAAAATTAACAGTAATTGTTTAGTCAATTCATACAAACTTCCCGTCAAAATTAACAAACTTTTTTATACACCGCCAAAATTAGCCAGTAAGAAGTCTTTGATTGGGCTGCGGGCTGCAGTTCACAAAAGGACTTTTGGTGGACATTTAAACATTCATTTTCACAATTATAGTGGCAAAAAAAAAAATCCACTTTATTTGATAGGTGCAATTGCAATAGCTCGTTAATAATAAATTTTTAGAATTGTCAACAGTAAACTTCGTTATATCTTATCATATCTAAAAGATTCGTGATATAATTAGGAGGATGTTTCAAATACTACACATGAGTTACTAGGCATGTCAATTTGATACAGCGCATGTGATTTCCATTCCAAACTTGTTGGTTAAATTTTACTACGGTAAAGATACTACAGGGGAGGTCCTGTAAAAAAAAATAGCTCAACGTCAATCATCAGATCACTAACTTCTTTGATCTTTCGGCACTGGACAGATGTTAGCTCCTGGACATGACATAGTCTTACGAATTTGTGGAGACTTGTAACGGAAGTTGGTCGATCAAGTAAAAGAAACCTATTTCTTTCCTCTTTTTGGAAGAAAAGAAGAATCCGGATAAAATTGACGAAATGGAAAATATTTAAAAAATCAAATTGAATTTTAAATTCTACTCATACACAGGCCAACAAGATAGGAGAGTAATTAAGGTTTTTTTTTTGTTGGTCACGAGGTGTCCTAAAAAGATCCTAATTATAAAAAGGTACCTTTAAACCATCCACTTCCAGACTAATTCATGTTCAAGTCAGGTAGATCCCTTACGAGAGGTAAAACTCTAGCATCAAGTTTTAAACGGCTGCATACATAAGAGTAGTTCAAACTTACAATCTCACTTAAATCAGAAGAGCCCCTTATCAATTCACCTGGCCTTAACTAATAGCAATTAATCCTGGAAAGCAACTCCCACACCCAAGTCATGACATGGCCTCTGGTAATGTTAACCAAAAGTAAAGGAGACCAAACTAGTATATATAAATTATAGACAAGAAGGTGTCATCTGTAGCCTTCTGACAGTAACTTGTTAGCCCAAGTACATGCACCCATATACATGGGAGAAACCGTTCAAGGTCTTTAGCGATATATACACTTTAGCTTTCGTGGGTGGTGGAGCCGTTGAATGTTGAAGCCTTCCTTAAAAAAGTGACGCTACGGTTTGATGGAGACAAGTGCTGGTATTTCATTTTTCAGGTACCTGTTAGAACCTTTCATTGGTGCTCTTATCCATTTATGAGCCAGAGCCTTAATTAATTCAAGCCACAACAAAACTGAAGGATTCTTTAATATTCAAAAGAATTGATGGAAGGTCAACCAAATTTATCAAGAACGTAAATTGTTTAAAACTTCAAATTTTGATTGCCCATATTTAATTAAAACTAAGTACGTCTTAAGATGTATAATATATTTTAAACAAAGAAAATTAATCTTATTCTTTAGGATTTTTCTACTTTAGTATATAATTGTTTAAAATTTTCAATTAAATGATCAATCTTTTAAAATTTTATTATTTTAGTTAAAAATATTATTTCCATTACTAATTTGTAGATTGACGTAACGAACAATTTTTAAGTATCACGAATAACAAAGATTTTGTTAGTCAAATCAATAAATTATTAACAAAACTAGAGTTTTAAATTGAAATATTAAGGCTTTAAAAGATAAATCACTTAATCTCAATTAAAAATTTTAAAATTTTGATTAAATGAATCATAAAGGATTGAGTGCTTTAAGATTAATTATTCTTTTTAAATAACTTAATACTATTTTTGATAAATATGAAGTAATTAAACCCTAACTTAATAGTATTTTTGACAAATATGAAGTAATTAAACCCTAGTCATGTGTTCAACAAATTTATATTGTTTTAACATGCATGAAGTTAGAGCGATGATCAAAAATATTTGAAGAAGTAATTCTCTTCAATTTCAAATATATGAAATTATCCTTCACTGCTCACTAGTTTTTTCATTAAGCTTATAACATTATGAATCTATAAAATTGATAGTTTCAAAATATAATGTAAACTATTTGAAAATTAAAAAAAAACAACATTTGGTACTGGTTTTGTTGGATTCTGGCGGAACGGAACGTTGCCGTTTGGATCCATGAACTGATTGCTTTCTGTGATGACTTCGACGTGAAGGTACCTGCAAAACAAGGAAGGCACGTCGGGGGTT